>CM031237.1:452234382-452669382 GCA_018340775.1 Taxus wallichiana var. yunnanensis | reverse complement strand
CTAGCTCTCCCTCTAGAAATTTTACTCTTTCATTTCTTCCAAAGATCCTAGCCTCAGCCTCGACCATGACCTTGTTGAGTGCATTACATAACTACTCATCCGAGAGTTGTTGGGCATTTACCAAGGGGTTGGCTCCCTTAGACTGCAAATACTGGCATGATTTCCCCTTAGTATACTTCAAACTTTGGCTCATCAATATGGGACTCAAATGCCCAAGAGAGCATCTTCCTTGTCCTGGGGTATGTGCCCTCCTCATCAAATGATGTCATAGCTAGAAGTTTTTCCATGGGTATAGTGCTCTGGAAGCATGCGTAGCACCTTCCTTGGGTTAGCAACATAGCCCATGACCTATCCTCATTTTGTATCAAGGCTCTTCCTTCCCGAGTGCATGGCTTTGGGGAAACTCACCATTAGACTGGGACCTCCTCCCACACTAACTTGTTCTTTCTCAATGCTTTCCTCCTTATCCTCTCCCATCACTATGTCAGTGTTGCTGCACTCCAATTCTTGTTCTACTAAGGCCTCGATTATTTTGTTGCTTCTCTTTTTGCCACCTCATTTACTTGCTCCTGCGTAAGGCTTGGATTTTTCTACTCCCGTGCCAACCTCCTCACTTCTTCCCATGTCCTAGGTGCCTTCCTCCTCCTAGCTACCCTTGCACCGCACAAAATGGAACTCATGTTCTTCTTTTCCGCCCTCTTCTTCTGAACCATGCATGCTGAAAACAAGTGGTTCTTGGTCCTCTTCAGAATCATCTTCCTCATCATCATCCCTCTCACCTAGGTATTTCTCCAAGCTCTCTGTCTCCTTCGAGTCAGACTTCCTCCATCACCTTCTGTTTCTTCCTAACTGGGGATTCTAGTATAGGAGACTCTACTTTTTCTTCCTCTTCCTTTGGTGATTTCTCCTCTGTGATGAGCTCTTCCCTGTCATTGGCACCTTCTCTTTGACTAGGGACCTCTTCTTGTGTGTGTAAGTACTTGTTCTAGCACTTGTTCCCGAGGCACCTACCACTTGAGTATCTTGGGCACTTGGTGCCTTTTTTTGCACTTCTTTTTCTTTCTATGGGTGTGGGCTTCTTCCTACTTGTTAGGTCCTCAAGTATAGCTATCTCATTTTCAAGATAAGCTCCCTTCTCAAACTTGGGCCTTATCGAAGGTATACACGTGCCGTGAACCTCTCTGTAATAGTCAGAGTCAAGGGTTTTACCATTTGGACTTCATGTGACACGTACTTTTCCCATGCACTTTTTGGGGTAGACCAACATTCTGCGCATCTCCCTGTGGTCCCGGTCCAAACTTCCAAGGTCAAGCTTTAAATTTTTGGACTCCTTGAATCTATTAACTCCACCTAGAAGTATTGAGCTGTGAAGGTGAATGGGAGCTTGCACCATGGGCTCATGTTTTCATCTCATCAACTTGAACCTACCAATACAAAAGTGTTGGTATATAACAAACTCAACTTCTCCTACTGTAAGCGCTGGTAGTTGTTTCGGTATTCTCCATTCTTCCCCAAATGCATTCCTTAAGTGCGTATACCACTTTTCAAGATGTGCCTTGTGAATGGGCATCATGCTATCACAAGTGTATTTCTCAAATATTTTTGCAGGTGAGGGATCTTCCTCTGGGTACTCCCAAATGAACTTGTCTGTTGCATCTGGTACTCGATCTCTCGAGAACAAAATGGTTAAGAGGACATTACCAAAGAGAATCTTGTCTCCTTCATGTGCGTTGGTGATAATTTCATCTGCAATGTATGTGGATAGATTGTAGATGGTGCCCTCTGATATTATTCTACAAACATTCAACTAGGACTTGTTTACCTGCATCCATCTTTCTTGCGTGTTGAGTTTTGTTACAGGTGCATGTGACCATTCTCATTACTGGGTCTTGGATATCCCCAATATCAAAGTACCTTGACCCCTTCTTGTACGCATACATGGCCCATTGTGTCCTTAATTGCTTCCTTATCACATAGGTCATCCTTTATATCTTCTCCTTCATAGATAAGACCTGTGAATTTTGAAATCAGTTGAGGGTTATGTGCATCTTGTGCCCCATGAAGTGAAAGTGGTCCTCATGCATGCACATGACATCAGCCATTGATAGAGGTGCTCAGGCTTTCCAAAGTAGGGAAACTCATAGAGTTGCAATAACCCTACCTTCTCAACTTCACTTTTACCTCATCACTATAGATGGGAAAACCCTTTGGTGTCCTTTTGTTCATCGGGTGCACTAACTCTAGTGCCATTTCCTTCTCTGTTGTGTTTGTGCGATGGTTATAATCACTCACCGCCATCTTTCTCAAATGGGATTCCCACTCCTTCCCAAGAAAAACTCCATCCTGGGTACTGCATTTTTGCATACCATTCCTCATTGGTACTTGTGGTAGTCTCTTGTTGTTTTCCCTTGCCCTTGCCCTTCTTAGGTGCTTCTACGTTGGTTTCTTGGGTGCCATTGTCTAGGTCCTCTTATCACTTCAATCTCTTCTTATTACTCTGCTCTTCCACTCCTTCCAACCTTAGATCTCAAACTTGTGAAGAACTTCTTAACCCCGTGCCCTAGTTTTTCAAACCCTAACTAGGATAATCCTTTCACAAGATGGTGCCTTCTCATAACTACTCTTACGCCCATGAAATCCCTTCCTTCTAGTTTGCAAATCCAAACTAGTTACTCACGCTCAAACTCTTCAAATTTTTCTTCACACGGATCAAGTTCTAGAAGCCCTAGTTTGCAATGGTGCAAAAGCACTTCTCTCTTCGTATACGTAAAGTAAATAATGAAGTGCCCAACCTTCTATTTATAGTTTTTCCCACTTTTTAACATTAAATGCTACCTTACCTACCACCATACTTTAACACTTAATGTGGATTTTTCACCAAAGTCGACTTTAGCGCTTTAACTCACGTGCCCAACCTTGTGTGGAATAATTCTACAACCTTCTGGCGTGTAACCAATCCATCTGATAGAAGACTCTTACATGTGTGCGCATATCAACAGCGTTGAAGGCACTTCTTCCATCCTTTACATGATTTTTTCTCTCGCCTACCTCGTGTCATGTTTTTTGTGCTTCTTCCTCTCTTGTATGTGGATCCCCAATGTAGCCTTATCCTGACACCAACCATCCTTTTTCACCTTTCCTTGCATGTACTTCCTTCACAGGGCCATTCAACCGGATTTCCAATGCAATCCTTCCTGGTGCTTCACACTTCAAGTTCTTCCACCTTACTCCACCCCACACTAAAATGATGTGTGGTCCTCTGCATAGTTACAACCTTAAAAAAGTAATGAGATTACCGGCGCCCAAGGCACAACACAAAACAACAATGAGAAAGGGAAACACAAGAAAAGAAAATGCATTAAAGGAAATCCTAAACTAACTGGCAACACTTGCCTTATTTACAAACACCAAGAAGACTTATTTATAGTAGGGCTTCAGCCTACTCCCATTGAAGTGTCTGGAAATCTCATCCCATCCAGTGCTTATAATTATGGCATGCACCTAAATCAAGGATGTATGAGATGATGTAGGGACCAACCAATGGACTTTTAACTTTCCAGGATGGCACAAAAACTTTGAATCATATAGTAAGACCATCTTCCCAACCTCAAACTTCTTGTTCTTAATGTGGCGATCATGCCATGCTTTTTGCTTTACTTTTTCTATTGTTTGGCTCCACCTGGTGAGTGATCATCTTTCATCCAATTGCATTAACTTGTCAATTCTTTCTTCAGCGCTTTCTCATCATCTAATCCTCCTGTGCACGTTATACATAGAGAGAAGGTAACATGAATTCAACTAGTAAGACAACCTCACGCCAAACACCAATTGAAATGGTGTGGCTTTGTTCAGCCTTTTATAAGTTGTCCTATAAGCCCATAATACGGTTGATACCTTGTCATCCCAATCTTGTCTTCTGACATCACAAATCTTAGTCAATGTGTGGCTAAGTATTTTATTAAATGCCTTAGCAGTTCCATTTTCCTAAGGGTGATAGGGAGTAGTTTGTGATGGGCCACCATGAATTCTGACAAATAGAATCCTGACTGTTTCATTAAGGAAGTGTGTACCTCTATCACTTGTTAAACTCAATGGGCATCCATACCTGTGATTATGTTTTCCCATAAAAATATAGTAGTGGTAGCCATTGTACAATCCTTTGTAGGTGTTTGCCTCTTCCCACCTTGTCAAATAATCAGTGCAAGTGAGGATATACCATGAACCTAGTCCTTCACGCCTTGTGAAGATTGGTCTGACAAATTCGATAGCCCACTTCTCAAATGGTTCTTGCTAGCTATTGGTCACAAGGGCATTTCATCCCTTTTTCCAGGTTTTCCAAGGCACTGGCAATGGTCACAGGCCTTGCAAAAATCAATGTAATCTTGATAAATGGTCTCCCACCAAATCCCTACAAGTAGAATCTTCCGTGTGGTTGCATTTCCCTACATAGTGTCCTCTTGCAATCCCACCATGTGCCTCTTCCATAATTGCAGTGTGCTCATGTTCTATCACACAACAATGCAGAACCTCATCATGACCTATTTTGTATAAGATCCCCACTAATTAACATGTAGGGGTGACACGGTGTGTATGCCAACTTCTTCTTCTCCAAGGCCTTCATCCCGATTGGCGCCACACCCATTTTGAGAAATACTGCAATGTCCTCCAAATCCAAGGGTGTGTGCCACAACCTAAACAATTGTGCATCTGGCATGGTGTCTTCAATGCTATGTGTCCTCCCCTAAATCAATCCTAGATAAATGATTAGGTCGGAATTACTTTTTCCTGGTTTGACAACCACCGTGAACTCAAATTCTTGGAACAATAGTACCCCAACATATGCACCCTTGTAGAATGGGCTTGTTCACCAAATATTTTAATGCCATATGGTCAGTGTAAAATATAAAAGGGTTACCAACAAATACTACCTAAATTTATGAAGCACGTAGATCATTGACAATGCCTCATGCTCAGTCGTAGTGTAATTCTTCTCTGCTAGTGTCAACTTCCTACTTGCAAAGCACAAAGGGTGATCAACAATCCCCTCACTAGGTTGTGTAAGTATTGCTCCAATGGTGGTCCCTGAGGCATCCACATGAACATGGAAAGGCTTATCCCAAGAAGGGAAACATAGGATGGGTGCGGTGATAAGCTGATCCTTTAAAGTGTCAAATGCCTTTGTTGTGCCTCTCCCCAATGGAAGGCACTTTTATGTCTGAGAAACTCTTCTAAAGGGCATGGTGATCTTGGCATACCCCTTGATGAACTTTTGATAGTAGCCCACATGTCCAAGAAACCCGCACACTGTGCTTTGACTAGTTGGCTCCCCCAATCCCACAATTACTACAATTTTGGTAGGATCCACCAAGTAAGCCTTCTTTGCATATGATGTGTCCCAATAGGGTCCCGAATCGGGGTAGAAAATACACACTTCTTGATGTTGAGGGATATCCTCAACTATCGACACCTTTCAAACATCAATCTCATATTGTCACAATGGTCCTTGACAGTCCATACATGGTCCAATCATCAAGGTACACTTGAAGGAATTTATGGATGAAGTCCTGGAAGGCTGCACTACAATGCGAGAGAACACAGTAGGCACGTTCTTTAACCCAAAAGGCATGACCATATAGGAAAAACTTCCCCACTTGGTGGTGAAGGTTTTCTTTCTCTGGTCTTCCTTTGCAATCCTCACCTGGTGATAGCCTGAGAACCCATCCGTGAAAGAGTAGACTTTGTGCCCTGCCACTCCTTCCAAGATTTCTTTAGTGAATGGGGTTGGGAAGGGATCAATGACACACACTACATTAGATCCCTATAATCAACACATATCCTTATCCTTCCATCCTTTTTATACTAATCACCATTGGACTTATCCACTCTAACTCCTCCACAGCCTCTATGATTCCTGATGCTATCATCTTGTCTATTTCCTCCTTGACCTTCACACGCAGATTGGGGTTCATCGGTATGGTCTCTTCTTGACTGGGTGTGCACCTTCCTTTAGCTTTATCCTCATCTCCCCCAAGGAATGGTGGACACCTTAAGCTCATGATACCCTGCGTGGGAATAAATCCTCAAACTCACGTAAAAGATCAATGATCTTAGAGACTTCCTTCTCTAACCAGTAATCTCTAATGATAGCTTCCTTGGGTTCCACCTCCGACCCAATATTAACCTTCTTAGTCTTCATGGGCTCATGGTAGGGTGTTCTTTCATCAAGCACTATCCATCACTTCACGTGAGCCTAGAGAATGGTTAACCTCCAAATTTTCCATCTCTTCACCATCTATGACATAGACCATCTTGCCTTTTTCTTTCTCTACACATGCGCACTCAAACTACACCTCATCAGACTCATCTTCACCAAATTGTCCCTCCAAGCATGGCTCTCCTAGAAATTCTACAAGCCTATCCTCTACCTTTGCACTATCCCCCATCGTAAGGTGCTTGACCTCTAATGCCTTATCCATTAATGGTTTGGTGCTTTGATACTCAAATGCTTGGACATGAGATCAGCCACTAGTTCTTGCCAATTCCTATTTGGTGGCATGTCTCAGAGTGGATGTACCATGTGCACGTGTAACCCTGCAGTGTAGAATATAGTTTGTGTACCCAGAGGGATGGTGGTAAAGCTTCCGTGCCTTCCCTCCAGGCTCTCTCATAGGCTTGGATGTGGAAAGAGGTGGGCTCCTTACCATGGTAGTCTTTGATGGTGGTGGGCGCATTGCTTCTAGAGAACCAAACAGATAAGGAAATTCTCACTTCATGCCATTCCAAGAGATTATCTTGATGCATTTCCCACCAGCACGTAGTAGTTTTGAGTAGGACGTAACTTAGCATCCCCTTTGTTCATTCTCGTTTCTCCATTGGGCCTCCATTTCTTAAAAAGGTCTCAGTGTAAGCCCCTCTAGAATACTTAGGTAACTTCCTTCCTCCTAGGCACCTAAGTAAGCGTGCCTTAGGTGCTCTAGTTACAAGCCCCTTCAGTTGTCACCCAACCAACTCATAAGTTCCATGTACCCAATTGTCACATGCTAGACTAGTGGTGTCACTTACCGACTGAGCATCCTCAAACTGGATAACTCCATCGGTAGGATGGATTATCTCTGGGTCTCGAATAGAATGCACATAAATTTGATCAAGGACCTCTTCTCCTAAGGGCTCTGTGTATGGCGCTGACTTCCCATCTGCAAGGGGAATGATAACCCTTTCTTCCTCATTCTCAAAATCTGATGTACCCCTTATTGAACCGAAGATCCACATTATTTTTATAGCACCATGGGCACCCAAGTAGTGCTTTAGGAAATTTTTGCCTCGGTGAGTGCCAAGACTTGAAGTCCCAATAAACTTAGCCCCCTGAATGGTGATAGTTACATCCTTTAAGACACCGATGGGCATTGCCTTCATTTTTTTTTCCATATACAACACATTTCGAAGATGGCTGTAATGCAGGCCTTCCCATCTGATGCCATGCATCAAGGTGAGAACATTGACCTTCGTGCACCTATGTCAATGAGGATATTACTAAGGAGCCATCCATCCATGACTGCATTTAACGTGATCTCCCTATCATAGTCAAGGTTATGAGGGGGAAGGTTTACATGCAAGACCTACCTTTCATGCTCTTCTCTGTGCATGTGGTACCTTCTCTTCAACCATGCTCCTAGCAAGGGAATAATATTCTCTTGCCTTAGCATTTTACATACTTCCTTGACCTCATCCAGGTCATCTTTTAGTGAGCCTCAACACTTCTCCTATGCTCCTGCTTACCTAGACTACTCCTTTAGACACTGGATTTCTCCTTGTAAACTCTCAAATGATGTCCATGGTCTCTTGATATACCTCCTTCTGATGCACAGGATCCGGGTACTTCCCATGTACCACTTCTTCCCTTGAAACTAGGTTCTTCTACCTTGGTATTTCCTTTGTGCATGTGGCCTCTACTCTTGTTGTTACCATAAAAGATTCCAAACCTACATCATGTCACCCATGGCATCCATTATGTGTCTACCTTCTTAATGCTTACCATTAAAGTGCCCTTGTCTTTCGGTGCTTGTCTGATTCATGTGCTCAAACAACTCAGGGCACTCCTCATACTTGTGTTTCTTTCCGCACCATGAGCACTGCAATAAGTCTAGGCACTCATGCTTGTAGTGGTCTGTAGACCCACAATTAAAATAGGTTCCACATGGGAACTCACTTCTTCCTCCTCCGTGGTTACCATGACCATGGAATCCTCCACGAAATCCCCTTCCATGTGCTCCTCCATCTGTGTGCTCCTCATAATGGTGATCATCCTCCTTAGAACTACTAGTAATGCTAGTCAGTGCACACACCATGATCAATGGCCTCATGGATTTGGTCAATCAGTCTGCAGTCCTTAGTATCATGGGTTGTAGAGGTGTAAATTTTATAGTAGCAAGACACATTCTTCCAAATTATGCACTATAACAAGGGGACATCTACTTGCATCATGGTCCCCATGAAAAATTTCATAGTCTACTACACGTGCACGTATTGTCCTCCGGGGAAACTATCCTTGACATGCCCCTCTACTTCACAATTTGTACACCATATACCACTGTGAGTCTCATGGGCTGAGTTCATAGACAACTTCTCCAGTTGCTTAGCCATAATAGTGATTTGAGCCTCCAGAATGGGCTAACACTAGTATCAACACTTCCAATAGCTTTGGCGCGTAGAGCGGCTTCTAACACCTCGTGGAGTCGTGAAAGTTTTATGAGATAAATCTCTTCTAAATGGAGTTATCAACCCCCAAAAACCATTGAGCATGTTGTGAAGGGTGAATGTCATATGACAATTTTGACAGGAGAGTCTTAAACCATGTCATACTCCCACACACTCTCGCCATTCCCTGTTGAATCTCCTTCAAGGCATTGATGCTCTTTTATTCAAACTCAGGGATGTGGAATTCTACCAAGAAGGCATTCTTTAAAGTAGTATAATCCACCACCATTTGATGAGGGTCATATTTCCTATACCAGCTATGTGCGTGCCCTTGTAACATCATTGCAAACTAACTGGCCTTCCACTGGGGTTGTGATCCCCTTCACGCGTGCCATAGTAGCTCACACTTGTGAACATGTTCTGCAACATCTTCAATACCTCTATAATCTGGAAAATGTAAAGACATTTCAAAGAAGACTTGAGGAGGTGGTTGGGGCCCTGTCCTCCTGAGCTAGAGCCTTGGTTTCCTCGATGTTTCCTCCTCCACCAGATCCACCAGATCCACTAGGTCTTGTGCCTCTGAGCCACTAGATCCTTGGATCCACCAGGTCATGTTCCTCCTGACCCCCACCAGATCCAGGTCCTATAGTGGTCGTGCCAAGGGTCCCCAAAGTTCCACTAAACTACGTGCACCGATGGTCTATGATAATGCCCCACTACCACTAGTGTACCCCGTGCCACTCCCAGATGTGAGACCAGAAGGCTTGTGTACTTGCTCCTTGTCCAAAAATTCCTCGAATACTAGAATAGTATGCGTAGCCATAGAAGTGGGAAATGAAAATTGTATCTCATGGGCAGATCTATCACTTCTACTAATACCAACTAGGTCAGCGATACTCCTTCCTTGATCTAGAAAACCAAGCGCTAGGGTTTGGTCACTAGGTGGGTTCAGATGCATGCGCCAATGACTCTTCTTTCTCCACGTGATGAACTCTCATCAGAAGCCGAAGGGGTCTCTCTTACACGCTTTCCAAGATGGGGTAGCACATAGACTTGCTCAGGTTCCATGTCCTCTGCGTGAACCTCAACTCCTTCCCACAATGTCTACCTCCATAGATCCATCACACCTACAACCTCACGTTGTCTAGCAATCTCCCTTTCATGTGCTTCACTATACTTGAGTTGTCTCTCCTCCCTTTCTTTCTCCATCATAATATCTGCCATCTTCCTCCACCCTAGCTTCCTCACCCAATGCTCAGAATGGTTTAGCCGGCCATGGAAATGCCTCTAAACTCAAGGTAACAATCAAGATCTTCATTGCAGAGGAATAAGCACGTAGAAATGATCCTCTGGGCTCCTGCAAAAACTCAAACTCAGCAACTTCCGGACAAGAATATGTGGAAATAGCGTACTCCAGAGTGTAGTTGGCCAACACTCTCTTCCACCACTTGATCAACAACACATGTCCAGGTCAGATCTACATCCTATAACTTCTGATAGTCCTCTTGTGTCCACATGTGTGCTCTATAGAACCAATTTCCCTAGATGCATATGTTGAGAGCCATTCATACAGCTCTACTAGGAAACAATAGAAAAAAAGTTTCATATAGTTCATGGTAGAGATTCTCTTCCACCCACCTCCGTGCATCAAACTCGGGCCCAATATTGAATCTCTGAGAAAACTCATCCTCTGTGCTCCTGAACCAAGATTCAACACTCTCTAGAGTTAGATGTTTTGTCATTACTCATTATCCAGACCATGATGCATGTCATTTCCCACTACAACTTTGAAAAGAGGTCCTGAAATGGAACCAAGATGTAGTCATTTTTACACCCACCAAAAGAACAAGGGAATCCCATGCGCATCGCCTATCACCCCGGTGGGCTTGGGCACTCACCCGAGGCACGCGCGGGTGCGAGTCTCTCTTTTATGTGAGTTAAGTGGGAAACCATCATCTATGTTAGGAACTTAATGAATAAAGGTGGAAATGAGACATACAATCATCATAGGGCTCAGAACGGCCTCTAGACAAATGTATTCATTCCAAATAGAGGGTACTTATAGATAATAGATAGAACTACAACAGAAAGGAAAATACATAAGGATTTACATCTATTCCATAACATCCATGAACATAAATGAAAAGATATAGATATGAACCAAATCAATTACATTCATACTCATTCATGTTTGTAACCTCATTACATTCAATGGATCCATTAGACTACCACAGCTTGATCAGACCGAAGTCATACATCATAGTAGGGATCATGTCCTTCATCCATACAAAGAAAAATTTATATCCCAACCCCTTAATACATTACTCCCTTATATAGCCTCTACCCAATCCCACAGAGTTCTCACAAGTATTTCTACAGAGCTCCGCTCTCTATATCTCCTCTATCGTATACCTGATCTACTCCCTTCCTTCTCCTTTTTCTTCTATGGGTGCTTGTATTTATAGGCATCTTCAACCACCGACTTGCTTTCAGGGGCTACAGATCATTGCCAAGTGTCCAAGTGGTCCTCCATAGAAGCATGCTCCTTCAGATCTAAGCTCTCCACTCCTTGTAATGATGGTCTTCTGGAATCCTCTATCGTTAAGCATATTCCTTTCATGGGCATCACATTGCCAAGCTAGCACCTTATCCACTCCTCATTCATTGTCGGGTCACACTTTTCTCGTGTCCTGCCCAATACGCCAAATATGGCTAAGTCCTTAAACTTTAGCTCTATGTCCATGCGCGGCCATGGGTTTTCTTAAACCCTTCCTTAAACGTGTGTGCCTATGCGCCTTTTTGTACTTAGAAAATATTTTGGGGTCCCAAAACATTTATCAAATGTCGGTTTAGTCTTTTCAATTTCCCCCTTGACCTTGGTGATTAGTGCCTCGTACTTAGTTATTTTGGCCTCAATCGCCTCTTTATTCCTTCTCTTCTCCTCATTCAACTCTTCTACAAATGGCCCCACACCACCCTTGATATTAAGAAACATCATCCCAACCAAGTCTTCAAGATACTTAATCTCCATATTGTAGTCGTTCCTTACTTGGTTTACCAACATGGGGCATGTACTTGTAATTTACATCACTAACCCTCATGTGTTGTCATATGCTTCCTTCGTCCACTTCTACTCCCCTTTCAAATCCTCCTTCAGCCTATTTGATCTTATGCTCCTTATCCTTTTTATCCTCCGCCATGAGTCTCATAAGTATCCCTTTTATCTAAGTTCTTATGCATGACCTTAAATGTTAACTTATTTATTGTGCTACAATCCAGTTCATCAGTTAGCCTTGTGAGGTCAATAATTTTATATTCTTTTTCCGGCTCCTTGGTCAGTGTTATCTTGGAATGAGATCTATTCCTAATTTTGAACTCGGTCTCTTCTACATGTGTATGCATGCTCCAAGACAACATCTTCCTTATACGCAATAGTCCTCCTACTTCATTCGAGAGGTCCCACCAAACAAGTTCCCTTTGGTGACCATACTCAAACTTGGCTCGCAACACCTTTATTGGATCATAAATGTATTTCATGTGTGGTGATTTTTGAGGTTGATGCCTCCTTACCGCCTTAGCCTCAGTGCACTTTTTCCTTGTTGTGAAAGGGTTTTCACTTGAATCACCACATGTGCCCTTATCTTCCTTGATGACATTGGCATCATTACGTTCTCCTTTGTTTTTTGCAAGGTGTATTGTGCATCTCCTCTTCATGCATTATTGCTTCTTCCATATGCGGGCTTCTATATTTCTCACCCTCCTCACCTTTCTCCGAGATTAAATCCACGTATACCGCTTTCTTTTTATCTCCTTCCTTTTCATGCATGGACTCCTCGCACGCCAATTCTTTTGCAATTCCTTCTCCAGTCTTCCTCATCTTCGACACCACCCGAGTTCTCTTATGACCCCTTTTTTCCTTATTAGACTTACCTTGGCTAGTTGAGAAGAGATTGTACCCTTGCTTTCCTTTTTTTTTTTTTTAATCTCTTTCCTACGAATTTGATCCAGTGTAGTATCCTCTTCTTCTTCTTCTTATCCTTGTCAATGGGGTGGAGTCTCTTCACACCTCCTCTTATGAATCTTCACCGTAGTCTTCTTTGGCTACATCGAGGCATGCAAGAGTCACATACTTGACCTCATTTCCATCCTTTATATTTTGTCAAAATGTGAAAAAAATTTCACATCATGTCTCCAATAGTTATATTCATCATGGGATTAAGATCTAAAGTATCAGTTCCAATGCTTCCAAGTACACATGTGCCTAGAAGCATATCCAAAGGTCTTACACATAGTGTTCTAATATGAATGCACCTTCTATTTAAAACACCATTTCTTGTGCATCCTTTATCGTGTTGGCTATACATTTGAAATATTTGGTGGTGAATGCAAATGGCAGTTTACACCATATTCACATTTCAGCATTTGAAATATTTGTTGTGAATGCAAAATCACAAAGACCCCCAAATGAGTTGTCATATCTACTTTTCTAAGGTAGAGTCATTTGGTGTGAATTTCATAACATGGGACCATCTCTCAAGTGTGGGACTTGCAAAACTTGATATGGACCTCCAGAGAAAGTCGGTTCTTGCCTTCTAATCTACCTACCACAAGCTACACCAGTGCAGGTAGAACCTATTCTATCCTAATCTAACCATTCTAAGGGGGAGAGAGAGAGAGGGTGAAAGAAAATCCTAGACTACAATGGTGATACACCGTAAAAGGAAGTGATGATCACGAATCAACTACCTAAAATGGAGAGAGGTGAGCAGAGGAGAGGGTGGACAGAATGCACCATAGACCAGAGATAGATTTCACATAGAACACCACTTTGAAACCCATTAAACACAACTCCCATGACCTACAATAGACATCAAAAGTATGCACAAGATATACCCCGTAATGATGAGAGAGGTAAGAAGAGACAACAAAATAAGCCAAGGATGGACAGATGCATCATAAAATAGATTTTATTGCTCCAAAATGTTACACAATGCACCATCAGTGGGAAAGAGGTAAGAAAATGCCATTACAAATCCATGAGAGGAGGCTTAGACTCCACATTCGACCCTAAGGAAGAAAGGGAGAGGGGGAAGAAAAGAAACAATGACCAACCATTTGAATGTGCCCCTCTATTACAATATATAGGAAGAATGGGAGAGAGAAGAGGGAAGAATTTGAATCCTGCTCTAACCACCCTGAGATATGCATTAAATCCCATTTTGAAATCTCAACCACTAAATATCAATGCCTTTTGTAAATCCACCCACAATATGTCACTTAGTTCTCTGGCGGATCAAATCGAATCAGATCTAGTAGTTAAAGAGATCAGATTTTGTGTTAATGGCCTGGAAGACTTTTTCCCAATTTTCACCTACCATAGCCTTCCCAAAATGATATTTTATGTTCCCAAGGCATAGAGGGTGTTCGAGATGCTTTCCATAAAGTCTTCTCCCGCTCAAATCTGATTCTCCAGTCGAAAGATATGGCCATTTGAATATTAGGGTTGCGGGGCACAATATTTAAAGAGTCTACCCCTGTAGGGTCCACGTGGTAGCCTCGTGCACCTTAGAGATTTGGCCCTACCCTTCACTCTTGAAATAGTGTCGATCGACATGTGCTTGGCCTTCACGAGCTCCTCAATTTCCTTATGTTTTTTTCCTAAGTCCTTTGCTCGGCGGGGTCATATATCTGACTAGGGACACGCGGTAGGCTGGTGCTTGCTTAGAAACCCCCTTTCAATCTTGCTCTTGAACTAGCATCATTTGGACACTTGGCACTCTCATCGGCCTGCCATCATGCATTGACTATTCAACCCGACTTTGTCCCCTTTTTGAGACTAGATGCGCATGGAGGCTCCGCGCTCGCTTAAAATCCCGATCAAGATTTGCCTTTGAAGGAGTGTCAAGTTGACACTTGGAAGCCTCCACAAGGTCTTTGGAATTTTCAACAACCTCCCTCTTACCTTTTCGACCTTGGACTACATGTGAGTTTGTGCTCATTTGAGCCTCCACTTTTGGATTTACCCTTGGAGATGCACCACTTGGACACATGGTAGTCTCCAAAGCACTTCTATACTTAGCATTTTTTGAGGCCCACCCTATCTACCTTTTGACCTTTGTTGACCATTTGCTACATGGAGGGCTGGCACAAGTTTGAGTCTCTACCTTGGGCTCCCATTTTGGAATTGCGTTAAGTCGACACTTGGCCCCTTCCACCGAGTCAGAGACTTTTCAATGGCCATGCAACTTTTGGGGCTTTGGAGGCATGGAAGTCTGGTGCTTGTTTGAGCTTCCCTTTTTGGATTCAACTTTGGAGAAGCATCATGTGCGACATGTGGCTCTCTCATTGTCTCCTCCATACTTAGTCAATTTTGGACTCGTTTTGAACTATTTTGAGCCCAAAGACTTTAGATCTTCGTCGTTTCTTCTCTTTCTTACTCCTGGCTTCTTTGACACTATATCCTTCTTCTTGACTCTGCTACTTCATTTCCAAGCCCACCTGTAATATGTTTGATGAATTTAAAGCGTAGATTCGCTCGATAAAGTCATTTCTTCTCCTTCTTCTTACATCAAGTTGTTCAATTTTTGCAAGCTCTACCACTCCATCGTAGAGTCCTTCTATGACCTATTTGCAAGATTCAAACGTGTTTTCTCTGGTTCTTTTTGTGCGGGGTCGTGGCTGATCCAATACTTTTCCCGAGGGAAAAATATGGATAACATTTGGTGACTCACGGGAACATCTCTACTAGATGAAGAGACCAATGGCCTTGAAGCATCCATTGGGCATGGAGTCTGCCTAGTAAACATGAAACTGATCTGAACTTTGAAGATCTGATCCCTAAGCCACTGCGAGCTTGACTACATGCCTTTTCTATGTTTTGTCTGACCCTAAGCCAGCTCTGCTATCTGCACTCTCAATTTTCATAAGAAAATCTTGGAAATGGGTTTTGAGAGTAGAAAAATGTTTTGACTATGGGGCTTTCATTTGTCCCTAAAATGGACTATTTGAAATGACTTTAGTTTCTCTGCATTTGGATTTTTTTTGGAATTTGTAACTATTTACAGAAACTATGATTCTTCTACCATAAATAGTGAAGAGCCTGGCCTTGTGCACCTTTGGAGAAAATGAAAAAAACTTATGTACAAAGACAAAATCATACATGCCTCAAATGAGACATGTAGAGTGTGCATAAGCACTTCTTCTACTGAAAGCAAATCTACTCCTACTCCTAAACTAACTAGAGAGAAAGAATGCTAAACAAATCTCTGCAACTGGCAGGGAGAAGTAGCTTCCCTTTCTCAAGAGAGGTAGCCATGCAAATGGTTTGACACTAAATATAGCTACCTGTATGAGTGAAAAACTGGCTATAAGCCTATCCTCCACCCAAATCATCAAGGTATCAACATTAATGGAAAATACCTCCTCAAGATGACCTGCATTAGACTCCTGAAGGTATTGATGGTGACCCTTGGTACTTTGATGCTCATCCTCATGCCCTAAAGTAGGCATGACTAGTTTTGGTTTCTCCCTTGGCTCCAATGAAGCCAAGTACCTGATTGGGCATGGTCTGATCCTTTGGATGTGCCCATTTCTCTGAAATTCAACTCCAAAAATGGAGTCTTCTTGTGGACCTTCTTGGATGGATGGTGTGAGAGAGATGATGACATCCTCTTCCTACCTTTTCTCTTCCTCTGTAGTAGGTGTGACTTTTGGAAGATCAAAATCTTCCAACTTGGGTTCAGGAGGCATGTTGCAAACTATAGATTGTGCTTGCACGTTCTCTTCCATGGCAGCAGGTTCTTGTGGTTGAAGACATTCTTTTGAGTCTGATAGGATATCAAACTCTTTACTTGTCTGTTGTAGCAAAGTCTCTCCCTTTTGCATGGTGATCTTAAAATCTTCATTATTTTCACCATATGAAGCCTCATCTTCAAATATGAAGCTAGTGAGTTCAGGCTCCTCCAAAAAGTCATATTTTTGGAGAGGTTGAATGAGAGAGGGGTCTGCATTTTCTTGTGCAACCAGCTCATGATTCAGTGCCTCTGAATCTATCTTGGTCACCTCCATATGCTCCTTTTTAACTGGACTTGGAGCTGGTTTTCCTCTTCTTTTCTTGTGGAGAACATGGAGGACTCATACCTTCCAATCCTAGTTTTAGAGAGGTGTAGTGGAGTGTAGGTTGTTGTTCTTGAATGTCCTCCTTCATGGAAACAAGCTCATATGCTTGGAAGGTGGTTGATGGAGGAAAAAAGGTGTTATCTCTTCAAGCTCTTCTCCATCAAAACAATCCTCCAAGTCAGACAGATAGTTTGCCTCCTTGTTGTCCTGCTACATGTGCTCTACCTCCTTCATGGTGTCCTCCTGATCTACAATTGACTCACCATGGTTCCCTTCATCCTCAAACATGAAGTTTGAAAGCTCAAACTCTTCTTCAACATCAGATCTTGAAGGGGATGAAGTGAAAGGAAGAACTAAAGGTTCTTCTCTAGCCTGCTCCACACTTGGAGCCTCTGAAACTATATGGTCCTCCTCCTCTGCTATAAACTCAGCCTCAGCCACCACTGGTTCTTCAACCCTAACCTCCTCTATTGGCTTGACCATCAAGGGGATCTTTGTAAACCCAAATTTGGCAGCCCAACTCTTTGATTATTTTTCATTTCTTTTTGTTGGGCTCCTCCTCTTGTTGTTCTCCTTGACTAGTTTCTTGGGTTTCTTCCCAACATGGACTTGGGAAAGAAAGAGGAGTGATCAGGTTGGGGTTCAATCAGTTTTGCAATTTTTGTGGTGGGGAGGGAAGTGGAACTTCTTTTTTTGGAGGGGATGACTACTTGGGAGAGAAAAGGGGAGAAGAATTGAAATGGGGTGGAAGACTAGGAGATGGAGAAATGAAATCAACACTTGGGGCAGCAAGTGAGGGGCTTGACTCTTGCCTCTGCTGAAATGATAAAGATTGAGGAAGAGAAAATGAAAGACAGGAGCTGGTGATTGACTTACCCATTGACAAGGTTGTCTCGCACTTTTCTCATAAGCTTCAATGTCCTCAATCCACTGTGTAAGTTGAGGTAGCACTTCAACCATGAAGTCAAGCTTCTCCTGAGGGCTGTAATGTCTTGGAAAAGGGCCTTCCCATGGACAAGGTGCCCTGTAACCAATCTTAAATGCCTTCATTTGTGCTACGCCCTAGATTGCACCATGCTAGCCTCCATTCTTTGAATCTTCTCCAAAAAATAACATCCTCCATTTGACTGTTGTCATTGTATGCATACCCTTGCTCATGATAAGCTCCATGGCCAAACTAACTTTGACCCTGCTCATAGGGGTAAGCACAATTACTTTGGATCTGATCATAGTGCTGATCTGGAGGAGTTGGAAAATGCATTGGAGGTGGATAGCATTTGAGGTGTGAATTCCATGAAGGGAATGAAGTCATGATTGCACAACTTCATGAAATGGAAGAAAATGGGAGATATGGAAAGAAAAGTGAATGAAGATGGGTGGAAATGGATGGGAAAAGGTCTAACTTCAGAAATGGGGTTATTGACCAGATGGAGTCACCAGATGTGCTTGCATGTGCCTCAAAAGGCTGACCCTTAACAAGAACACATCAACCTACTAAGATGAAGTGGTAAGGTGCTTCAGACCTATCCCAGCGTGCCAAAACTATTAGTGTGGTTGCATGGTGGCTTATGATTTTTTGTTGTAATGAGACACCTTGGAAAGATGGAAGATCTAACCTTAGTCTCCCACTGGGCGTGCCAAAACTGTTAGTGCAAAATCACAGCACCCCCAAATGAGTTGTCAAATCTACTTTTCTAAGGCAAAGTCATTTGGTGTGAATTACATAACATGGAACCATCTCTCAACCTGTGGGACTTACAAAACTTGAGATGGACCTCCAAAGAAATCTGGTTCTCTTCTCTAATCTACCTGCCATAAGCTACTCCAGTGTAGGCAGAACCTATTCTATCCTAATCTAACCATTCCGAGGGGAGAGAGAGAGAGAGAGGGTGAAAGAAAAGTGTACACTAAGCGGTGATACACCAGAAAAGGAAGTGGATGA
Source organism: Taxus wallichiana var. yunnanensis (assembly GCA_018340775.1). Taxonomy (NCBI): domain Eukaryota; kingdom Viridiplantae; phylum Streptophyta; class Pinopsida; order Cupressales; family Taxaceae; genus Taxus; species Taxus wallichiana. The sequence continues at coordinate 452,650,628 of CM031237.1, read as the reverse complement.
TCACAGACCCAACTGCCTAAAATGGAGAGAGGTGAGAAGAGGAGAGGGTGGACAAAATGCACCACGGACCAGAGATAGATTTCACATAGACACCACTTTGAAACCCATTAAACACAACTCCCATGACCTACAATAAACATCAAAATATGCACAAGTATACCCTGTAACGATGAGAGGTAAGAAGAGACAACAAAATAAGTCAAGGATGGACGGATGCATCACAAAAAATAGATTTTATTGCTTCAAAATGTTACACAAATGCACCATTATGGGCAAGAGAAAAGAAAATTCCATTACAAAGCCATGAGAGGAGGCTTAGACTCACATTCGACCCTAAGGAAGAAAGGGAGAGAGGGCAAAAAAAGAAACAATGACCAACCATTTGAATGTGCCCCTCTATTACAATATATAGGAAGAATGGGAGAGAGAAGAGGGAAAATTCAAATCCTACTCCAACCACCCTGAGATATGCATTGAATCCCATTTTGAAATCTCAACCACTGAATATCAATGCCTTCTATAAATCTGCCCACAATATGTCACTTTTGGTTCTCTCATGAGATCAAATCGAATCAGATCTAGTAGTTGAAGAGATTAGATTCTGCGTTAATGGCCTGGAAGATTTTCCCAATTTTCACCTACAATTCCTACAAAAATGATATTTTATATTCCCAAGGCGTAGAGGGTGTTGAGATGTTTCCATAAAGTCTTCTCCCACCCAAATCTGATTCTCCAGTCGAAAGATATGGCCATTTGAATATTAGGGTTATGGGGCACAATATTTAAAGGCCCCCTGTAGGGTCCACGTGGTGGCCTCGCGCACCTTGGAGATTTGGCCCTGCCCTTTGCTCTTGAAATAGTGCCATCTTGACATGTAGCATCCTTCGCAAGCTCCTTAATTTCCTTATGTTTTTGCCTAAGTCCTTTGCTCGGTGGGGTCATATATCGACCGAGGAAACACGGTGAGGTTAGCGCTTGCTTGGAAACCCCTTTCAATCTTGCTCTTTAACTAGCGTCATTTGGACACTTGGTACTCTCCACAATATTTCCATCATGCATTGACTATTCAACCCAACTCTGTCCTCTTTTTGAGACTGGATGCATGGAGGCTCTACTCTCACTTAAAAGCGCGATCAAGATTTTCCTTTGAAGGAGCATCGGGTTGACACTTGGAAGCCTCCTCAAGTATTTGGACTTTTCAACGACCTCCCTCTTACCTTTCCGGACCTTAGACTACATGGTGAGCTAGTGCTCATTTGAGCCTCACTTTTGGATTTACCCTTGGAGATGTGCCACTTGGACACATGGAAATCTCCACCAGCACTTCTATACTTAGCCTTTTTTAGGCCCGCCTCTGTCTGCCTTTTGACCTCTGTTGACCACTTGCTACATGGAGGGCTAGCGCAAGTTTGAGTCTCCACCCTGGGCTCCCATTTTGGAATTGCACTAAGTCGACACTTGTCCCCTTCCACCAAGTCAGAGACTTTTCAGCGGCCATGCAACTTTTGGGGCTCTGGACGCGTGGAAGCCTGGCACTCGTTTGCACTTCTCTTTTGGATTCAACTTTGGAGAAGCGTCATGTTGACACTTGGCTCTCTCCATTGTCTCCTCCATACTTAGTTGATTTTTGGACTCATTCTGAACTTTTTTGAGCCCGAAGACTTTGGATCTTTGTCGTTTCTTCTCTTTCTTGCTCCTGGCTTCTTTGACACTGTCTCCTTCTTCTCCGACTCTGCTACTTCATTTCTGAGCCTACTTGTAATCTGTTTGATGAATTTAAGCATGGATTCACTTGACAGAGTTGTTTCTTCCCCTTCTTCTTGCATCGGTTCGTTCAATTTTTCGTAGGCTCCGCCACTCCAACGTAGAGTCCTCTCGCGACCACTGTTTGCAAGATTCCAACATGTTTTTCTAGTTCTTTCTGTGCGGGATCGTGGCTAATCCAATACATTTCCCGAGGGGTGAAATATGGATAACATTGAATTAATGCAAACTTTTCCTATCGATTACTTCTTCCGGAAACTCTCTTAGTATGTGTCATTCATTTTCAAAGGTTGTGTGCATCCTATTATACCATTTATCCAATCTGGACTTGTAGACGTTGGTGATTGTGCCCTTGCATGTGAAGTTTGTAAATTATATCTTTGCAGGGACTTATCTTCCACTAGATGAACCCATATATTATCTTCTAGCCCATCGGGACATCAATCTCCCATAATGATATCAATAACAAGATAGAACCCCTGTGTCGTCTTGTCTCCTTCCTTAGTTTGACCCTTGGTTTCTTTTATGAGCCAATTTGTAATGAATTGTGCGATGTTATATTGGGTCTTGTGTGTCATTTTGTGTGCAATATAGAGGAAATTTCTTTTCACCTCTCCCTATCATTTCGAGGCACCAAGATTACAACCTACTAGTCAATTTGCTACTTTGGTTATAGGGTCGGTAATCTTCTCAACATTCATAGCAGTGTGACCCCTGTCATATTGTAGTTTTGTAGCCAACTCCTCAATCTTCGTTTCATCTCACAAATCTAGGTCTAGGTCTTCTCCCATTTCCCGCAACCCTGTTACTTGTCCAATCATATGAGATGTGATCCTCATTCTTTGACCCACAAAGTAGAAATTGTCTTCATGTAATTTTGACAATAGCCACTAGAAGAGATGTGCGAGCCTTTGAAAGAAGGAAAACTTGAACAACCTGGAGTACTCCTACTTTCTCAATACTCTTCCTCACCGAATCATCCATCACTCGATTCGTCCTCTATGATCCTTGTGGGAAATTCTCATAGCATGTCCTTGTTTAATATGGCCTCATACCCTAGTGCTCTATGATTATACTTGCTAATCTTACACTTTTTAAGTTGTGAGGTCCATTGTTGCCTTACAATTACCTCCGATGGGTACTGTATTTTTAGAACCAATTCTCAAGTAGTTCCTCCTGTTCTTTTTGTTCTTGTCCTTTAGTTCCCTTCATGGTGCTATTTTTTATCCCTAATAAAAAATGGTAACCTTTTCTATGAATTTTTCCTAGGTATGATTAGTGACACTTACTTGCTCCTCGAAATCCCGTGTCGTGCATCGAATCTTCTAAGTAATCGTGTACCCTATTCTTGTGCCCTAGGTGGTTAACCTCTGAACCTTATCTTCATGATCTTTAAGCTTTTGTGAACCATAACTTCCAACTCCACAAATCCTAGCTCTACTTACTCGTGCCCTCACCCTTCACTCAAAATTCCCCTTCCTCTACTAAAGGAGCTCCATAACTAAGGGTTTCGTGTATCTTCTTTGGTTTGTTTGCCACTCAAATTTCTTCTTCACACTCTTCGCTCTAGTACTTAGTTGCTCATTGCTCAACCGCTCAATCACTCAAATCACTTTAAATTCAAGGTAACAAATAAATTCGGTATTCCCCTTTTATAACTTTTCCACACTCCTCGACTCACTCACTTTTTCTCTTTAAAATATGTGTGTAATTTTTCCGCTTTTATGTTTTAAATAACTTTTTCTTTTAAAATACCTTTTTCCTTTTTAAAATAACTTATTTTTCTCCACGCTTTCCTCATCCATGCGTGACATTCGTAACCTTTAGATGTGCCCCTAATTCCTTGGTTGTATTCTTCCTTATGGGCACTTCCCGCACCTGTAACCCATCTTCCCCTGTGTCATACACTAAGTAGTCCGTCTTATTGTTGCCTCCCTTGTGTTACATTGCACGACCTCTTTTATGTGGGTTTCCCATTCTAAGTAATTCCCTTTAAGCACCAACATTCCTAAATACCTACAACACGTTCCTTTTTGTGTTACACAACCCCAGTTCTTATTCATCAAGTAACCTACTTCTATAATGTTGTGCACACCTCTAAACCAACTACACTACAAGTACCAGCATCACAGTCTCTTTGGCATGCAATCATACATGTTCCACCCCACACTAAAAGTATGTGCGGTCCTCTACATATTATCTTAATAAATAGTAATCAGATCCTATGTGCGGATGTACTTATTACAACAAAACAAGAAAAGGAAAAACATGAAAGATAAATCTAATCTAAGTGGAAAGAATGCCTTATTAAGAAACACAAAGGAAATTTATTTATAATAGGGCTTTAGCCTACTCCCATTGAAGTAAGTAGGAAACAAGGTGCCATCTAACGCCCGTAATTAGCGCGCACTGATTCTAGTATCTTGGTCACTATAAAGGGTCCCAACCAATGGAATTTCAACTTCCCTAGATGGCACATAAACTTGGAGTCATACATAAGTACCATATTTCCAACTGCAAAAGACTCATTTTTGATATACCTATCATACCAATCCTTCTATCGTGCCTTTTCTATATTTTGGCTCCATCACACAATGGCGTGTCACTCATCTAATTGCATCAATTTGTAAATATTCTCATCAACTACATATTCATCATCTAATTCACCTATGCACATAATATGTAGGGATGGTATCACAAATTCCATAGGTAATACAACCTCTACTCCAAAACCAATTGAAAGGGTGTGGCCTTGTTCAACCATTTATAGGTTGTTCTATATGCCCAAAGAACAGTTGATACCTTGTCATCCCAATCCTTTCTTCCAACATCACATATATCCATTAGTGTCTATCCTAAAATCTTGTTGAAATATTCAGCACTTTCATTATCTTGATCGTGATAAGGAGCGGTTTTATGGAGTGCCACCATAAATTCTGCTAATAAAATTCTAATTGTCTCATTTAAAAATGAGTTCCTCAATAAATCGTTAGGATCAATGGGCACCCATACCTAGTGATGATGTTTTCCCATAGGAATCTTGTTGTTTTCCTTATAGTGTAATATTTTATAGGTGCAACCTCTACCCACCTGGTCAAGTAATTAGTGCATGTAATGATGTAGTGTGTACATGTCTTACGTGTCGATAGTGCAATAGGTCCTACAAAATCAATGGCCCATTTCTCAAAATGTTCCACGCTCCTAATGGGTCATAGTGACATATCTTCTCTATTCTTGGGATTTCTAATTCTTTTGTAGTGATCACATGCTTTGACGAAATCCTTAGCATCTTTGTACAATTTCTCCCATCAAAGACCTGCTAAAAGCATCCTACGTACGGTGGCATATCCTACATAATGGCCTCTATCTATTCCCCTACGAGCCTCCTCCATGATGGCTTTGCGCTCATGTTCCACAAAACATCTACGCAAGACCTCATCTCACCCTAGTTTTCATGACAGCTATCCTCCAATGAATTGATATGGCGCAACACAAATTACAAGTTACTTCTTTCCAAATTCTTCATTCCTTCTAGGGTCAGTCCAATGCACAAAAAAATTGTAATTCCTTCTAAATCCGTTGGCGCATCTGCGGTTCAACCTAAACAATTGTGCATCGACATTGTATATTCAATGCTCTTCACGTCCTCTCTAGATTTGATCCTACGAAATGATCATGACCCGGATTTCTCTTGTCTGGCTTTACTACAATTGTAAAGTCAAATTCTTGGAAAAGAAGTATCCACCCGAAAGATGCACCCTTATAAAAAAATTGTTGACTAAGTACTTCAATTCCATATGATTTGTGTAAAATATAAACAATGTGTCCAATAAGTACTTTTTGAACTTGTGAAGCACGCAGATCATGGATAATGCTTTTTGGTTGTATAGTTTTGCTTCGTGGATGTCAAATTCCTACTCACAAAGCATATAGGATGATCCACATTCCCCTCACCTGGTTGTGCCAAGACTGCACCAATAGAAATGTCAGAGACATCTACATGGACATGAAAAGATTTTATCTATGAAGGAAAGAGTGGGATAAGTGCGGTGGTAAATTTCTCCTTCAATGTCTCAAATGCTTGCTACTGTGTGTTACCCCAATAAAACTCTCATTTAGCCTCAAGTGATTCCTCCAGGGCTGCAAAAATATTTTCATAGCCTTTGATGAATTTTCTATAGTAACTAATGTGCCCCAAGAAACCGCAAACTTCATTCTAGTTGGTAGGTTCTTCAGCCCTAAAATGACTGCAATCTTAGCAGGGTCTACCAACAATCCTTCCTTACAAATGATGTGCCCAAGTAAAGTACCAAAGTGGGTGGCAAAGATACACTTCTTAATGTTTAGGAGATGTTAGTTTGCCTACACATTTCAAACATTAATCTCATATTATCAAAATGATCATTGACTAGCCCATAGATGGTCCAATCATCCAAATAGACCTGTAAAAACTTATGAATGAAATCATGAAATGCATGTACAAATATGCACGAGAATATTTTTGGTGCATTATTCAATCCAAATGGAATCACACTATATACAAAACTTACCCATTCTATTGCGAAGGTAGTCTTATCCTAATCCTCGTGTGTAATGTGTACCTAATGGTACCCTGAGAACCCATCTGTGAATGAATAGATTTTGCGCCTGCGACTCCCTCAAGAATTTATTTTGTAAATGGTGTAGAAAAGGATCTATGACACATGAAGCATTGAGTACCTTGTAGTCCACACAGATCTTGATCCGCCATCCTTCTTGATACTTATCACCATGGGGCTGATCCACTCAGATTCCTCAATAGGCTCTATGATCCCTGACTTAAACATTTTTTCAATCTCTTCTTTCACCTTCTCACACAGAGTTCGGGTTCATCTTATAAGGCCTCTTCCAAACCAAACACGTGCATTCTTTTAATTTAATCTTCATTTATCCTAATGAGGGTGGATGCCTTTCAACTCATGATAACCCCTTGGAAACAAGTCCTGGAATTTGTGTAGTAACTCAATGATCTTTACAACCTCTTATTCTGACCAATAATCTCCAATAATGGCCTTCTTAAGCGCATCGTCAGTGCCAATATTTACCTTCTTAGTCAGCATAGCTACGTGATATGTGTGTGCATGCTCATCTATAGAGTCCATCACCTCATGTGCACCCTTTGTGTGCTTGATGTCTAGATCTTTAACTTCCTCATCATTAATGAGGTGCACCATTTTTTACTTTTTCCTTCTCTCTCCACACGTGCCCTAGATGAATCTCTTATGTTTCTACTACATCCTCACGTGCCTAGTCTTAGGCTCTCCCAAGAGTTGAACCATGAGTTCTATACTTTTGCACTATCACCTAGACTGATGTGCTTCATGATCTGTAAGGTCTTATGTATTGGAGGCTTTATTATAAAAATAATCAAAAGTGTGAGTCATGCCTTCAATCATGTCTCGCCAACTTTCAGTCTCTTGCTTGAGCTCATCATGCACATACCTTGTCATGTCTCACCAACTTACAGTCTCTTGCTTGAGCTCATCATGCACATACCATGCATGTGCACATCCACGTAAAGTAGAGTAGAACTTATATACCCAAAGAGATGGTGGTATAGCTTCCTAGCCTTATGTCCATTATCTCTCATAGTTATGGATGTGTACCAAAGCAAGAGTCTTCCCATCATACTCATGTATAAGAGAAGGAATATTTCTCTCGAGTAAACCTTGTCAAAAAGGATACCCTTACCTCACACCAACCCAATAGATTATCTTTGTATGTCATCTACCAAAGACATTGTTATGTCGCATGTAAAAGTATAGACCATCATATTTAATATATCCCCTTTATTTTGCCATTGTTATTCCATCATGCACAAAAATGAGTCAAGTTTCTCTTCTCTAGTGTACGTTGGTAATTGACTTCTACCCAAACACTGATCATGCATGGCCCTAATCATTCTAACAACTCTTTCGTTAACCTCCGACCTACCATATCATATGTTCCATGGGCCCAATTATCACAAGAAACACTGGTAGTATCACTGATAGATTGTGTATCCTACACATGTAGGATTCCCTCCTTTGATGGATCTACATTCTTTAGATCACGCACTGTGTGCATAGATTCAATTGAGATCTTCCTCACTAACAATAGGCACAATATATGGATCAACATCTAGTAGTATGACCATGCGATCATCTTTATTCTCAAAACTGATATATCTTTTATTGAAGCGTATATCGAATTTTTGCATACCACCATGGATGACCTAAAAGTGTAAAGAAGTTATCTACCTCTACAAGTTCTAGTAGCTCAAAATTGCTTGTGAATTTTTGCACCTTGAATAATGATGGATGCATCCTTTAATACACCAATGGTAATGGCCCTCATCTTATTTTCCATATACAAGTACATTATAATATGGTTATAAATGTGACCTTCCCATTTGGTTCCATACATCTAATGTCAGGACATTAACTTTTGCACATGTGTCAATAAGAATGTTACTCACCATCCAACCATTAATTAATACATCCAATGTTATTTCCTTATCAAACTCATGGTCCTATGGTGGTAAATTCACATGAAGGATCCGCTCACGTTCAACTCATGTGCATGGTTTTCTCTCACACAACCATTCTCTGGTAAGGGAATGATGTTTTCCTACCTTAGCATCCTACATACTTCCTTCAAATCATCAATATCTTTATGTAAAAGCTCAGTTATCCTCACGCACTCCCTCTCGCATGCTTGTTCCTTCGAATTTTGGATCCCACCTTGAAATTCCTTGAAAACACCCATAGTTTCCTCATATAGCTCTTTTTGATGAGAAACGTCTAGATACTTAACATGTATGACCTCCTCTCTCTTGATTAGGGGTTTTGTCTTTATCTTTTCAAGTGCATGTGTTGCTTACGAGTGAGTAGTAACTAGCACATGTTGGAGATCCGGATAAACCATCTTCTTATGTGCCCACTATTTAGGCTACATGCACTCCTCCTTGATCATCCCTAAGTCTTTCTCCTTATTTTTTGTTTTTACGCATATGTTCATAGAGGTATGGATAATCCTCAACCTTGTGTGCCTTTCCACGGTATGTGCATACTGAGTTCTTAGGAACTTTTTATCGATAATAATCTAGTGATCCGTAGTATAACATGTCCCACATTTGAATTTTCCAGACCACCTCTACCCCTCGCTTCGAATCCACCTTGGAATCCTTCATTCCCATTGTTGTAAGTTTCACTTGTCTTCCTTCTTTCTCCCGAGAACTACTTACTATAGTGGTATGACACAATCTGATCTCACATGCCTCATGAATATGGTCGATTAAATGGTGATCGGGTGTATCATGGGTGTGTGCATCACAAATATTGCGATACATGGAGATGTTTTTCGTGTTATGCGCTACAAAGAATGGACAATTATGGACATCATGATTCTTGTGGAAAATATCACAAGATTGTAAGGGGCGCGTACACTCCTGCGCATGATGTTATCCTTCATATGTCTTTCTACCTCACAATTCGTACACCATAGCCCACCGTGCATCTCATGTGTCAAATTGGCAAACAACTTCCGCTGGTCATATTGTCATGGATTCTATCTCGCACTTCAAGAAAAGGACTCACTCATGTATCAACACTTCTAATTGCTTCGTGTATAGAGATGCTTCTAAATCCTCGTATGGATTAGTAATTTTTATGGGATGGTGCTCTCTGAATGGTGCTAACAATCTACCTCTAAACCACTACACATGTTGAATCTAATGAATATCATAAGATAACTTAGAAAATAATGTCATAAACCATGCTTCATACTCCCTCACACTTTCTTACAAGCCTTGTTTGATTTCCTTTAGCATATTAATGCTTTGTTGTTCAAACTCTTAAATGTGAAAGTTATCTAAAAAGGGAGTGTGCAACACATCATAATCCACCACAGTCTGATGTGGATTATAATTTCTAGACCAACTATGTGTGGACCCTTGAAGTGTGGTAGCAAACTGACTTGCCTTCCTATAAAAATTAATTATTCCTTTATCCCTCCATAATAACTCACACGTATGCACGTTCTCATTTTCTTCTTCCATACCCCTATACTCTGACAATTGAAGTGACATCTCAAATAATAATTTTGGCATCTGTTGGGCTAGTTGTTGAGGTTACAATGGTTGTTAGGGTGGCTGTTGTGGTGGTGACTCCTATCTCGAAGTGGGACCACATCCTAAGCCCGATCCTCCACCAGTATTTCCTTCGCACGGTGGTTGACCTGAACCTCTTAAGCCTCTTGATGTGACCGGTGGTTCAATAGATGAACTTCCTTATGTCTTAGATATTGTCTTGAAATGGAAACCAATTTTCTATACTATAACAACACCTATAGGATTTCTTTCAATGGGTTGCGTGCTAATGCTCTGTACCGATGATGTGCTAGTGAAAATATCTCCAAAATTACTCGTTCCAAACCCCGGACCCTGTTATGCTACCATGTGTGTGTCCCTAATTTTTTGTGCTTCCTAAGTAAAAACAAAAATATGTCTACCTATATCTCCTTCCCAACATGGAGATCTTCCTTGCTCACCTTCACTATGATTCTCTTCTACAACTACTTCTAGATTTGGAACACCTTGTGCAAGGGCTAGGTAGAAAAATTAGGTTAGATGTGCACCCATGGTCCTCATTCTCTCCTCGACATGATCTCATCATATGTCGATGGGTCCTCTCTATTGTGAATTCCCAATGTTGGGAATACATAATCCTATGGTCCCTCATCTTACGTGGGGCTCTCATCACTTACACCCGAGTCATCATTCTCCTTGACCTCAATGCCTCAATAACTACCCTCTGTCACGCATCATTATTCCTAAGTCATCTTTCCTCTCTATATTTCTTTCGCACAGGGACACCTCCATCATTCCCAAACATGTTTCACGCCCCGCATGTGGTGGGGTTTTAGCTTACCATAGGTAATTTCTCCATTCCCAATTCAACCATCAATATTTTGATAGCTAAAGGTGTCACACGCAAATAGGATCCTCTTAGTTCCCATAAAAATTAGAACTCTTCTTCCTCCGGGTAATAATATTTTTAAATTGTGTACTCCAAGGTATAATTACACAAAACACCTTCCCACCAATTATATATAACTCGGCCCATGGCCTTTCCAAATCAGATATTTTTTGGAAGGCTTCGTGTGTCCAATCTTTCTTTCCTATCTGGACACCCCTATTAGCCATGTAAGCTACTAATCACTGGTATAACTCTACTGGGAAGAAAATGAAGAATGTATCATACAAGTAGTCATAGAGATCATCCTTTGCCCACTTTCATGCATTAAATTCAGGTCTAGTGTTATATATCTAAGCAAATGCATCCTGTTCGTTATATATCTAGCTCTCAATATTCTCCCAGGACAATCGAAACGCCATCTACATGCAACATCCTAGTAGACAGATTGAAAAGATGTCTTGGAAACGGAACCAAAATGTAGTCTTTATTTACCCAACAATAGTTATGTACGATGGAACTTCATCCAAACAAGCATGTAAGCTCACCCAAAGCACACATAACCACCATGCCCCTCCTTTTTATGTTTAACAAGATGTTAACATGCATGTTTATTGTATTCATAACTAAAACAACTATTTATGCAGAGATATATATCCAAACATGACAATTTAGCAACACATATAATAAGGAAATTTACTCAAAATAAAGAATAATCAACAAGATTTGAATTCCCATAATCATATATTCAAATCTAGTCAATCTAGCAACCTAAACACAGTTATACATCACAAGGATAGTTGATAAATTAATCATAATAGCTAAGTACATTCTATCCCATTACACCAATTAGCAATGCATGCATACAAAATCCATAACCATTTTACATCAAAAACATTTAGTACCCTATATACACTAATTACCTAATCTCCAGATGTCTAAGACTCACACCCCAAAAACACTAGAACTATCGAACTCACTTAAACAAGGATGTACTACCAATATATATGTATATGATGTGGGTTTCTCTTCACCAATTACTTGCACTTTTCTAATAATAGGCATGCTTACAATAGTGCATGTTTTTTACAATCTGTGTTAATAATAGATTAAACTAAATATACATCATGCTTTAATCCTATTATTAGCTTGATCCATGTGTGTTTTTGTTCTTTGCTCTACATGTGATTTTCCCCATAATAAATCCTTTTTGTGTCCCAAGATATCATGCTTTTGTCTATTTTAACACCTTGTTTGGACACCACTCCATCTTTGCTTCGCTATTTTTAGCCACGTTTTGGAAAAATCAGCTAAGTCATTGATCCTCTTTATGCCTACATGAACCTTCGCATGTTGCTCCTTTATGCTTGTGCACACACCTCTTTTGCATGATTCCTCACCTCCACTCGTGGCTAGTACTTGGCCATTTTCACCATCAACAAAAATAAAATCTTTGTTTTCTCTTTGCTTATTGAAAGGAATAAAGACACGTTTAGACTTTGTGTTGAATGTTTTCTTGATGTTAATGTTGTTGTTCTTAAGTTCAATGCATTACAATTCCTTTTGATTCTAGTTAATTTCTATTCAATACTCGATTTCAGTTTATTGTTATCCTTTTTTGCTTGTGTAAGTAAATTTAGATATGTGTTTTCCAAGTTAAAAACACAAGTATTCATTTCCATTCTTCTTCTTATATCATTCCTCAAATTACTTTCCTTTACTTTCACATTCCCTTCTGAAGAAAATAAATAAATCTACCGGGATGAGATCCCACCCCCAAAGGTTAGGTTAGTGTGAATATTATAAATATTCCTTTTGTTCTTATAATAGCAATAAACAGGTGCCTCCCCTTACTCGAGGAGGGACTTTGTCCCACATGTTGTGGTTGAACCTCATATTTTGTCTCCGACAAAATATCCAACCAACAATTTTTTGGTGAGTCCATTTGGGGAAACAAATACACAAGATAAGATTTATCCCATATATTGTGTGCTCGGTGTTTTATTTTCCTAATTTTTATTTCCTTATTCAAAATTGGCACGAAATATTTTGACCCGATAGTAGTAAAGCAAGAGGTGCGGTGGATCCTTCATTTGAGCTATTGTAGTTGTATAATTTCAATCTCACTCCTAAGAGACACTCCTTTAGACAATCAAACAACTCATCACCTATACGCCAAAACCAAATTGTGAGGGAGGAAAGTATATATGGTACTTGTAGAGCTTTGTTTCTAAGTGGAACCCATATCCACACACACATATTTTCAAACAATGGTTGTACCACCTCCACCTCCAGTCCCTTGGGGATTGGTTATTAGCCCTCTAGAATTGTATCAACCTCTACATGATTTACATCATGGTTTGTAGAAGAGTTTCCCAAAGTTTAGTGGTGATGGAAAAAACATCCTGATGAACACATAGTTTTGTTCTTTATGGATCGTGGAGTTATGGGTGTTACTCATGAGGATATGTCCATTTGATTGTTCATTGAAATTATTTAAGACGTTAGTACATAATGGTTATACCACTTACCTCCTCACTCCATCGACTATTAGGATACTATAGTAACAAATTTTGAAGCTTGATTCAAACCTCAGAGAGGATGAACATGCATTATTGGCTCAGCTCACTCGGATGAAGAAAGAGCCTTATGAGCCTATGCATGATTTTGTAGCAAATTTTAACAAGTTGATCCATAAGATCCTTATTCGTGTTACTCCTCGCCTTAAAATAAAAAGTGTTTCTGCATTAATGCCTAACTACCTAAATTTGGCATCTTGTTAAGAAGGTCAAATATTCTCGATCTAGTCATTACTCAAACAATAACCACATAGATTGAATATGACCTTATCATGGTTGAAAAACTAAGGAGAGATTCTTCCAAGCCCAAGAATCGAGAGTACTATTGATTCCATGATCCAGAAGTTAGCAAATGATCTATTGGATTTAAAGAAACATATGTCTCATAATGCACTGACATACGTTACCGAGGTATCCCAAGAAGGATCTTTAATTAAAATAATCCTCCTATAAGGGATAGGAACTGATTTCATGTTGCTCAATCAATATTAGATATTCAAGCTCCTCCTATTAATGATATTGTGGAAGTAGTTTAGGAAAGAGAAGAAACACACAAGGAAGTTGATGATTATTATGAAGAAGTTGGTTATGTTGATGAATCATATAATGATCCGTCTGATGACTCTAATATCGTGTACCTAGAATATGAAGAAGATGATTATGACGATGTGGTGAATGATATAAATAACCAATCCTTTGTTGTTTTTAATCATTCACAAAACCAAATAAATTAAGTGGGGACACAAAAGGAAAAGGTCAAAGAAAAATCAGATCTGATGGAAATTCCAAATATTGTAAAAAGAGGCACTCCTTTGCCCGTATAACTAAAAGAGAAACCTCATGTCAAGAAGGTGACTCCTCCTTCCAATTCTTCTTCCTCTACCACTCCCAAGGTTAGTACTTGCTCTTATACAAGTAAGTAATGAAGGGTCTTCACCTTCATTGACTCCCTGTTACACTATTTTTGACATCATCGATCATGAAAAGAAAACTAAAATTTAGATGTGGAAAGTAGAATACCTTCAATCTAATCATTACCAATTTGAAAGATTGACTTGATTTATTAAGAGTAAAGTTATTGTACCTTCACCAACTTCTTCCAAAGGAATTATTCCCAATCTCACACTTCCCTTATCTCAAAATAATGTGGCCTCAACCTCCTCATCAAGGAAAATTGAACCATTCTATTTATCCTTGCTTATTAATGGTTTCAAGCTTAGTAATTGTATCATAGATTTAGGAGCTTCTGACAACATCATGCCCACCAAGGTAGATTATGTCTTGGGACTGACACTTACTAAACCTTTTGGATGTTGTTTCTTAGTGGAAACCAAGTGATTCCCATTAATAGGATAGATCAAGGATGCCTAATTCACATTTTTTGTGTTTCCTGAGAAGAGGGTCAAGATGACGACCACAGTTACAGAGATATTCCACTACTTACAAAATATTGTTGAGAATATGTTTTGTAGGGATGTAGGAGGATAAATCCACATGGATTGGTTATAAGAATAGATACATGTTAATGGAGTAATGTGCACATTTGAGCTAGAAGTTTGGAAAAATTATCTTGTCACTAAGTTGGATGAACACAAACCACAAATCCTTTTCAAGGATGTTGGTCAAGGTACATATTTTATGACCTCAGAGAAAATCCTTGATTTTATTTATATCACTAAAGGTGATACTAATGAGGTATGAAATTTAGAATTTGATGGTAGCTGTTCAAATTTTGGATCTAGAGTCGGTGTGGTGCTTATATCCCCTGATCAAGAGATTTTTTCATTTTCTTTCAAACTACAGTTTGAAAACACAAAGAACATGACCGCATATGAATCTTTTTTATCAGGCTTAAAAATGGTTAAATAAAAAAGATTCAAAAATCTCATAGCCCTAAGTGACACTAAATTAATTGTAAATTAGGTTAGGGGTCTGTATCGGGTGAAGAATGATCACTTGAAGCACTACAAGAATAGGGTTTGGGATTGTATTAAATACTTTAAAGCATTTTCTATCAAAGTTGTATTAAGAGAGAAAAATGATAAATTTAATTCTCTTTTCATGTCTAAGTCATTACTTATGCCTCATTTGGAATTCCAAGAGGACAAGTATACTATTGAGATAGTTTATCGTCTAAGTGTCCTTGATAATGTATCTAATTAGCATGTCTATAATCATGATCAAAAGATCATCAAATTTCTTGAAATTAGGGTTTTACATTTCTAAAACATATTAATATAGGGCGTAATCAAACATAAATACACTAACACCCTAAAAATAAGTAGTATTGGTACCAAAATTATTTATTTAACCTAAATTGGTTAATATCTATATAGGGTAGTCAACCAATGGTAGATTATCCTAATCGATTATTTTCCAAGGCTAATTGTAGTAATATCAGGAATAATCATCAAGAAATGATAAACAATGATGAATAATAATAGATAAAGCACTTGTTGTAAGAGAGAGAAGATGACTTAGCTGATCTCCTACTCTATATGATTTGGGTTGGTCGATGACAAAAACAACCTGGAAATGTCCTGACAAAGCCTCGATGTTGAAATTGTGTTCTAAACTACTATATAGACCAAAGTAAATGTCAAGAGCCAAAGCATACCCCGTCTATGGCCCTTTCCATACACTTTTGTCCCTTTAAACACTCTATTTTTTTATAATTTTTGGGTCTGTGCACTATCTTCTAATTTTCTCTTGTCTAGAATATGTATCTTCAAAATTATACAATGCTCGGTGTAACCGATTATTCCTTCAAAACCCTATATAGCAAAAATTCCTATAAAAAAACATTATGTGGGTTGTCAGGCACCTGTGCACCACTGACGTCGTCACTACTCTAAAGAGGGATCAAAGCTCACGTCATTTTCACCTGGCATGTATACAACCAAATAGATAATCATGATCTTGCAACAATGATATTATGTTTGCACATTTACCTTAACTTGATTTGGAGTGATGATTTATTCCTTGCATTTACAAATTTGAGTGGATTAATACCCTAAAAATAATATGTAGAGTATATGGAACTTAAGGGAGTCTTGAATGGCCTTGTTTGTGCTTGCACTTAGTGTATTATCATGAGGATATTTGGATGTCAAGTTTGTATGATCTCCTCCTTGATAATGGATTAAATGACTAGATTATATATGTGTTTAGGATTTGGAAACCTTGAATAAGGACAACAAGGAATGTACCAAATAGATTAAAATTAGAAAAAATGTCGTTAGAAAAGGAGGGAGCAAAGTGGATAGGTCGAATCATAACATATAAACAAATGGCCCTCCCTATCCACTATGATCCCATGTACATGTGTAAATGATCCGAGAGTTGGGATTGTGATATGTGAGGGTATAAACTAATTTGATGGATTAATATGATTATTTTGTGAATATATGAGTTATGTGCAAGTAAGAATGAATGGGATATAGCTAAGGATAACGTGATTGACTAAGTTGGACAAGTGTGAACTAGTGCAAAGGAATTGTACAATTTATGTCGTTAAAAGACATGAATTACCTAAATGAGTGTCACATTTCCCCCCCTTTAAGTATGAAATTTAAAATTGCATGCTTAAAGGAAAAGTCACTTGAGTGTATAAACATACTTTGCATTCAATCGGAGCAACTTTTCCTTGCATTAGGAATTTATCTTTGTTCTAGTTGTGTTTATTTTTTCTAGGATGCTTACCTACAAAAAAAAGGGTGTAGTCAATGTCCATAGTATAGGAAATCAAACTTTAACTTGAAAACTTGAACTTAGTATGAAAATAACTATGTGAAAAGTAGAAAAGAAAAACAAAGGAAAGAGTACACCTAATTGTTTTGTGAAAGAGGGGAGAGAATACTCCCACTACCATTGCCATGGAGATTTTCTTAACTTTATGTTGAACTTGGTTGGAAATACTTGAGGGTGATCAATCCCCAAGTGTAATGTGTTGAAGGGAATAGAAAGAAGTGCAAATGCACCTTGTATGGTGAAAAGAAGTGTATAAGGAGGGTTTTAGTTTCTTTGCATCCCTTCACTAAAATATAAGCAATGAGAAGTCAAGCCTATGAGGATAACAATCACCTTGACACTTCCCAAGACCCACAGATAAGTGTCACTACAGATGAACATGAACCCAATTGATTTGTAAATGATGACACAATGTACTAGGGCAATGCCAACTTGCACATACCCTTATTGCATTCATAAGCTGGCGTGTAAACAAATTCTATTATTGAACATGAGTGAAAATCGGGTAGATTTACTGAGAAATTGTACCAATGATAAATTTATTGAATCTACACCCAGGACAAAAGCATATGGAAGGGGCCATAGCATCCATACGTTATGGTCCCTATTGTAGGTTTTAGTCCTTATGTGTTTCTTGGCCCAATTTTTTTCTCGAGCCATATCCTCGGACCTCTATAATGTTTGATTTTGTAACTATCAATTTGTTCCCTGGTTTTGAGTTACTTTGTAAGGATGAAATATCATCAAATGGTTTCCCCTTTTTTGGGGCACATGAGATAGAGCAATGTGAATGCAACCCAAACAAGAGGACCTGTAGTTGATGTGCACATGTGTTGAAGGATTCCTGTAGAGAAAAAATGGGAGTGTGCATGGTTTATACCATGACGCATACATAATAGTATAATAGAAAAACTAACAAAGTGTTAGTGATAAGCAATAGAAAAAAATCACAATAAATGTAAGCAAAAGCATGCAAAGACACATAAATAGAACAATCATGGAAAAAATATGTCGCATACATGGGACACAACTCAGGATTTCATAAGACAATTGAGGCAGGCAAGGACAACAAGCAACAAGAAAGTAACATAAGGAATTTCCTACAAAGAAGTAAAATCATAAATCAAGCATGTAAAACAAGATACAATCCATATAATGAAAATGTTCCTTGGTTTGGAAGTGACTTGCAAAACAAATGCTAGACATGAAGCACCCATTAGCATGTTAGAGTAATAAAGAGTATGACACAATGTATGTATTAAATAAATGAGGTAAGAGGAAGTAAAGTAGTAAATATTGGAATGATATCACTTGTGTGTAAGAAATTATAAAGTGGATTCCACCAACTAGCGCAGTAACAACTGGGAAAGAGTAGCGTAAAGGATCGTGCATCGTGTAACAATCATGACATGTAGCTTTGTATTCAACTCAATGTACTATGTGAATGCACATGTATAGAAAAATGATATAACATATTATGTATCAAGCTAACATGATAAGTAAAGTGCAACATGAAAATTATAAGTGTGTAATAGAAACAACCAAGCAAGAGCAATGCAACTATTTTTGAATTTTTAGCATATTTGAATGTTTTTGGAGTTTTAGGCCTTGAGGGCATAAATGAAAACCTATTCTCTGAAGAGAAGGAAGGGTGATCAATAATTCCCCTAGGTAGGGGAATATATATATTTTTATTACTTTTTATGAATTATAGAGATTATGCATTTAGAGAGGGAAAGCAAAGTTTCCCCCTGTGTGTGTGTGTGTGTGTGTGTGTGTAAAGTAAGGTTTAAGTATGTATCCACTCCCTCAACAATCAAGTTGAATGAATAAACAAAGTGTCATCGATAAACGAGGGGGGAAAGTGGATGCCCTCTAGTGTGAGTAGCATATGAACTATCCAATGAGTATGTTGGGTGAGGGCCCACTATTTGCCGTTATGAAGGAAGGAAACATTTGACCATGAATCAAGGGACAATTGTCATGTGATACTTGATACATGTGTGTGTGTGTAGGAAAGCCATATCCTAAAGGATTGTGTCGTGTATGAGGTGAAATAGACCTATTATAAGACCGAGATGTGTATTGTGTACTATGAATCTTGTGTGATGGCCCAGTCCTATGTGGCAAACTATGAGACCTAGATATTTCGAGAGTGATTGATGGGAGCTGAAGGTAGTAGACACAAAATCACACACTTGGGTACATTTCTAGGTCCATAAACACATACTTTCATTCATATGATTCCTAATTGAGAAAACTAGTTATTGACATCTATTTTTGGCCTCTTTGATTTGTTTCTTCTCTTCTTTCTAGTCTTTCACACTTTATAACCCATTCGATGCTTCATTTCTTTATCTTTCATGACTCTAACCACCGGGACGTTAGTGCCTATGCACCCTTTTCCCCTCCGGGTACCCCCGACCTCTTTGTATCTTACTCACCTCTTTTGTGCCTCTTGTTTTCTTAGAGTTCGGCCTTTTAGTTATCAATTACAAAATTCAACAAAGGGAATCATATTTAAATATAAAAGATATGTGACCAAAATAAAGGACAAATCTCGAAGCATCTATTATACCACCTAAGGTTGCATCCAACCTGCATTCTAAGAGCATCAAAGGGATTCATCTAGCACTCATTCAAGGGATAAGGGACTGCATTTTCTGCATACACGCATAGGAGGGGAAGTTCATTTTTCCATCCACACATCTATTTACATTAGTACATCTAGCTATTGTCTACTATCATGTGCACTTGCATAAGGGCTACGTAGGGCATGATATCTAATAAACACACAAGAACTACATGGAGTCGATGTGTAGTGCAACGCATGGTCATAAGTTCACTCTTTTGGGTGACCAGGGGTCATTCGACTCCTCATTTGTGTATTTTTTTATGATTTGATGTATTTTGGGTTTTGCAAGATATAATTTTTTGCAAGTTATAGATGAATTAAGCGATCATCTAGTGACATACAAGGACCAACAACGAAAGTTAAGAATCGCCTGTGTGACAAAAGAAAAACTATATTCGAGCTTTTGCGTAGTCACGGGAACCTACGAATGGTCTTTGGCGCCCAGTCTTGTTCCAAGTGCTATAGTCCTAGATCATTCGGCAATTATAGGATTTTTAGTGTTCGACGACATTGTGCTCCTCATGTTTACCAGTTTTCCACCCAACATACTTGATTAAGTGAATATCAACTAGGTATTTTATCCTCTCTTGTACACCTAGGGTTTCATTTTTATCTAGCTTATTACTTGTGTTAGATTTATGCTTTATCATTTACTTATCATATGTGACTCTACAATGTCTAGGGTTTTTCAAATTCCATATTTGTTAAATCATTTGGTGAACCCTACTTGTGGTCGGTCTTTTGGATCCTTATTTTGCACATTTTTATTTCTTTCATGGATCCTAAGGTTTTTCAAATCTCTTTACATGAATTACTTCAAATGCATCCACCTTGCAAAGATGTTCTTCAAAAATCCCTAGACACCATGTATCTCCCTAGAGATATGCCACCGTTCAAGTAAGTGTCATTTTCGATCATCTCTCTAATGACCCTAGCCTTCGTGATCCTCCATCCAATTAACCCATCTTAGAGTCAATTCAAGATTTACATTCTTTATTTCAAGACAAAATTCAAGCTATGGAAACAATGATTACATCTCTTAAATTTGAAATTCAACATCTCAAGGATGTTTCTCAAGCTCATGTTAGTTCTCCTTCTACATCTCATTCATCTCATCACACTTTTATGTCTTCTACATGTGCTCATATCAGTGCACCTCAAGTATCATCACTCTTGGTACCTCTCAAGTTTGAACTCTCCCGAGCTCCTTACTCACCAATTGATCAATTTTCCACCTACTCATTTTTATCCTCCTTATCGGCTTGCCAACTATCAATGTCTCCCATTTTTCCATTATCATCGAATCAATGGATATAATGACAATGATTGCTATGTTTAAAACAAATAATCAAGCACCTTGAGCATTAAGGTTTTATCTCATTCACTGCATAACATTTTCTTACATGTCCATCTCTAAATGTTGCATCCAAATGGGTTCCTAAATCCTATTCATCTATTTCTAATTAGCATCATGCCATCACTTCTCATGTTCCTTCTTCGGTCAATCAAGTGCCACCTATCCAATCTACTCCAAATAAGAAACCACCTCTCAAGGTCTATCTTCCATCACCTCCTCCTACTAAGTCTTCTACCACGTCACCAACTCCTAAGTAACCTCCTCTAAAAATCAATACAACACCTCCTCCTCTCAAGTATTCTTCAACGTTATCAATCCCACATAAGTTACAACCAATCATTTTTGTCAAGGAAACTAATCCTTATATTCATCCCCTTAGCAACATCGACTACATCTCCACCTCATCACACACTTTGGGGTCATTATGTTTATTCTTCCCCCTCCTAGCATTGTTAGGTGTCTCTCATTTCTACTATTACGCTCCGTGATTCACATCTAGTCTTTCTCATTCATCTTATATAACTTGATACACACAACTTGTATCGTCATTACCCTATGATGCACTCTAGCTCCATGGTTCATACTTGACTGCTAAGGGTTTAAATCTGAAATAAACCTCACCACATTCACTTTTCACGCTTTATGCTTCATGATCTATCTTTCTAGCACACATTTTCAAATCATTTCCCGTTCAAACCATTTCCCGATGACATACTCTTGTTCTATGGTTCATTCTTGATTGTTGAGGGTATTTTATAAATGAATCTCATCTCATACTCATATACATCCACTCGGGGGCACATTGCTCCTATCACATTCACATTGCATACCATTCCATCTCATTCACTCACAACATATTGCACATCTTGGTTGCACTTATTCTTTCTTTCTTATACTAGTTACATGTACACCTTTTTCCATGCTAGATGGATACTTTGTATGTCATTATCTTTATCATATACACATGTGCATTCATTTTATCTCTAGTTGTGAATGTAGACTTTATACAAATATTTACATGCAGTAATGATGTTTGGCATTGTACCTCTTACCAATCCCACCGAGGCTCTTGGGGCATCTACATTTTCTAATTTCGCATACACATTACAGGTGTTATTGTTTTATTTTATACTACTTCCTATTCTTACTAGCACACTACTTTTCATATTGATCATACACACTTTGACATACTTTTTATCTTTCTAACATGATAACGGGTGCTTTATGTGCAACATTTTCTTTGCAAGAACTATTTTCCACCATGGTTTTTGATACTTTACTTGATATTGTTTTCCATTGTCTTTCATTGTATTCCATTATTTCTAGGCTATTCCCTATGTCTTACTTGTTCATTTCTTGTTTGATTTTGGCCGCTTCGGTCCTGATTATCTTGTGACATTGTGAGCAATGTTCCATGTTTAAAACCCACTTTCATTGTTTACTTTGTCTGCACTATTGCTTGTTTACATTGTCTTTTATAGCATGTTTGTCACTTTTTCTACTAACACATGTTTCTATCCACATTGTTTGCATGTGCCTTAGTTTCTACCATGCACATTCCCTCCCTCTCGTATGGTCTCGGTTTCATATTAGTTTAGAGTCCTCTCCTTTTGGGTTGCATCCTCCTAGTGACATCACATGCACCCCAAATGAGGGGAGGCATACATTGGATGAATCAATCACCCCATACAAAAGCTCATAGCTTGAGTAAAGGCTTGTACTATATAGGAATAAAACAAAGGTACAGTTACATAATGACCTAGAATCGACTTGGGTCCTTAGTTTAGCACACACACCAACACCCAAATATGGACACTAGCGCTAGGTAAACTCGACCTTTCTTGGGCACCTATGACTAGGGGGTAGTTGCCATTACTTTCTTAGATTAACATAGTTTTTAGTAGTTTGCAAAGCAGTTTTTCGTAGTATAGGCACAATTCTATAGCAATCAAAATATATTCTCTCTTTTTTCTCCTTAGATTAGATTGGAACAAGAACAAAACAAAGCGGGATCACATCATCTCGTAGTGGTGTATAAATTTGGGAAGCAATCATGGATGAAGAATAAAATCAAACCTCTCTCCCCAAAACTCTTCGTCAGTGGTGCGAGATCGCCAAAAAAACTCGTGCTTGGCGTGTGATCACCCAAAAACTCGTTCTTGGTGTGAGATCACCTTGAAAAACTCACTCTTCGCATGAGATCGCCCAAAAACTCTCTTCTACATCATTTCGAACACTTTATATCCCTTTTCACTCATCATGAATCAGGTGCACACTTTCCTTTTTACACATTTTCTCATACTTTTACATACTTATACAGAATTCTCATATAAACATCTTTGACTACTCTTTTGCTCTTCTTTTTGCAATTTTGTCCGTATAAGAAGTAGCAAGTCATTATTACAACACCAAACACAAAAATAGGTACAACACGATAAAACTCATACACTTCACCCCTAAGGTCACTTCCTCTTTCTTAGCTTCCACACTTCATTTTTATCACTTTGCACTTTTACTTGTCTCTCGGCATGCTATTGCCATCACACTCTACATGGTTATTAGGTAAGTATATCTTATCTAGTTTACGTTACCAATTATTCACTCAACACCATATATTGGTGGAAAATGTAGACACAAAATTACGCACTTGGGTACATTTATAGGTCCATAAACACATACTTGCATTAATTTGATTCCTAAGCGAGAAAACTAGTAATTGACGGTTAACTTTGGCCTCTTTTATTTGTTTATCATCTTCTTTCTGGTCTTTCACACCATACAACCTAGTCGATGATTTATGTTTTATTTTTCATGACTCGAACACTAGCCAAAGCTAGCACCCAAACACCCCGACATCTTTGTATCTTACTCACCTCTTTTGGGTCTATTTTACCTTTTGGGCATCTTGTTTTATTAGGGGTCATTATTTTAGTTGTCAATTATGAAATTCAACCAAGGGAATAATATAAATATGAAGCTATGTGACCAAAATAAATGACCAAGATCTAAACATCTATTATCACCACCTAAGGTTGCATCCGAAGGCATCCATCTAACACTCATTTAAGAAATTCATCTAACATTCATAAAAGCATGAATTTGGGTATATCATGGTATATCAGGTATTTTTGGTCATTTTCAGAGGTTTTATGATCATTTATTGTATTATTTCAGTTAACCCTAGTTGTTATAGTGAGGAACAAACATGCAAGCATAGGTAAGTCTTAGCGATTGGAGAGATTGAGGTATGAAATTAACATTATGATGATTTGATATGTTATAGGGATGTGTCATAGTGCTTTGAGAAAATTTCAGGTTCGTATGATGTGTATTTTGCAAGATATGATTGTTTATGTGAGACAGGTGAAAATCAAGTGAATTTCTAACTCGAAGTTGAGCTTCATATGCTCGTTGTGAATATTGTGATTTGCATGGGACATTTTGGATTTTAGATAATATTATATGGTGATTTTATAAGGTTTCACAAAAATAATGAGGTCATTTTATTATCAGGATTTTATGAACGAATGTTAAGAATGTAAAGTGGTCTAAAACCTTAATTAAACCCTAGCTAGGAGCAATTTACAAAAAGTGAAGTATAGTGACCCAATTTTGATTGTTTCATCAACATTTATGAGTGAAGGTTGTATGGGACTCTATTTATTTCCATAAATGTATAGTTGAGGTCATGGTGATGAGCGGGCCCCACCTAAAAATAGCAGTTTCTATAGAAGAAGGTTTTGGGACAAGATAGTCCAAATGCGTAACATGAAAAATTTATGATGCATGATGTATGGGAGTTTTTATTTATTTCCATGGATGGTTCAAGACAAGTTCATGAATTTTTATGGTGTTTTGAGGTCCAAAAAGGTTGGTGGTGAAAGGGCAATTTTGGGGTTTCAAATAACAGGCCGAGTAAAATGAGCATAACTTGAGCTACATGTAGAATTTGAAGGTGATTCAAGTTTCATTGAAAATAGGATTAAAATAATTTTTTAGTGTTATGAAATTTTCCTCATGATGAGGTAATTTGATAGGGTTTCTAGGGCATTCTTTGGACAAGAATATTTTTGGCAATTCAAGACAACATGTGTTCTAGTGAAAGTTTGATGTTATTTGAGGCATGAGATGGATTGGGTGATGATTTCTATCACCTTTAATATGAATAGGGATGAATTTTTAATTAAATTAATCAATTTGTAGGTCTTTACTATATGTAGAAATATTTTTATGAGCTAACCTTTGGAAACAACTTTTTTGGCAGGTTGCTTTGGTGAAGGCAAAACTAGCTGTGGTTTGAAGATACGAGATGTTTCATGACTTATAACTTTCTTAGAAGTGTTATACAAGTTTTTCCATTTCCATAAATTTTTACATGGCATATTTTTATCTTAATGCAGTTATTTGGTGATCAAATGAAGTTTCTAGGGTCTAAAGGGTGTAGGAAACAACTATTTAGAGAATTACAAAGAGAATTCTCGCTAGTAAATGAAATAATTTGATTGTTTGATCAAATGTACAACAATTTATGAATGTAAAATGATATTTTAATCATATGTAAGGGGTTTTGGGTCATGAATATGTATATATTTGATGTAAGGTAATTTTTATCTTTGTGCCCATGGGGTTTTGAGCTATTTTGGCACATGAAATGATGGTTTAAGCTAGACCGACCTAATTGGGAAAATTTTGACTGTCTAAAGTTGAACCAAAAATTTCCTTAATTTATGGGTTGAACCAAAATGAGGGAAAATGTTGTTCCCAAGTTTGAAATGAGGAGAAGCATATAAAAACATGTTTTTGGGTGCTTTTTGGAACTAGTTGGTTGTGTGCAAGTGGAGAGACATAGGTGAAATTTGTTTGAAGTGTTGAAACACAAATTGAGGCTGACTCAAGTGTGTTTCAGGTTGATAAAAATTATAGGACATGAGATCAAGAGTTTGATGATTTTTAGAGTGTTTGAAGAACTTGTTTTGTGAAGTGTGATCACCTAGGGTTTGATTGAAGAAGTGTGAGATGGATATTGGATCTCCATCAGTTATGGCAGAAAAAATTAGAGATATAAACATCATAAGGTGGTTGAGTGGGTTCTTGATCATCTTGGGGGTTGTAGCCTCCTTGTGGATTTGGTGCTTCACAAAATTAGGGGTTGGTGCTCTACTAAACTAAGGGTTGGTGCTCCTTGTGGGGTTGGTGCCTCACTAAATTCATAAACATATCAATATAAGATTTTGTTTCAGTGGGTTTTCTTCCCTTGAGGTTTTCCCACTTACATCTTGTGTTCTTGTGTTGATTCCTTGTTTCATGGTTGCTTGCATTTTTGATGGTATATGATGTGCACACATTAAGTATTGATTAATTGGATATTGTGGTTGAATGATTATGTGGTTTTGAGTATTTTGATATGAAATATAATAAGAAATTTTGTAAGGAATGATTCACCCCCTCTCAGTCCATTGTGCTTCTAATAATTGGTATCAAAGAAGGTCCTTTATAGAAGTTTGACAACTTGAAAGGAGATCCTTGAAGCACAATATGGTGAGAAACATTGTGATTGGAAAGGCACCAATGTTTGATGGTGTGAACTATAGTTTCTAGAGCATGAGAATGAAGTCCTATATCATGGCTCAAGGGTTTTATGTTTGGAATATTGTTGTGAGTGGTTATACTCTTCCTACCACTTCTCCACTCTCTGATGACAAAAAGAAGGAATATACCAAAACTCAAAAGCCTTCAATGCAATCATAAGTGGTCTTGGAGAATCTGAAATGGGAAAAGTGATGCATTGTAAATCTGCAAAGGAAGCATGGGAAAAAATCCAAGTACTTTATGAAGGAGACTCAAAGGTAAGGATTTCTAAGCTTCAAACTTTTAGAAATCAGTTTGAATCTCTTAAGATGAATGATGATGAGTCTATTGTATCCTATCTTCTTAGAGTTGATAAGATTGTTAATAGTATGAAAGGGTTAGGAGAAGATCTAAAAGAGGAAG
The DNA here is from genome assembly GCA_018340775.1 of Taxus wallichiana var. yunnanensis. Classification (NCBI taxonomy): domain Eukaryota; kingdom Viridiplantae; phylum Streptophyta; class Pinopsida; order Cupressales; family Taxaceae; genus Taxus; species Taxus wallichiana. The sequence goes on along the minus strand of CM031237.1, from coordinate 452,623,559 downwards.
TTGTTGTTCAAAAGGTGTTAAGGTCCTTAACTCCAAAATTTGACTCAAAATTATCAGCTATAGAGGAAGCAAAGGATGTTACTAAGCTGAATATGGATGAGCTACATGGTACTCTAATAGCCTATGAGATGAGGGTGATGGATTCTAAACCTACTAAGAAGGAGATAGCCTTCAAAATGGAAAAAGTGACTAAAGAGAAGAAGGAAAAATCTGAAGATACTACTTTGGAGCTTGATGATGAGGAGCTATTTGCTATGGTTTCTAGGAGAATGACACTTGGGACTAGTAAGTACAAAGGTAAACTCCCTTTTAAATGTTTTTCATGTGGTAAAATTGGTCATTTTACTACTAAGAGAATAAATGATGAGAATGATAGTGATAATGAGAAGAAAAATAAGAGTGATAGAAAGAAGAAAGGATTCAAGAAGAATAAATATATGAATAAGAATAAGAAGAGTCTGTACACTAAGAGGAAGAATCTGATAGTGAAGAAGAAAGATATGATTCAAATGTAGAATCTGATCACAATGATGTTGGTGATGAATTTCTCTTCATGACAAAAGAATCCATGAGATCCTCTAGTGGTGGGTCTATTCCTTGGGGTGATATTTCACTGATTCTTGCAATGTAAAAGAAGGAGAAGATGATGTTTTAAGGATTGAATTGGCATGTGTGTAATCTGAAATTGATCATGCTGATAAGAACAACAAAAATTTGATAGCTCAAGTCAAGGAATATGAAACAAAAATACAAGAGCTTGAGGAAAACATTGGGCAATCTCTGAAAAACTAGAAGAATCAATAAGAAGGCTAGAATTGCAGATGAGAAACATGACTCTTAGTATTCAATCTAAAGAAGAGGAAGTGAAGGAACTAAGAAGGAACTCACAAATGCTACAAGCAAGGCTAAGACCTATCAAAAGTTTGAAGAAAGTAGTAGAGCTCTTGATGATCTCTTGAGCAATCAAAAGGTTGCTAGTGATAGGACTAGTTTAGGCTTCAAATCTGAAGTCAAGAGAAAAAGGAAGAGAAATCAGATCTGGTTTCATGAAAGGAAGTGGGAGAATCAAGCACCAAGGAAGGAAATAAGGAGCTTCAAGTCAAGGACATGGAGAAAAGCAAGAAAATTAGGCAACCCAATGCCTCAAGGTATGAAAGGTCCTTTAATGGTTTTTGTTATACATGTAATGCTTTTGGTCATAGGGCTAAGGAGTGTAGAAGAGCTCCTAGAGATACTCATCCATGGAGAAATATCATAAATGATTATGACAATAAGGTTGTATGCTTCAAGTGCAACCAAATAGGTCACATTGCTAGTGATTGTATGAATGAATCATCTAGGCATTCACATGAGCTAAACAAAAGAAACACAATGGTATGTTACAATTGTAACAAGGTTGGTCATGTGGAAAGAACTTCTTTCAAGATTTCTCAAGTCAAATGAGAAGTTATTCAGGTCCTAGAGTGCAAGACTATGGTGTTCAAAGAGCTAGAGTGCATGAAAATGGTCCTAGAAGGACTTGGGAACCTAGAGGATACCATGGTGTGTCTTCAAGTACAGATGTTGGTGAAAGGAGAAGTGATTCTTAGTTCTCATATTAGAGAAGAGAGGATGAAGTATTTTTGCAGGTGCCTAAGAAGGCTTGGGACCTCTTCAAGACCTTCTTTTAGGTTTCAATAGGAACATATATGCCTTCACTATGATTCTTGAAGGTATATCAAAGCATATGAAGCATCTAGGAGAGGGGAGTTGTCTAATTCATTACGTGACTCCTCCAAAATGTCAAGGTATATGTGTGCATGTTTTTCACAATCTTGTTTTAGTTCATGTTGATAATTCTTGTGTAATAGTCTTAATAATCAACCTTATGTCTCTAAGTTGTAGTTGTAAGAAGCTCTTGTGGTCCTGTATTTGCATCGTCATGCTTTGTGACTTGGTCATACATACTATTGAGTCTATTTTTCATGTCATAATATGTGTGAAATTTGTCTTTGAACTCATAAAGTATGTTTCATGAGTCCTTGTGTCTATGTTTGGGAATATTGAAGGTTAGTGTGGTGTGAGAAGTCTAAGAACAAGTTTGAGTTGTTTGTTGGTGTCTCATGCATTGTCATAAGTTTTTATGACTTGTGTCTAGAGTTATTGATGTGTGTGAAGTTGTAAAAGTGTCTCGAGAGGTTATCAAGATTCGTCATGAGTCCATAATGAGTCTAGTCATTTGTACTAGTTTGTTTGGTTCTCTCGAGTTACGTGAAGGATGTAGAGTCTTATCTCGAGTCCTTGGGACGTCACAACGGGTTTTCATGAAGTGCAAATGGTCTTGTCATGTGTATCACATTGTCTTCTATGTGTTTGAAGCTCAAAATGTGTTCAATGTATTGAAAATGGTCTCTTGCATATCTAGTCATGAGTGTTGTCATTATAAAGGAGTCTTTGTTTGATTTTATACTAATGAAGGTCTTCAATGCATACACTATGGGTCTATTAGGTGTCTTATCTCTCCAAGATGGTTGAAGAAGCTCTGAGGAATAAAATCATGTGATCAAGTGAAAACTTGATTAGAGTTATGGTGAAGAAGCACATATGTGACCTATGTATCTCAAAATCAAGGTATCTCCAAGCAAATGAAGATGGGTTAAGGTATGAACTTGTGGTTTAAAGATTCATATTCATGATAAAAAGGTGTTCAGATGTTTTTGAAAGGTGTTTTCAACATGCATGATCAATTCTTGAGGTCTTCAAAGATAAATATGGCATACTTTGAAGTGTTTTTGCCTTATATTGTGTTTCATCATTGAGATTGTGGTGTGTGAATGGAAAGTTGGTTTTGAAGGTTCTAATCATGATGATCAAGGATAAAACTTTGAACATATCTTCTACATAGTAAGGAATAAAGGATACAAGTGCCTTTGTGACATATTGTTGTGTATAAACTCTAGATTTCATGATAGTATTGAAAAGTTGCTAGTGAAGTACATTTACCTAATTCAAGTTAGATGGTCTTTGAAATTTGGGCATGATCCTTTCTATGATAGTGTTCAAAACTTGATGAAGGAAGTGAACACTCAATAAGTATTTCTTCATTAGATTTGTTGGAGATCCCTCTTAGTCATTCGATGAGCAAAGAACACATCAAGGGCATGTGATTCATACTACTCTGTCGGTGATGAAGAAACATTGTCAAAAATTCAAGATTAGTGAACTAAGCACGAGAATTAGCTCCTACAGGCATGGGAAAGGTTCTATATCACTCTTCATGAGTGGATCAACTTATGAGTGTTGACTGAGATTCCTCTAAACTCTGGTAGATGAAATGAAGGTGTTCTCGAGGCTTGAAAAGGTAGAATGGTGCAAAATAATAAGCTACATGTCTACTATGCATAGGGGAGGTGCAACATCAAGGGTCAGATCATGTATGTCCCGACTATATGAGGTAATTCGGGGTGAAATTGATGCATCATGAGTTTTTGAGTGATTATCTTGATGAGGAGTTCAATGATTTGTATGGAAAGGTTGACTACAAAAGTTTCTATCTAGAGAGTGCAAGCTTACTGGTGTATGTATATTGACTCTACATTTTCTTAAAGTGTGAGATCTTGGGAAGATGAAAAATATCTACATTAAGGAGGTGTGATGATATGAAGTCTTGAAATGTGAAGTAAGGAGCACCTTGGTTATATACACAATTTATTATTAAGAATGCATGTTAAATTAAGGGTTCATATCCCTGAATTTTTGTAGTCTGATACTAACTTGATGAAGCTACAAAACTATGAACACTCTTTAGGATAGAGGAAGTAGACATTCCTACCTCATGGAAGTGTTTAAATGAGTTGATAAGACAAGGAATTCCATTTCCTTGGCTTCATAATGTTTTTCTTGATGATGATTTAGTGGGTGAGGTCGGGTGTACTATAGTGACAAGAAATATGCTCCTACATGTTTGTACACACTTGAACAAAGTGAGTTTGAAGACTAAATGACAGGGGTGCCTATGGATATCTCTCTTGATGGTGATAAGAAGGCATCAAGACATATAAGGTATGTTCCTTGCAAGCTTGAACTTGTAAATGATAAAATTTGTCTTATTTCGGTCATTAAGGATTGTTATGAGTGAGAAAGATGTTTAGGACTGGGAAAAAGTTTCTCAAGATAACTTCATGCCTAGAATAAAGGTAAGTTGTATATTATTGTGATTATCTATTGGAGATAGTGGTATTAGGCCCAAGGAATCCACAAAAGGAAGTTTCATGAGATTTTTGAGATTCTATTTCTTTCCAAAGTTTGTCATTTTTGCTCTAAAAGATCTGTTTAGGGCTCTTAGCTTAAGCATGGTATGAGGAGAAAGAAAATGCATTGTTATGTTAAACCTAGGCCTAGCTAGGATGGTTTGTGGTAAAAAAAGGTGATATAATTCTTTGGTGAGATTGAAATTGACATTGTTGGCATGTTTCGGATGTGGATGACTAAGATCTCAAAGTTGCTTCAATGTTGTTAAGAAGGCCAAAACAAGGGTAAAGGAGAAAATAGTTGTTTTTGCACGGATAAATGGTGGATCATGTTGTTTTTACTCATAACAAGGTGAGATTATGTTTCTTTCAAGCCTTATTGATGATGTTCAGATTATTTATGTGCTAGTCCCGGGGGAGCATGGTGTTTGCATGCTTAAAATGAAGGAAAGAATAAGATTTTGTGCAAAAATCAAGAGATGGAGCTTGTTTGAGACCTTTGGTTGATGTTTCTAACCAAAGAATGATGGTATGAAGCTAAGGTAGGTGAAGAATGTGAGCTACAGGTATGCCTTTGTCATTAATGTAAAAAGGGGAGAAGTTTAGGGTGTTTTCCATCAATGACAAAGGGGGAGATTGTTGGCATGTGGTCCTAATAGGTGTTTTCATTGATGAAAAACCACATTAATGACAAAGTGAATGTTGTATTATGATTTCATGATGATGTAATTGATCTAAGCATCTTGGTTTACATGTGTTTGAGCCGATACTGATGGGATATAGTGAGGATAACTTGCTCTGAAAGCCCATACAGTTGCCTAAGAGATACAACTTGACAAAGTATGAGCTTCTTAGATGCCTGGAAAGCATGTTGACATGATGGATAACATGTTTTGAGGGTTCTTGGGCACTCACATCGTGGCATGGTACAGGTATAACTGGTTCACTATGTTACAAGTGCTCATTGGAAGCGGTATGGTTGTTTGGAGGTGTGACAATGTGGTTTGGAGCCATATGAGCTCATAGAATCATGAATTCAGGTATATAATGTATGTTTTTGTAATTTACAAAGGTTTTATGATTAGTTATTACATTGTTTCAATTGACCTTACTTGCTAAAATGAGGAACAAACATGCAAGCATAGGTAAGTCTTAGTGACTAGAGAGATTGAGGTATGGCATTGACATTATGATGATTGGAGATGTTAGAGGGATGTGTCATAGTGCTTTGAGAAAAATTTTAGGTTCCCATGATGTGAATTTTTCAAGATATGACAATTTATGTGAGACAGGGTGAAAATCAAGTGAATTTTCTACTTGAATTTGAACTTTAGATGATCGTTGTGAATAATGTACTTTGCATGGGACCTTGTGGATTTTAGGGAATCTTATATGGTGATTTTATAAGGTTTTAAAAAAATAATGAGGTCATTTGATTGTTAGGATTTTATGAATGAATGTTAAGAAGGTAAAGTGGTCTAAAACCCTAGTTAAACCCTAGCTAGGAGCAGTTTGCGAGAAAGTGAAGTATAGTGACCCAATTTTGATTGGTTCATAAAAATTGATGATTGGATGTTGTAGAGGACTCTTTTATATTTCCATAAATGTATGTTTGAGGTCATGGTGATGAGTGGGCCCCACCTAAAAATAATAGTTTCTGAAGAATAAGGTTTTGGGACAAGGTGGTCCAAATGAGTAGCATGCAAAATTGATGGTGCATGATTTATGGGAGTTTTTATTGATTTACATGGAGGTTTTAGGAAAATTTCATGCAGTTTCATGGTGTTTTGAGGTCTAAACAGGTTGACTAGTCAAAGGGCTTTTGGGGTCTCAAATAGTAGGGTCCAGTAAAATGAGCATAACTTGAGCTACAGGTGGAATTTGGAGGTGATTAAAGTTTAATTGGAAATAGGATTTAGATATATTTACATTGATATGATGTTTTAATCATGATGAGGTGATTTGTTAGGGATCCTAGGGAATTTGTTGGACAAAAATATTTTTAGCAGCTCAAGACAATATGTGTTGGTGAAAATTTGATGTTTTTGAAGCAAGATATTGATTGGGTGATGCTTGATATCACTTGGAATATTAAGAGGCATTAAATTTTCATCTAATGAATCCATTTGGAGGTCTTGAATGCATGTAGAAATGTTTTTATGAGATAACATTTAGAAACAAAGTTTTTGGCAGGTTGCTTTGGTGAAGGCAAAAGTAGCTTTGGTTTGAATATATAGATGTTTCAAGACTTATAACTTGATTAGAAGTGTTCTATAGGTTCTTTAATTTCCATTAAGTGGATGCATAACATGGTTTTATCTTGTTGAAGTTATTTGTGATAGGAAATAAGAGATAAAATATGCAAAATAATCCCTTACAGAATCGCAACAGTAGAAACTAATATGCAGAAAATATTACAGATCTCAAATAAAAGTGCAAAATAAATAACACAACACAGAGAGACAATATTTAACGTGGTTCACCCAATTTGGGCTACGTCCACCAAGAATCACTTGCTCAGATTTTATTACAAGCCTCCACTCTCTTAATACAATACCCAGATCCGTTTGGAGCTATGCTCAACAAACTCTATAGAATTCACACCTGAATTCAAAGCACATCTGTAATGCATTTACTTGTATATGTATCATATGCATAAGACCATATAAATAGACAATTTCTTAAGTAGTTTGATACAAAACCGTGGGTATCAAAACCATGGGCAAAAATCGTGGGTATCAAAACCATGGGCAAAAAACCGTGGGTATCAAAACAATGGGTACGAAAAAACCATGGGCCCAAAAATAGCCCATAATGGTTACCCATTACCCATGGGTTAATAAACCACCCGTAAAAATTTAATAGCCCATAATGGTTACCCATTACCCATGGGTTAATAAACCACCCGTAAAAATTTACTTCGGGGGCTTTGCCCCGAACCCTGACCCGCTCACCGGTGAGTGGGACCACCGTAAAAATACGAGTGTAACACATAGAAGGTGTACCACACTCTAACATGAAAATAGGCTCCACAAACATAACAATCTCCCACTTGGAGACTGATTTCCACTGAGAAATCTTCTCAACCCTTCACTGTCATCCGCGAAGGCCAACCAAAGCTGAACATAGCTTTAGTTTATCCCTTGTGACCACCTTGGTCATCATGTCTGCAGGATTTTGACTGGTATGAATCTTCTCCAACTTCAACTTATCTTCCTCCAAAGCTGTCCTGATGAAGTGATATCTCAACTGTATATGCTTCATCCTGGAGTGGAAAGTAGAGTTCTTAGCTAGGTGTATAGCACTTTGACTATCACTATGCACTTACATTCCTCCCGCTTTATGCCCTGACTCCTCAAGCAATTGTTGTAACCAAATCATTTCTTTGCTTACCTCTGTGGCAGCAACATACTCGGCCTTTCGTGGTCGACAAAGCCACCGGCTTCTCGTAGTCGTGAAATCCAACTTCATTGTTTTCCCCACCTACGGTGTAAATATAACATATCATGCTCCTCCTGCTTTGTCTACATCTCCAGCCATGTCACGAATCTACATGACCACGCAAAGTGGTGTACGATCCACTGTAGCATAAAAATGTCCCCATGGTCCCTCTCAAATACCGAAGGATCCACTTTACTACTTGTCAATGCTCTTTACCTGGATCACTCATAAATCTACTCACAACTCCTACTACATGGGAAATATCAGGCCTAGCGCATACCATATCATACATCAAATTGCCAACCACTGATGAGTAAGGTACCTTGGACATATGGGTTTCTTTCCTGCTCTATCTTGGGACACTGCTCCTTTGATAACTTAAAATGGCCTGCCAAAGGAGTCCCAACCGGTTTAGCATCTTACATGTTAAACCTATCCAATACCTTCTTAATGTACTCTTCCTGAGATAAATTCAGCTTCCGTTCCTTCCTATCTCGAGTTATCCTCATACCAAGGATTTGTCTGGCAACCCCCAAATCCTTCATATCAAAGGATTCACTTAGTTGTTTCTTGAGTACTTTTATTTCCTGCATGTTTTTACCTACAACCAGCATGTCATCAACATACAAACACAAGATAATATAACTTCCATCCTCAAATTTCTTTGTATACACGCAATGGTCAAAATGACATCTGATATAACCTTGCTCCATCATGAAGCTATCAAACTTCTTATACCATTGACGTGAAGCTTGTTTGAGTGCCATACAAGCTCTTCTTCGGTTTACACACCATCTCCTCTTTACCTTTGACTTCATAACCTTCTAGATCTGCATATATAGCTCCTCCTCCAAATCACCATGGAGAAATACAGTCTTTACATCTAAGCTGTTCTAAGAAAAAGTCTTCGCCGCCACTATTCCAAGAGCAGTTCTAATAGAAGTCATTTTTACTACGGGAGAAAAGATCTCATCAAAATCTATACCTTGTTTCTCGTGCAAACCCCTTGACCACCAATGGGCCTTATATCTTTTATTTCCTCCTTCTTCATCTTTAACTTTGTACACCCACTTGTTTTGTAATGCTCTTTTACCTTGGGTAGCTTCACCAAATCCCAAGTCACGGTTCTCCATGAGAGACTTATGCTCCTCATCCATGGCTTGCTCCCACTTCTTACCGGCATCTACTGCATTGCTTCATCAAAGCTCTCGGGTCTCCACTATCAATGAGTAATAAATAATAAAAGAGGAGAAAAACGTTCGGTGTTCTTTTCTTACCCTATAAGACCTCCTCTTTGTAGGAGTTTGGGGTTCTGTTGAGTAGGTTCTGAATTGATTCATGGGTCCTTTGTCCCATCTGGAAGATCCTCTACCACTACATATTCTTTCTTGGATTCTTCCCTATTTTCCTGCAATTGTTTCTTATACATGACTTTCTCATTAAAGACCACATCCCTAGACCGAATGATTTTATTTTCCTTAATACTCCAACATTTAAATCCAAAGTCATCACCACCAATATGAAAAAACACCTCACATCCAAGACTCTAAGAAATGAGTAATCGACTTTCTTACCGTACCAAGCCTCCTCAGGTATGCCTCCATCCAAGGCACTTGAGGGTCCTCTGTTTATTAAGTACATTTGTGCTCACTGCTTCTGCCCAAAAATAAAGAGGTAGTCCTGCATGTATCCTCATGCTCTAAAGCACGTTCCATTATTGTTCATTCATCCTTTTCGACACCCCATTCTCATTGCGGGGTTCCTGGAACCATCTTTTTCCTGCGGATTCCATTCTTAGAACAATAATCATCAAATTCATTACTGCAATACTCCCCTCCATTATCTGACCTAAGACATTTTAACTTAAGACCTGTTTCATTCTCTACCAAGGCTTTCCATTTAACAAAAGTATCAAATACATCAGATTTGTTTCTAATACAATAAACCCAAACTTTCCTTGTTGCATCATCAATAAAAGTAACGTAATAACTTGAACCCCCAAGAGATGATACTGAGTGGCCCCACACATCAGAATGTACCAGCTCTAACTTACTCTCTTTCTTTGTAGGTCCAACCTTGAGAAACCTTACTCGCTTTTATTTCCCATATATGTAGTTCTCACAGAAATCCAAACCTGTTTTTGTATATCCAGGCAAATTCTTCTTTATGATGTCCATGCCCTTATGGCTCATATGACCAAACCTATAGTGCCATAATGTTGTATCTGCATCTGAAGCCACAAGATTACAATCATTAGTACTATCAGTGGATAAATACAAGATTCCAACCTTCTTACCTCTTGCCACCACAAGAGCACCCTTAGTAACCTTCTAAGAGTCAGCTGTAAATATCACAGTACAACCATCACTTCCCAATTGCCCCGCCAATATCAAATTTCTCCTTAATGTAGGCACATGTCTAACATCCTTCAATAGGCATGTATTCCCAATCGCATCTTAACACAGGCAGAACCTTTTCCAACTATACTACAAGGCTCGTCATCACCAAGAAAAACATGCCCAAAATCGCCTTTAACATAATCAACAAAATAATGCCTATGTGGAGTAGCATGAAAAGAAGCCCCTGAATCTAAAACCCAAGATCCAGTAATATTATGCAAAGAAAGAATCAAAGCATCTTGGTAGACATTACCCGATGCCACATTTGCCTCCTTGTTTTCTTCCTGTTGTTTCTTCTTGTCCCGAAGCTCCCAATAGTCCTTCTCTGCATGCCCAGACTTTCCACAGTTCCAACATACAATCTTGCTATTGGATTTTGACCTTGCCCGATCTTTTGCTTTTCCATGGTTTCCTCTATTCTTGTCTCCCTCTAGTTTCCACTGTCAAAGCATTCTCTCAAGTAGAAGATTCCCTGGAGCTTTTTCGCCGCATTTCCTCGCTTAGAATCACCCCTACAACATCCTCAAACTTCAACTTCGAGTTAAGCTGGAACCGAGTTGCTTACTGCATGATACCGAGGCTATTCCAACTTTCGGGTAAAGAGCATAGAATTAATAAAGCCCTAACTTCTTCATCAAATTCTATTCAGAATCTGAAGCTAGCATATTCACAACCGTATTGAAACCATTTAAATGATCATTACTTAAACTATTCTCGGACATCTTCATATTAAACAACTTTTTCATTAAAAATATCTTGTTAGAGGCAGAGGGTTTTTCATACAACTTCCTAATGCATCCATTAGATCTTTTGTAGTATTTTCCTTTGAAACATTAAATAATATCGAAGATGTATGACACAGTCGGATCGTTCCAAGTGCCTTCCGATCCAACAAATCCCATTCCGCATCTGTCATACTCAAGGGTTTGTTCACCTTCTCAGACAACGGAGTATAAAGATCCTTCTGATAAAGGTAATCTTCCATCTGCATCTTCCAAAGACTGAAATTTATTCCGTTGAATTTATCAACCCTAGATCTTCCATCATCTGCCATAGCTCCCACTCAAGATAAAACTTTCCCCTGCGATTCAACACTTCAGCAAACCAAAACCAGCTCGATACCAATTGATAGGAAATAAGAGATAAAATATGCGGAATAATCCCTTACAAAATCGCAATGAGTAGAAACTAATATACAAAAATATTACAGATCTCGGATAAAAGTGCGGAATAAATAACACAACACATAGAGACAATACTTAATGTGGTTCACCCAATTTGGGCAACGTCCACCAAGAATCACTTGCTCATATTTTATTACAAGCCTCCACTCTCTTAATACAATACCCAGATCTGTTTGAAGCTATGCTCAACAAACTCTCTGAGAATTCACACCTGAATTCAAAGCACATCTGCAATGTATTTGCTTGTATATGTATCATATGCATAAGACCATATAAATAGACAATTGCTTGAGCAGTTTGATACAAAACCGTGGGTATCAAAACCATGGGCAAAAACCGTGGGTATCAAAACCGTGGGTATCAAAACCATGGGCAAAAACCATGGGTATCAAAACCATGGGCAAAAAACCATGGGTATCAAAACAATGGGTACCGAAAAAACCATGGGCCCAAAAACAGCCCATAACGGTTACTCATTACCCATGGGTTAATAAACCACCCATGAAAATTTGCTTTGGGGGCTTCGCCCGAACCCCTTAACCCGCTCACCGGTGAGTGGGACCACCATAAAAATACCCAAGTGTAACACATAAAAGGTGTACCACACTCTAACATGAAAATAGGCTCCACAAACATAACAATTTGATTATCAAGTGAAGTTTCCATGGTCTTTGAAAGGTGTAGGAAACAACTATTTTGAGAATGTAAATAAAATCGGGCCCAATAAATGAAATAATTTGATTGGTTGATCAAATGTATGACCATTTATGAATTTAAAATGATATTTTAATCATATGTAAGGGGTTTTGGGTCATGACTATGTATACATTTAATGTAAGGGCATTTTTTTATCTTTGTGCTCATGGGGTTTTGAGCCATTTTTGGCACATGAAATGATGGTTTGAGCTAGGCCGACCTAATTGGGTCACTTGTGATTGTTATATTTAAAATTTGAAATATTTCATTGATGTATGGGTTGAACCAAAAGGAGGGAAAATGTTGTGCCTAAGTTTGAAATGAGGAGAAACATATAAAAACATGTTTTTGGGTGCTTTTTGGAACTAGTTGGTTGTGTGCAAGTGGAGCGACCTAGGTGAAAGTTTTTGTAGGTGTTGAAACACGAATTGAGGCTGAATCAAGTGTGTTGCATATTGAGAAAAATCAAAGGACATGATATCAAAATTTTAATTATTTTTAGAGTGATTAAAGAGCTTGTTTTGTGAAGTGTGATCACCTAGGGTTTGATTGAAGAAGTGCGAGCTGAATATTGGATCTCCATCAGTTGTGGCAGAAAAAAATCAGAGATCTGAACATCATAAGGTGGTTGAGTGGGTGCTTGATCATCTTGGGGGTTGTAGCCTCCTTGTGGAGTTGGTGCTTCACAAAATTAGGGGTTGGTGCTCCTTGTAGGGTTGGTGCTCTACTAAACTAGGGGTTGGTTCTCCTTGTGGGGTTGGTGCCTCAATAAATTCAGAAAAATATCAATATAATATTATGTTTCAGTGGGTTTTCTTCCCTTGAGGATTTCCCACTTACATCTTGTGTTTTTGTGTTGATTCCTTGTTTCATGGTTGTTTGCATCTTTTATGGTATATGATGTGCACACATTAAGTATTAATTCATTAGATATTGTGGTTGAATGATTATGTGGTTTTGAGTACTCGATCCGAAATATAATAAGAAAATTTTAAAGGAATAATTCACCCCCTCTTAGTCCATTATGCTTCTAACACTCCCATGTTGTAATAACCTCTTTATTACGCTTCTCAACTAGGATTTTTTCCCACATTAACTTCATGCTTCATTGATTTAAATACCCAACATTTAAATCCAACATAAATATTAAATTGAATCCATTCGATAACTATCGTAAAAGCGTGTGCAATTGCATGAGAGTATACAAATCCTACGCGATCCCCCTTAAACAATCTTTATGAGCCATTACACAAGTGAATCATTTGGTTTCCTTTTTCAAGTATTGAAAATCAAGTAATTTTTTCTAAGTGCATACCTGGAACTCAATCATTGAATCCCATCAAGCATTCGACATCTTAGATCCTTGGTGAATATAGGACAATGTAATCAACAACTTACACTACTTTGGCCAAAGTTTCAGAGACATGTATGCCATGCTCGGTTCCGTGATGACACATTCATCGTTAGGAACTTGTCCTTCACCTAGTTCATTATATAGATTCTTTTCCATATTATTATGTTCATATTTGACAACTTAAGCATTCATTTATATCCATTCCTATTTACTAGGTTCATTTAGTTTATTAAGATAAATAAAGGAGTTATGATTAGATACAAGTTGTGTACGAGGTACCAATTCGGATTAGCCCGCATGGGTAAGTGCCACAATGTCGACTTAGGATGACTAAGGGAGAGTAAGCATCTCTGTAATGATTTGCATCATTACGAGTCCACTTCCTTTCTCGTAGTCATCATAAGATGACATTGGGTACTTAACCATGCAATACAATCTACATTCATACCTAAGGATCAAAATGAGGGATTCACGAATATCAATTACATGTTTAGAGTCATTCCAACATGATCATTATATTTACTAGTTGCAGACTTAAATCATCCCCTGCATTAATATTGCATATCATATTTAATTCGTCTACACCAAGAGTAGTGTAAGTCTAGAATATTACTTAATAGGATCAATTACAATTATTAAACAACAATCCATATTCATATAAGTCAATTATATGTAACTTCAACTTCATATATATCATTAAGTATATGTATTGTATTCATTTATAAACACAGAGGTAATCTCATAATCCAATAAGCCATTAATAATGCAAATATGCAATATTCATTCTTAAGTATATCATAATTACTCACTTTATAATACATAATACAATTGCACCTATGTTCTTTCATAATTTACTATTTCCATGCAAGTCTACTAAACATAATTCTTTGTTTTTAACCATTGATTTCCCCCAACAACAGACGATAGTACATGATATTAGGTAGTCATATAACACCATCATAATTGTAACATCATTAACTAATATCTTTTTTCTTTTTATAATATTTGATACTGATCAAGTAAAGTCTTAGAAGTTAATCTTAGGCACACATTAGGCTCAAAGGTCTTTATAATAGTGAAGTATCCTATTATGGAATACACCTTTTTGTCTGGATTTAATGTTCATTAAGGAACTTTAACAATAATATTATAACTTGAGTATTAAATCATATTGATCCTTTAGCTACAACAACAATACAATTCTTGTCTTAAATACAATCTTTATGGTCTAACTTTATAATGTATAAAGACATTAGTATCATGAAAGCAATGTTGCAGTACAATCGAGGTTAGTGCAACTATTGTATTATTTCAAGCAAACTTTTGTAATGAAATCGATTTAGATCATAAACTGTATTAGAGGTTATGCTAAGAACCATTCACAAGTAAGTCGTCAATATATTCCTCAATTCTTTAGCAATGACTTATTCTAAAGGAGTCACAATCAAGTCAAAGATTGAATTAAGCAAGTTTATACAAGCTAAAGGAATCTCATAGGACATCAAACACTAAAATCACCATATAACGACTTAACCTACTAACAACACAAACTAAATTTATGGGGTGTGACACACACCTCGCGTGAAACCTCTCGAGGTGGACTACGTGAACGTCACAGAGGAAGAGAGGTTGAAACAACATTCCTAGTATTAAGCCGAATTAGATGGAACAACTTGGCTTTGTAAGGACTTGGAAGGAATGGAAACCGAAGGACTACTGGCTGTAACACTCTAGGTTTATCCTTGGACGACGGAGGGAAGAAGAAGGAGGCAAAACTTCAACAAAAGGTTTCCCCCCCGAATTCTTCTTAGAACCAACCACTGTCTAACCATCAGCTGGAGGGTCAACTTTAGACTTCGTCGCAACTGGTTGCATGGGGACAAGCTTGGAATGAGCCAAAAGAGGATAATCCCGAATGTGATGGTCCGACACCGACAACGAAAGCATGTGTTGGGGAGGTTAAAATATACCACCTTTTGAGAGATTTGCAGGGACCCAACTTGAATATTCAGATGGTCCCACAGATCTTTCGCAAGGTCCACTTCGACACAAACACGCTTGTTGGGACGAGCAAAGAAAAAACACTCTTGTTCATGGCAAATCACCCTGCCAATGGGCTTAACAATCTCTGGTAAAAAGGACCAGAGGTGAACGGGAAGGCTAGGGAGCTCAATCCAAACAGGATTTTGAGCGAGACTTGGCTACTTGGATTGAAATCCTGGGTCCATGGAGATAACACCAGTAGGGTATTACCTAAGTACCAACAAGCCGCCTTAAGCAAGAGGGCTTGAAGCTGGGAAGGCTCACGAAAGGAAAACAAATAAAAACCCTTAGTGAGTTCGGACACTCGAAATAAGGATATTGCTATACTCCCAATGGTTTTTCATTTAGTTCTGCATGTAAGTTTCAGACGGGATACAACCACAGAAAATAGGCAACGTGACAATAGTTTTGATACCACTTGACAATAGGATCTAAGCATTCATAAGAAATTATAACATCCGAGAGAGGGTTTAGAGTCCATACCTCGTCGTAAACTTTTGGCACAAACTTCCTTGCACACTTGGGAGCCATTTCCACCAGTTTGCAATGGAAGCAGAGTTGGCCATTTATAGACTTGACACCACCTTAAAGGTGGGGAAAAAGCCAGAAGACACTATGATAGGACCAAAGAGAGACCGCTAGACGAGCTAAGAACGCACAACAAAGGAAGGCAAGTAAAAACAAAAGAAAACTTAGCAAGCCGAAAATATCCTATTTTTTCTTACATACACGCTCAAAACAATTAGTTTGCCCCTTGCACGGGACGGCAGCCTAAGACTCTAAAATTGTCATCACCCCTGCGTCGGAATCTCCACTGATTTAGAGGTTAAAAAAGTACATCGCATCTCACAATTTGATTTTTAATGGACTCGGGCAATGGTCTAATATTTTAAGTAAATACCAATTTGTAAAGTGGGGATGGACATCTCTAAATTATCGCTTACTTACGTATAATAGGTATTGACTTAGTCAATAGCCGAAAAATAATATTGTGTGTTGCAGATGGAACATTTACCACCATCTGGATATTTGAAATAAAACTGCATTCAAACACAGTCTAAAACAAAACAAAATATGACAAATATTGAGAAAGCAGCATTGAGGGTATCCATGGATTCACCAGAGGAAGCAAGAGAAGATTATGAAACAGCAGTTTTATTAATGGACGAGCTGCAGGAGGAACAATCAGTGCCTCAGCTCTTTAAGGCAGTTCGACATGTATTCTCTTTAAATGCTTTCCTTAATCTCATCAATCATAAGGATTCTCATTCTCTATCCATTTGGAAGAAGTAACTTCTCTCCCTTCCCTTGTCTTCATAAATCTTCAATTTTTAACTTTCAAATTATTGTTGAAAAATCTATTGGAAATCACTGTGTTACATCCAATTTTCACATGATTGATTTGTATGCACCTGATTCTACCAAAATGTGAATACATATTTCCTTTATTGAATTGGATCATCAGGGATAAATACTATGTTGCCCGACTATTATGATTCTGAATACCCATTTTCGTTTATTGATTTGGGTCATTAGGGGCCAGTTTACTGTTGTTTTGCTATTGTAATTATGAATACCCATTGATGTGGCTGTGGTGACAAGATTCACTCCGAACTGTTTGGAATGAATTCACACTATCCCATAGACCAGCTATTTGACCCACTTTACACACTTATATTTTTCATTTATTGAATTGGCTCGGCTTGGATCAGCACAATATTGTTGTGCTTTTGTAGTTGTGAATATATCCACCTTTATCTATTGAGTTGGGTTGTCAGATATCTGTATAATGTTATTGTGCTATTGTAATTGTGAAATTTTTTCTTTTATTGAATTGGGTCATCAGGATCAATAAACAGTACACTGCTATTGTGCAATGGTTTTCGCTTTTCATTGAGATTTTATTTTTCCGCTTTTCTTTTGACCAGAAGAATGGAGGTTCGAAAATGCTTATTTTTTCGTGCAGTAAAATTGGATTTTAATTTTTGGAGCAAGTTTCAGAATGCACGTGTCTCATATTTGTTTGAATTGAGTATGGGCACGGGGAAAATCAAATTCAAAATGAAATCAGCACCACAGAAAATTTGAGAACAACTTCTGGCCCTGATTCAATTTCTGGATGGATGGATAGATAGAATAATGGTTAGATAGATGAATGGAGACTGGGAGGTAGAGCTATGCAGTGTAAAACAATGCAAGACACCCATCAATATTTGAAGTAAGATACCTTATATATATCACAATATGTTTTGGCTTGGATTGATATTCATTGCTTGCTTATATTTTTTTGAGTTTATGCTATTCTCAAGCTCCTAGGGTGGGCCTTGTGGCTTTGCTAGTGCAAATGTCTTGTTGGGTAAGGAATACCCTCTTATCGGGTATGCAGAGTGAGAATAATGAGCTTTTACTGTTATCAAGGTTGGGATGATTCACCCTATAATTAGGTGTAATAACCTGATCCCCAGGTCACTGAGATCGCCTGACTTTTTGCTCTGGTGCACGCCTCTATGCTAGAGAAATTTTCAATAGCTAAGCTTTGAACTTGGTTGCTGTACGATGTGAGATAGCATTCAGACTTACCAGACAAAAAAATGCCATGTTGCATGAGCTTAGGATAGGCCACTATGCCAAATTCAAAAATTATTCCAATCACCTGCCAAACTCTCTCATGATGCATGATTTTGACCTGTTTTTGATACAATGACTGCTCTTGGACACTTATATAGTTATCCATACAATCAAAGAAGAAGCTCTGACAAGAAACGAGTTATGGGTACAAAAGTGATATTTTTGTATACAAGCAACAATTTTTAAAATCCAAAAGAGGTGGAGAAAAAATCCAAACTGAAAACCATAGGGACAAAAATCCTTGAATCTTTTACATGATTATAAGCTATGGATTGTTAATGGAAGTTGCAGCTGTTGATTCAACCACGGTTTTTGTTTTTCTCTTGTATTTGCTCACTGTTTGCAATCTGTAGCTTAACTGTAAAGTGTAGGACAACTTATTATTATCTGATAGGTCCCATATGACATGGATGGTATTCATCTTTTTATTGGCAGATTTTTAAGATGAGAGTAGTTTTTGCTTTGTAGAAATGGTTTCCTGGCTTTCACAGTCAATCTAATAAACTAAGAGTATCTCATGACAATTCACCAAACATTTGTGATCTCATCTTGCCGTTGCTTAGGAATGCTGTATTAACTTGATTGGTTTTCTTTATATTAGTAGAGTTGTATACAGAAAATATAGTAGTGTATCTAGAGCAGTTGTATGGTGTTAGATGGTAAGATTTGTAAGATACATTGTTATTGAATTATTATGATGCTCATATGAGGCATTCTTCATGTTCAGGCCAAAGTTCAAGGCTAATCAAACAATGGACTTTATATTTGAGAAGTGGGATAGTTGATGTGCTAGGGTTAAATTTTGGACTATGTATTTATCAAATTATAGGTTTTGGAGTTTTTGTTGGCTTGCTTCCAGTATTTTTCCAAGTATGTGGGGAATGCCTGAAACGCTAGAGATAAAAGTTTAATGCTTCTGACAGAAAATCAGTTTTCCACCAAGTATTTTGTAGTAGGAAAATACAGGGGACAAGTTTTGTGATGATCAGAAACCCCTCACCAAAAAAAAAAAAATCTCAAGGAACAATGCAAGAGGCCATTGTACATAAAATATGGCAAAAATATCAAACATGTTGTAAAGTTTCGTTTAGCAGGGCTATAAAAATGCCAAATGGATTTTCAGTGTAGTTTTATTGCATACCTGGAGACTGACAGACGTCAACTTGGTTCTGAGAACTAATGGGCCCCTAATCTGTTTTGTGATGCCCCAGCTTACCCCAATGAGCTAGCCCAACGGTTTTTCAACCCTGGCCTTCACTATGGTAACTTCTCTACCTTACCACTTGACCATCTGCTGAACCATATTCAATGTAATTAAGTAAGCCTTAAATGATGAAAAATGTGTGCATAGAAGTAGATGTTTTTATAAAGAAGGATATCATTAATCTTCTTATTAATAATATTAGACAAAATGAAAATATAACAACAGTTCACCACCATCATACTTTCTTAGCCTCAAGGCTTATCATAGACACAATTACACACAAAGGTCCAAAGGGCTTGTTCTTACTCTGCTTCTAAGTGATTAAAAATGTGTGGCTGCTACTTCTGTCACTATTATTGTCACCATTACTGTCCAAATGCTCGTGAAATGAATTCAATGGCACCTCAATTAAACTATCCTGTAGCTCTGCACCTCTCTACATCCTCACCCTCATCAATTCGTGGCATCCTCTTCATCCACATCCCACAGGGTTGCTACTCCCGTTGATAATTTACTGTGCACAACAGCTAGTTTCTCTATTATCCTAGAGGAAAGCTTGTGTGTACCTTATTTTTCACTGTTACAAACATTTTCTCTTTGCAGGCCATCGGCACATTGATCTCCTTGATTGCGTGCCTTAAAGGGTGTCATTGGGAGCTGGGCTGGGCTGGTAAACAGTACCTGTGAGAGAGACTTGTGCAGTCCCATGTGCCTTAAATTATCCTACCCGTTTACCATCTCTGTACTATCCACTTGCAATCTCCTTCACACCTACTTACAACACCTTCAGATCCTTGTCAAATCACCTTCACATCTGCTTCCAAGTTTTTCTCCATTTCTACCTCCCTCCCCCTCAGGAGCCTCATGTCGGCAGTTGGAATCCGACAGTATCAACCATGGTCGATGCCATCTGACAGGATTTCCTAACAACCGATCGTACTGACCACAGTCGATGCCATCGATTATGAGAGTTTGTGACTTAAGGTTATGATCCCCTATTTATATGTGTCATTGAGGTCATTTCTCCATAATCACATCATCACACATTGGTCTGCATGCACTCACCATGATTCTCTCAAAGGTATTAAAGGTTAGGTCTAGTTATGCTTACACTTAAAGGTCTATCTTTGGAGCATTGGGTCTACGATACTCAAGAATAGAAGTTGCACCAACAAGGTTTGCCAAGTCTTTGGAGTCCCCAACTATGGTCTACTTAGGTCTTTCTATCCTTCTCGTGGATCCTCACAACAACTTTGCCATAAGGTGCTACTAACCCTGAAGAGTTAATGAGCCATTGTTGTCTTCACAAAGATAAGTATCTCTAACTTCCCATTGCCTTTATCTATATTTTGATTCGACTAATTGATGATTGATGTATCATGTATATAGACTACGACAAAGTAGCATATTCTTTTCTACTGCATTATTCTTATCATCGGCCCTTGCCTTACATCCACCACTTGGCTTTGACAACTCTAGTTTAGATCCTTGGTATGCACTTGCCTCCTTGTTTATTCTTGCAACCCTAGTATAGATATCTTATATGCACTTGCTTACTATCATTGCTCTTACAACCTTGAACCTAGTGAGACCTCGTTTCCTATCCGAGAGTAGGGCTTTGAAACCCTATTCCTTTGACAGAGTATGGATTATGGTCTTCTAGATCCATGACTCATACAGTACATGGTTACAATCTTGGCTTGTGTGTTGGCCATAGAATGGTCTTCTATCTATATCCTAATCTATATTATTGAGAAGAGAAAGAAGATAATCTATTGACCTTCTTAGCCCACACACAACTTGTTTCTAGTAGTAGAGGGGACAAAACTATGGGTTGACGAGTCCTCTTATTTGTAGCGGAATTAGCAAATGACAAACTGTTTGAACTCAAGAACTCCATTCCAAAGTATCCTACACCATTAATTGAATTCCCTTAAGTAGTGGTCCATATCCTTATTTGTCCCTAGTGTGTTGAGGGGACGTCTTAGTCTGCAAATGAAACCTGCGGTCTAAGCACCTTATGCTCATCAATGGTATACATTTTTAAAATGGCAGTTATGAACCCTTTCATGTCTCAATCTTCAACTTGAGGCACTTTTTAAGGCCTTGCCACATGCCAATTTGGATGCAATGCATGGGATACCATGTGAAGAGTGTTCATCCCATCTTACCTACTCTCTATATTGCATTAGTGTTCTCTATAAAACTTTAAAATGCATGACTGATCTCAATTTCAATGGAACATGCTTTGTTAAGAGAGATTTTTTCGAGTCCAATTTTAAGGGAACATTGGATTACTAAGCACAAAGATAACACAATCAATCATATTACCCAAGCCTAGAATAGTCTCCATCCCCTATTAGTATCATCAAGCCTTCCGACTATATTATCGGCAAACACACCTCCTTGCCCTACCCTTCTACGTGGTATCTTGTTTTTAGATTTATTGTTGCACTCTCTTGCAAACCTACACACATCACATGCTTGCATTCCTCTGTTCTCTACCCACCTTGCAAAGATGGAGAAGCTTTAAATCTTCACTTCCAGAGTTGTGCCTCGCTTTGATACCAAATGATGCAACTACAGTTATGAGTGCAAATTAAAGGCTACCTCAAACTGTTCCGCATTACAAAATTATGCAGCAAAATGTACTGAACAACAACACAAAAACAATATATTTTACTCAAACCACAGGAAAATTACAAAAACATGAGATTGATCACCAACTATACAGTCTTACACAAACTTACACAATGCCAGTAGGCTTACAACAACTCAACGCTGCAGTGTTGTTCTAGTGATTCAATCTAGCAGCCCTTCCTAGACCTACTCAAAAATCTCTGCATGCAGTACTCCTGAAACCACAATCTAGGCTCTCAAATCCAATAGCAATTGAATGCCTTTCTCAAGTGTAGCGATGTGCTTATATAGACACATTATCAATTTGGTGAAATCTGGAGAGATGAAAGTTAGACAAATCTGTTTCTTAACAGATAGAATCCGAATCTATCCATTATATCACTGATAATACAATTATTGATTTGCTTTATATTCATCATATATCGTTATTGTCCATATATTAGAATATTTTCTCAAATTAAAAACTTTTTAATACTAACTAATGGAATTCTTAGATCCAATGGCACATTCAGTCAAAATTTATGATACATGTATTGGTTGTACCCAGTGTGTACGAGCGTGTCCGACAGATGTATTAGAAATGATACCTTGGGAAGGATGTAAAGCTAAGCAAATTGCTTCTGCTCCAAGAACAGAAGACTGCGCAGGTTGTAAGAGGTGTGAATCCGCTTGTCCAACGGATTTTTTAAGTGTACGTGTTTATTTATACACTCTATCAACTATTTATTACCTTGAAGCCACAAGTGACCCATATGACATTAAATGTGCATTCCAATTCTCTATGCAAGATAAGGCAAATTGATAACACAAATTGAAGCACTTGAGTCAGCTCAACGGTTACACTTACAATTATGGGTTAAGTGAATCCATGTCGGCTTCTTGTTAATGATGTTTGAATTTTGAAATTTCCGAAAGTTACATGGTGATTGCACCCTTGCGCGATAGACCGCACACTAGCTTCTTACACCGAATTGTGGCGCTGTCTTGACCTTGCGCTCCGATAGATGCACAATATTTCTTGCGCATTGATCTTCATGCTTCAGGAATGATGCTCGAGCTAGAAGTCTATAAGAACTCTTACACAAAACTTTGCAAGCATGACATCAACTTGAATTGTTACAAATACTTGTGCCTATCTAAAGACTGCACAAAACATTTACAAACATAGGTGCTAAACAATACTACAACGTCTGCACGCTCGCAGGCTGGGAAAATTCACACAAGACCGTGGCGCAAAATAGGATTTGCGCAGCAGTTTACAAACAAAATATTTAAGCGCAAATATTGTGCACTCCTAGGCTTTGCTTATTCTCCTAAACTAACATGTTTTTGGTTGATGCAATATTGCAGGTGAACCCCGATGCCCTTGCATCAGGATTGCTCAACGATATATTCAGAATTGACAAATGGAAACCCTATAAATATGGATTTCCACCCTAGAAATCATAACTCAGTTTTGGCCAATGTCATTGACTTGGATGACAAGGTCAGCTAAAACAAGGGGTCTCAGTATGTCATCAGCCGGGACAATGATGTGAGCTAAGTGCAAGAAAATGAAGGAAGAGGGTCTACAGGGGAACGGGAATCTAGGAAGGAAAACTGAAGCTGATGTAAGGTGGTATAAGGTGGTGGTAGGAAGGGAAGTGCCATAACAATCTCTCACGACGTGCTACAAGTTGGCCCACCCCGATCCCGAATGTACTTCTTAGGATGCACATTCATGGAGATTAATGTGCCGACAAGTCCTGCAAAAGAAATCGTTAGTAGGTGAAAATAAGGTATATACAATAAATTCAACAATCAAGCCCTTATTGGAGAGATTGCAAGTGCAGTAATGAGGTCTTTTTAGAAATATTATTCTATAGATTGAATGACTAAGCGAGGCATACTTCCGTTATTGCTCCAAGGTTAAATACATGTTAGAGTGTGCGTGATTCTAAAGCATAGTTACACACTGCCAGTCTATTTGGAAAGCATGAACCTATTTCAAACATAAATCCCTTAATGTATAATGGTTGAGACAAAGTCATGGTGGATAAATCAACATTCCACAAGACTTTTATATTGGGCTCTTTAAGTACTTTATTTGGGAGAGAGGATCAATTGAACATGTCTTTAGGAAATGTACATCTACTAGGACTTTTGGGCATGCTTCTTCTAGGATGAACTAAACTATTTATTCATCCCTTATTCTTTATTCTAGCCAGACTAGTCAACTATAATCTTGCTGCTGACACCCAAGTGTTGGATGGAGGTAGTGTGGCTTTATTCGCCAATAGGCGTTCACCTTTAAAGAAGCCCTTGCTGGAAAGTGTCAAATTCCGGCGGTTCTAAAATTTACCAGTTACCGGATTTTAGATATTTGTAGATTACAGACGGCCTTGCTGTTATTCATTTTTTCCTTTCTTAAAATATTGTCCCCGCCATCAATGCGTCTGGTGAAACAGTCAATTACACCATCCCTGCAATAACTGTCGAAAATATCTTCACTCCCTATAAATGCAGCGTCCATCTTTATCTTCTTGTCCAAGGTTCTGCAAGGAAAAAATTGTGATGAGAAGGTGGATGTGTGGAGCGCAAGGATCATTCTGTACATAATACTCATGGGATTCCTCCGTACATAATAGTCTCAGAGGACCACTCAGTAGGAGAATGAGGATTTCCTACCCCACGTTGAGGATAAACCTGTGCTGCTGCTGCTGTACATATTGTGTTTCAGCGTAGGGAGGTGCAGTTGGGTTTTGAGGTGGCAATGGATACCTTGTTGTTATTTGGGGTGTGGATTGATATATGGGGGATACAGGGGAGCCGATGATTTCAAATCTTGTTCAGAATTCGGGGCATACATCTTGATCTTCTTTAACCTGCTGCTGCTGGGTTTTTTGCAATTTACAACGATCACTTAAGGAAGTTAGTGGGATGTATAATGTATATCTTTCCTTTCAGAGGTTGGGTGGGATATATAATGCTTGTCTTTCCTTGAGAGGTTGTGTGAGGTATATAACGTATATCCTTCCATCATAGATAGTTCCTGGTTGTTTCTCCTAATTCAAATTTGCACACGCGTAATTGGCTGGTTAGTTTTCGTACCGATTTAAAATTAAAATTAGCAATCGGTGACCATGTGTGTTATGTATCGTGAAGGAGTCTTTGATCGAGACAAATTTCTCAAATGACTAAATAGAACCAAGTAAAATTGATGTCAAAATTGTGGTGCGGACCCCGTCGTCTAACGCAGACTTTCCTCCGCGGAGATTTTGAGGGATTAAAACATGAAATTCTCAATTGCATATTAAATGTAACATAAGAGATTAAAAAATAGGTAGGAAATATGTGATGAGAAGGTGGATGTGTGGAGCGCAAGGATCATTCTGTATATGATACTCCTGGGATTCCTCCATTTAATGGTGAAATGACGCAATAGATATATGGGATTCCTCCGTTCATCCAAAACACCTCTCCTTATCTTTTCTATTGCCATATTAGCAAGGCCGATTTCGTTTCTGTTTCGGGATGTATCCACGACTACTTTAGCAGAGATGATCTCCATCAACACAACCCCGAAACTGTAAACATCAGACTTTTTGGTGAGTTGGAAGCATTGATTGTACTCTGGATCAAGATACCCGGGCGTGCCTTGCCGAGCAGTTGTGACGTGGAAGACATTCACAGGCACCAATCTGGAAAGCCCAAAATCTGCAACTTTTTCCTTGAAATTTTCGTCCAGAAGAATGTTATTGGATTTCACATCTCTGTGATATATGGGTGGATTGATGTTGTGGAGATAAGCCAAGGCCTGAGCAGTATCTAAGGCAATGTTCAAACGAATTCCCCAAGCCAAGCCTCTGGGGGTTCTTCGGCAGCCATGAAGATGATCCCACAAGTTCCCATTTGAAAGGAACTCGTAAACAAGCAACAACATCGGACTCTGCGGACATGTACAACCATAAAGACGAACATGGTTTGGATGAGACAGGGTGGACAAGCTCTGTACCTCATTGATAAATTGTTCCACTCTCCTCGAGCTTTCCTGGTAAAGTCTCTTTACCGCCACAACTCGTCCGTCTTGAAGTTTCCCCAAATAAACTACGCCAAACCCTCCATCTCCAAGTTCATTATCTTTGTCAAAGAAATTCGTGGCCTTCTTAAGTAAATCTCAATGTGTGTACATGTATAAATATTTTTATGATTAGTAAATTGAATTATGTATAAATGGCAATTATATATGAGTTGTTGTAATGTCCCCTTTTCCTGCGCCAAAGGCCTAAGGGTCAAGCGAGTCCAAGCCGTGGTCATATCCAAGGGGCGGGGGACACTGGGGGCTACTGAGAAGGGGCCGCATGTGTAATGTCCCCTTTTTCTACCCCAAAAGCCTGAGGGACAAGTCGAGTCCAAGCCGTGGTCAGACCCAAGGGTTGTGGATTTGAGAGCTAATGGGAAGGGGCCATGTGGTTCCAATGATCTAATTTTGCGTTGAGGGTCACTTTTGGACATGGCGACTCAAAAAGGAGAAAAGTAACTTTAGTTACTCTATTTTATTTGGCCCCTCCATGGAATGAAATGTGCCTAGGGTTATGGGGCTCGTTTGCCAAGGTAAAATATATAAGGATCCGGGGAGGAAGAAAAGGTACTTTTTGCATACATTTTATTGACCCCTTCACATGTAGCTGTTGTTGTTCATCTACAACTTGTGGAGTCAAATCCCACAGGGACCCTAGCTTCGGTGGTGAGAGACCCGTCCCTAGCTAGCAGGCATTCTTTGGTAGTGAGAGATCTACCCTAGTCTGTCATTTTGGAGCCGCTTTCTGGGTTGTGTTACAAAGATATTTCAGAAGGTATAGAGGAAGGGTTTTGAAGATTCTTGGCGGCATTTAGAGAGGATAATTAGTGGGCTTCCAGATCAGATCACGGCAGCAGATTAGATCCACGACTGACCATTTGGGCGAGCATGGCCGCTCGTCAAGGCATCTCGTGAAGGTTTTTGTGGGTTTTGGGGCGTTTGGGGAAGACAATCGAGAGGGCTCGGACAGATTCATGTCAACCTTTTGGATTGGCACTTGGGGTTAAATTTGATGGCCGTTTAGACGTTTTTCATGATTTTAGCCGTAAAATACTTGCAAATATTTAAAATAACCGTCACATGCGACTTGCATATTTTAAGTATGACCATCATTTTTATATATATTTATATGTAAAATATATAAAAATAATTAAATATATATAGAATAATCTGATTTATAGTTTGTTAATAGTATAAAAATAACATTATTTTACCCAAGGGCAATATTTTAAAAATGACCGCATTTAAAAATTGTTTGACAGGATAGGTGGTGTCACAAATTTTACCCCTGGTGGCAAAGACGAGAAGGCGCCTCCATCATTTTCCGACCCCTGTCCCAAGTGTGGCCTTACAACCTGTACGGAGAGGGTTTTCCAGTTGTCTAGGTTCGCTGTGATTTCCTGGCAGCATTGTACTCTGTAATATTCCAAAAACAGTTTCCCTTTGTCATTTATAATAATATCAAGCCCTCTTTGTATTTCCAAGTAAATTTGGGTGGTCATTTTGGGGAATATTAAGTTTATTTAGTTTGTTGTTCTAACTGTAAAAATCTGGTATAATCAAGTACTTTATGTGGCTGCACATTTTCAATATTTTGTGCATTTTTAAGTGGTATCCCATTGGGGATATTTCAGTGGTATCAGAGTTGTTGTTCCTCCAGCTGTGTTGGTTAAATATGGCAGTTTGGAAAGATCTCAAAGGGGGTTTTATGAAGGAAATGTTCACCAACATGGTGAAACAACAGGAAGCCACTAACCTTTATTTGAGTCAGCTCACTCAGAATGTGAATCAAAGCAGACCTAGGGACAATAAGGAACATGGTGAGAATAGTGATAGAGGGTGGCCAATAGAGGTGATTGATGAGGATTCTTGTTGGAGGAAGTACCAATCTTTGAGTAGGGGTTTCAAAGATAATATGGCATTTCCAGATTATTGCATGATGAAGATTGGTAGCAAGCCCAAACGAGGTCATCATATGCCGGTACCTGAATCACAAAAGAACTCGTTTGTAGAAGAAGCTTCTAAACCAAAGGGTATGATTTCCATTGAGCAAAATAATTGCATTAGTGAAACTTTGCTTGTTAGAGAAATTATTCCAGCTCAGGAGAAGAAACTTGTTTATGCAAGCAAGGAGGATGTAATGGAAACTCTTAAAAAGTGTGAGGAAGGGAATAACAGAGCTAGAGTTGCTAGGTTGATAGCGACTCAAGCAAGACAACACATACAAGAGTTCAAGGAAACGATGGGGGCAATTGATGCAAGGAAGTCTACACCCACGAAAGAAGACTCTATGGAGCAGCTGGCACATGAGGAGGAGCCTCACATGGACACTTGTGTAAAATTGCAGCCTGTTGTAATTTCCAAACCAACAACTGTTGAACAACTTTCAAATACTTTCAACAGGCACTTAGGCAACAATGTTGGGGGCAGCTCAACATA
This sequence comes from Taxus wallichiana var. yunnanensis, assembly GCA_018340775.1. Lineage (NCBI taxonomy): Eukaryota > Viridiplantae > Streptophyta > Pinopsida > Cupressales > Taxaceae > Taxus > Taxus wallichiana. Next base: position 452,595,242 of record CM031237.1, on the reverse strand, counting down.
TGTCTATCTTGAACACATGGAGGACATTGTTGGCCTTGAAAGGTATGAAGAGCACACTAAGGTGTCTTATTTATTGTTCCTATTCTAATTTATTTCCATCATGAGATGCATGGTATGGTAGATGATGAAGTCTTCATCATGGAGTTTGTTGGACCGATGCTCCAACTATGTGTATATGAGCATCTTGTGGATGATATATGGTGGCAAGTTTTAGCTCACTTAATAGATACAAGGGCTCATGGGCATTATAAGCTATGGGATCCTGGTAATATGTGGCCATTATCCAAAACTATCAAGTTCTATTTTTGAAAATTTTGTGACTGATTTCATAAGCAAAAGAAGGAATTCCAATGTGTCTTTTGGGATTACAAGTGTTGGCAAGCATGATTGCTTCATTGGAGACTCGGTGCAAGAAGGGAGAGTACCTCTCAAGGTACTAGAGTTGGTTCTATGATTGCTAAGAAGGGTAAGAGAATATTCTTTAATCATCTTCAGCCTGTTGGACTGTGTATAACAACAGTCATAATGAGAGGAGAAAATAGCAATATGGGACAACAGGGTCAAAGAGGTGAGAGTGGACATTCAGGGCAGCGGCCTCCCCATTCTTCTGCCAGGCCTTTGGGGCTTCACGAACCTTCTTTCTTGAAGGATCGGAAGTTTCATGTGTCTGCAACTGTAGATATTTTGGGTGAGGAGTCTTTTCGGGAGAGTAGCAAGATGGGACAACAAGGTCAAAGAGGCGAGAGTGGACATTTAGGGCAGCGGCCTCCCCATTCTTCTGCCAGGCCTTTGGGGCTTCACGAACCTTCTTTCTTGAAGGATCCGGAAGTTTCACAGGTACAACAGCTTGTAGATATTTTGGGTGAGGAGTCTTTTTGGGAGAGGAACTAGATCTGGAGTGAGGGCTTTCGTAACAACATGCCATTCCAAGAATATTGCAGAATGAAGATTGGTAGTCGACCCAAGAGAGATCATTAGAAACAGGTACCAGAGTTATAGAGGAGATTGGGACAAGATCTCCATTCCACACTTCGATGGTTCTAAGAAGTGTATTGCACCATCTTGGGTCCAAAAGCTGAAGACATACTCCGACTTGAATCCTATGCGTGAGGAAGATGCAATTAAGTTTGCAAGCTCACATCTTGAGGGAGACGCTCATGATTGGTGGCATCATGGGCTGATTACACATAGGGACACATACACATTACGACTCATGCAGAGTTCGCAGAGGCTGGTGAGTAGAGTTGATAGGAGGGACCCTGACAGGTATTTCAGGGAGTGGACTCATTTGAGACAAACCGGTCCCCTGGATCAGTACATCGCAGATTTTCAGAGATTACCAGTCATGGTACCTGATGTCACGGAGATGAGGTTGATTTCACTTTCAAGCGAGTTTTGTGGTGCTTTCATTAGGTTTGTGAAGGCATTTGAACCTTCTTCTTTGCTCGCAGCTGTTAGGAGAGCTCGGGACTTGGAGTTATCCACTCCAAAGTCGAGGGTTCCACCTCACGTGCAGCAAAGGGAACCTCCATCTGGATCAGACGAACTTCAGTAAAGGGAGCCTCCACCGAGGCAGGAGGTGGTTAAGAAGCCAATCATTTCCCGAGAGGACAAAGATGAGTTGAGGCGAAAGAAACTATGTTTCGATTGCCACACACCTTGGATTCCAGGACATGATTGCAGAGGTAGAGGGAAGGCCCAATTCATTAAGGTCTTCGAGGAGAGAAAGGGTGACAGAGGTGAGGAGTTAGAGACTCACGAGATGGATGATGGAGATGGGGTTGCGTTGGATAGTGTTGATGCGGGGCAGGAGGAGGAGGCTTTTCCTCGGGAAATTATAGCCACATTGTCTAGTACTCTGATGTACAAGGCATTTAGGATTAGAGGAGTTATGTAGGGTTAGCAAGTTGGGGTACTCATTGAGAGTGGGGCAACCCACAATTGTATTGATGCCTCATTGGTTGAGAGGTGAGGATTACAAATAGAGGATTTTGAGGGCCTCAACGGGGTTATAGCCAATGGAGAGTCTATGAGGGCACACGGCGGGTTCCCAAGTGAGCATCATGATGGGTAGCTATACGATTATCGATGATCTCCACATTGTTGGTATGGGAGAGACCAACATGGTGCATTGGAGAGTGTAGTGGCTTCACACCTTGGTGAGTTTGAACTAACTTTTTGGACGATGGAGATGAAGTTTAAATCCGAGGGCAAGAATGTGATTTTGAGGGGATTACTCTACGGGAGCACCTAGGTGGTTATAGGTGAGGGGATGGAGAGGACATTTTGGCTTGGTGAGGAGTTTAATTATTGCGGATCGATGTGGAGAATGATGGATGTGGGTGTGACCAGCAATGTTGCACACGAGATAGTTACAGAGATTGGGACTAAAGGTTCAAATCATCCGAGTTTATCATTATGTTGGTCATCTGAAGTTTTGGTAGACTGGAGATCTCATTTGCTTGTTGAGTACTCCAAGAACCGACACTCTTGTGAGATTTTGGATGGTCACATATAGGATGACAAGCTGCAGATTGGAGGATGAAATGATCTTCTCTCGGGAAGATGGAGCCTTGTGTCAGATTCATGGTGGAGGATGGAGATATTGCGACATGTGCATTGCTCTTCCGTGACTGGGCGCTTGAGCTTCGATGAGACCTACATGAGCTCATGTCTGAGAGGTTCATATGATAGAGGTTGAGGGAGGATCTCCTCAACTTTATACAGGCATATACGGTTTGTCACTATGACAAGATCGACTTACGGGACCATGTTTTTGAATCGACATGGGACAACACTCCTATGCTTTTTTGTTGCTTCTATGCCCGGTGAGCACCTCACCCACGTGTTAATTAGTGGAGAGACGAAAGTGACCCATGGTTATTTAGTAGGTTCACATTCAGCACAGGAGGTGGACTATATGGAGCTGATATTGCCGGTTGATTGTCTGCTGGAGTCTTGGGACTTTTCCTCCATGGGACACATCGAGATATACAATATGAGGAGCCTGGCTCTCACACGAGTGCAGGTCAGGTAGGAGAGTTAGCACCATTTGTGCGTAAACAGGTTGTTTCATAGGTTGATACGGGGGATTCTACAGGATTCAGAGTGGACTTTCATACCCAGGAGTTGGTTGGAGAGGCCGTGAGTGATCCCGTGATGACAACCTTGCATTGGCAGGGATTGGACCGATTGGAAATTTCGGTGCGGGCACCAGTGGAGAGACGGTTTGGGTATCATTCTATTTCACGGTTTCGTGGTTACCTCGGATTACATGGATCCTTGGTGGATGACAGGGTGAGGTGGAGAAACTTACGACGCGGTATTCAGCTGCTGCAACAGGACATGTTAATGCTTGGGGTCAAGCATTTCTCGGGAAGGGAGGACTGTAATGTCCCCTTTTCCTGCGCCAAAGGCCTAAGGGTCAAGCGAGTCCAAGCCGTGGTCATATCCAAGGGGCGGGGACGCCTGGGGGCTGCGAGAAGGGCCACATGTGTAATGTGTAATGTCCCCTTTTTCTACCCCAAAAGCCTGAGGGACAAGTTAAGTCCAAGCCGTGGTCAGACCCAAGGGCCGTGGACGTTGAGAGTTAATGGGAAGGGGCCACGTGGTTCCAATGATCTAATTTTGTGTTGAGGGTCACTTTTGGACATGGCGACTAAAAAGGAGAAAAGTAACTTTAGTTACTTTTATTTTATTGGCCCCTCCATGGAATGAAATGTCTTAGGGTTATGGGGCTCTTTTGCCAAGGTAAAATATATAAGGATGGGGAGGAAGAAAGGTACTTTTTGCATACATTTTATTGACCCCTTCACATGCAGCTACTGTTGTTTGCATCTACAGCTTGTGGAGTCAAATCCCACAGGGACCCTAGCTTCGGTGGTGAGAGACCCGTCCCTAGCTAGCAAGGCATTCTTTGGTAGTGAGAGATCTACCCTAGTCTGTCATTTTGGAGCCGCTTTCTGGGCTGTGTTACAGAGATATTTCAGAAGGTACAGAGGAAGGGTTTTGAAGATTCTTGGCGGCATTTGGAGAGGATAATCAGTGGGCTTCCAGATCAGAATCACGGCAGCAGATCAGATCCACGACAACCATTTGGGCAGAGCGTGGCCGCTCGTTGAAGGCATCTCGTGAAGGTTTTCACGTAGGTTTTGGGGGCGTTTGGGGAAGACAATCAGAGGGGCTCTAGACCAGATTCATGGCAGCCTTTTGGGCTGGGCGTGGCAGCACGCTGAAGGCGCCTCCATCATTTCCGACCCCTTGTCCCAAGCGTGGCGACTTACAGCCTGTACGGAGAGGGTTTTCCAGTTGTCTAGGTTCGCTGTGATTTCCTTTTTTGTTATTGGCAGCATTGTACTCTGTAATATTCCAAAAACAGTTTCCCTTTGTCATTTATAATAATATCAAGCCCTCTTTGTATTTCCAAGTAAATTTGGGTGGTCATTTTGGGGAATATTAAGTTTATTTAGTTTGCTGTTCTAACTGTAAAAATCTGGTATAATCAGTACTTTATGTGGCTGCACATTTTCAATATTTTTGTGCATTTTTAAACTATTTGTACTTAGGTAATTCAGGATCCCCTACCATAGAAGCCCTCAAATCCCTGCAGGAGGCTATAAAATTTGCCAAGGATCAACTCAGATTTGGCCATGAAGGGAGCAAGTTAGAGTTAGAGTAGAACCTTACACAAGGCGCGTGAACTGTTTAACAAAATGCAATGTATGTTCTTCTCTCAAATATCGATGCAAAAGTGGGCAAGTGAGGTGAGGTTCAATTGATCCGAAGATTGATAAAAGATAGAGTTATAAAACACATCCCTGGATGTATTTGGATTGAAAGTCATGAGACAGATCATAGATCATAGAATACATTTTGCAGCAAATTACTACTCCAACAAACTTAATAATGTTATCCTCTCCGGCGTAAATTGCAACTCATGTGCAATTGCTAGTTAGTAGCTGTTGGGAAGCCATGGTAAGAGTGGATTCAAAAATATGGGAAAGGTGCTTCTCTGATGCTGAATTTATAGAAGCAACTGACTTTGGAGAGTTGGCCAACCATACCACTTAATATCTAGACTTTGCCTTCGGCTGTCAAGGTTGTGTCCCTTGGGCACTTAGCCACTCTTTAAGTCTTTTCTAGTTTTTACTAAGAGTATCCTTTCTTACTGAAGGAGCTATTGTCATTTGTTTCTGTATTGCTTTCTCTTCATCATCTGCTGCTGGAGTTGTGTAAGTTGTAACAATCTTAGCTTTACTCATCAATTCTGCACTAATTTCGCTGTCCTTGCAACTTTCTAGCAGTGATAGAATTCTTCTTTAACTGCTTGCGGCTATTGTTTTTCAATGAGCAACTCCTGTCTTTTAGTTCCATTGTTCTTTCTTAATCTGAGCCTTAAGTACCTTCTGATCACGGAGCTTCATCATGATGGGAAAATGTTGAATCTTTGTATCTAATAAATGAAATTAGTCCATAGTAGGATGAATGGGAGGGTGGACTTGCTTCATTGGTGGTTGATCATCCTTTCTTCAGCATCATACTCATCGTGGAAATAAGCTTCTCTCTACCTTCTTCAAAATCTCAAATTCCTACAGGGACAGATTAGAATTTTTTTTTCTATGTTGCAAACAATGCCTAATGTGCACTTTGTTGATGGCTTAGCTTTAACTTTTGAACTGGCTCAACAATCAGTTGAAGGAACATTACTATGTTTGGACACCTTTGGAAGAAAAATAAATAGAGTTCTTGACCATTGATCAAGGTAAACCTTCAATTTGGCTAATCTATCATGCCCACCCGAGTTCCTGCTAAAAAGTAGTGTTCCATGGGGATGCATTCCATTCTTTTGGGGCCGTCCCCTGTCTATCATGTCCTCATTTTCTGCATTTTTTCTCATGTACCCATTACGTTTTGGATTTGTTTTTGCATCCTAGGGAGTTTCTTGTTTTAGAGGGTTACTTGGGGATGTTGTGACATAGTGGGACATTAGGGGATGTTACCAATCTACTGGATTTGTTACCAAACAGTTATTTTCATGATCATTGATAATATAACAATCAAATATTGATATTTACAATTTCATATTCATATTTCAGCATTTCACTTGATTTCAATGGTCAATGTTGAATGTTCATCAGTCAATGTTCAATGTCATAGATATTAATGTTATTTGAACCTCATCTCTTAGAATGTTTAATGATGTTTAGCAATTTAATAATTAATTATTCAATTGTAATGTCCCCTTTTCTAAATTAAAAATAATTAATAATATTTTAAGTTGGGCCCAGCCAATTCTTATTTTGGGACAACTTCATATTATTATTATAAAATAAAAAGTATTTTTAAATACTCTTATGAGGTCGGTCTTCTTAAGGGAAGATTAAAAAGTGCATTGGGCTTCTAATTCATCCTTGGTACCAAAAAGGAGGATATAAAGGTGGATCGAATGGCCTAAGAAAGGTTATGCATGTTTATTTCAAAGATTGATATCTTGGGTTTGTGCACGATGTGCCCTACTCTCCACTGAAGATGAAGACCTTTGGTGTGGCTCAACTTTGAGGACGAAAACCCTCATTGGATCCTATTGGGGACGAAACCCTCAATAGTCACAACACTTGGGGATGAAAACCCTCATTTGTTGCATTGGTGGCTTCATACGGGAGTCACAAGTGGACTTAATTGGTAGATTTCTAGAACAACAAGGTGTTTATCCGTGCTTAGGGCACTCCTACTTCAGCTAGGGCACTTTCTAGGGTGTTGGCACCCTTCTTTGGAGCGACCCACTTGGGAAGTTCGGGATCAATTTTGAGAGGGTTTCCATGGTTGGAAAATTGTGATTTCACTTTCATTGGATAGTTGGTCTCTTCAAGATCATTTTGAGCATTGGTTTGTGTTGAAACTCCAAGTATTGATGGAGTTATGAATTTTTGAAGTTTCAATTGTATTTGCACTTGAAATAAATTTACAAAATACATATTTGCTCCAGATTTCATCTTGCTAGATTTATTGAGTATTTGGGATATTTCTATGTTAATTTTCAGCCCATATTGCATGTGAATGATTGTTCCTAAGTGCTGGTACAATTCGCTGCCCTAGAGGGATATTAATTAATGTTCTAAGCTGATTTTGATACCCTAAAAGTGTAATTTCCAATTTGCTGCTAGGGTTTCTAATATTGTTGGATCTGCTGTTATAAAAATCATATTATTTTTAGTTGGGTGTTGGTGTATTTTTAGATCTGATTCTTAGGGTTTGTGGCCAAACCCTTATTTTTGGTTTAAGCCCTAGAAAGGGACATTACAAAGTGGTATCAGAGCTTTGGTCTTCCTAGCTTGAGGGTTTCCTTGCAAGAAGATCAAAATGGTGGATAAATTTTTTGGTGATGCTAGACTCGAAAAGCTTGCCCTAGGGCAAGAAAGATTGGCCAACACAATGGCTCAACTGATCCATACCATTCAAAATCCAAATGGTGGAAGGAGTTATCAATTCTCTGGGAGTTCATGAGGTATGTGATGATTTTTGTGATTGAACTAGCTAATGATGAAATTGTTCTTGGGGTTCAATGGTTGCAAACATTGGGGGAGTTCACCCTCAAATATCATGATAAAGAACTGAAATTTTGTGACCAAGTTGGAGAAATCAGAATTCATGGCATGAGGAAAGAAGTGAATGCTGAAGCAAATCTTTGGGAATCACATTGTGGGCTGCTCTCTTGCATAACAGCTGACTGGAAAAATATTATCACTGCTGGTTATGTCAAAAATCAGCTTGCTAATGACATCATGGAAGGAGTTTGCAAGAAGGAACATAGGACAGCTGTTTTGGGGCAGCAAGTAAGGCACTTGCAATCAGAAAATTCTCCACAACGAGGATTGCTCACACTTGGTAAGAATGGTTATTATTATAAAGTGAATTCCGAGGAGCATATTGGGGTGAAAAACACCACTTTCAGCCATAGATATAGAGCTGGTTTGAGTCAAGTCCAAGTTGACTATGGCAAGAAGATTCTGGATGACCTTATGAAAAACAAGGTAAAAGCTTCTACTGATTTTTACGATTCTTGCATTTTGTGTATAAGGAAACTTATGCGGAGGCATATGAAGTTTATTGTACCTTCTAGCACCATAGTGAAGGATGAGTTACTACAAAAAGGCCACATCTCTAAAGTACAATAATTAGGGGAATTTCATTTTGGTCCTCTTTTTCATATATCAGCTCATTGGGAAAATAGTGATGGGAGGATAGTCACCATTACCGGGGCAGCGAGATGCTTGATATGGGAAGTGGGTAAGCTATGTGAATTTTTTATATTTAATGACATACAAGTAGATTCAATCATTGAAGTTAGTGAATGGTTGTTCTTGGGCATTGTTGGGGCATATTCCGTCAATGTTGGGGTGTTTCCAACACCCATGTCATGGGTAGTTTGGAAATTTTTGGAGATAGGTCATGATTACAGCTGCTGTACCTTCTTTCATTCGTTGTTCACAACTTTTCCAACTACTCTCCTACTTATGAGACGCCAAAAAAAGAGCCTCCAATTATAAGGTTGAAGAAATTCCACACTACTACTAACATTGGCATATTTGTGGCTGATTTAAGGGGGTTTCCAGCCACCTACATTCTGATTTTTGAGAGAAAAATGCAAGGTTACAGCTGTTTTTGGGACAACATTATTGAAGTTTTGGGAATCCATCATTTGAATGGAAATTATGAGATGGTGGCAAGCCAAGGAAGGGACCTAGCCATCATATCCGCAAAGCATGAGTGGATGAAGAAGGGAACACATTTTTCCTTTAATGAGTTTGCTTCATGTGTAGGTACATCAAAGAAGGAGCCACATAAATTTATTTGGGATCCGGAGCTTGCATTTTGCTTGAGGGAAAACAAATTTGGGAAGGGAGGATTGTAATGTCCCCTTTTCTAAATTAAAAATAATTAATAATATTTTAAGTTGGGCCCAGCCAATTCTTATTTTGGGACAACTTCATATTATTATTATAAAATAAAAAGTATTTTTAAATACTCTTATGAGATGGTCTTCTTAAGGGAAGATTAAAAAGTGCATTGGGCTTCTAATTCATCCTTGGCGCCAAAAAGGAGGATATAAAGGTGGATCGAATGACCTAAAAAAGGTTATACATGTTTATTTCAAAGATTGATATCTTGGGTCTATATTGCATACATGTTTATTATAACTTGCTAATGTTTATTTCAAAGAATGAAATCCGGTTCGAACCGTATTTTTCGAAGTGACCGGATAAATCCGGTTTGATTCGGTGACTTTTGGCACGAAAAACAAAAAAAAAAAGCCCTAAACCTAAACGCGTTAACCCTAGACGTGTTAAAATGCTATAAAATCCCTGCAAATCGGTTTTAAAATACAAAGTGCTTCTATATTCAGCGGCAGAGGCACTCAATTGAAAATCGTGGTAGGAGGAACTCGTGGCAGCGGAGGTCATGACTCGTAGCAGGCAGGAGGAGGTTGTAAGCGGAGGGCAGGCAGCGGAGGCAGGCAGCAGCAGCGGCAGTGAAGGTTGTGGCAGAGGAGGCAGCAGCGAGGAGGAGCAGCGGCGGCGACAGGAGTACATAATGTCCGGTTTTTAAATTTTAATATAGTTTTAACTTTTAACTTTTTAATATAGTTTGTTTTTAAGTTTTTAATATACGTATTATAAATTTATAACTTTAAAATAATATTTAGTATTGTTTGTTTTTAGGTTTTTAATATAATTTGTAATATTATTATTATATTATTTATGTATTGTTTCTTTTTTAATTATTTATAATAATATTTATGTGGTGTTTGTTTTTAAGTTTATAATATAGTTTGTAACTTTGTAATATTATTATATAGTTTATAATATTATTATATTATTTATGTATTTTTAAATTTATTTTTAATTATTTATAAATATATAATAATATAAGTATATATATTCTGAACCGGATTTTTCCTGATTTTTTCGGATTTTTTCGAGAACTCCGGATTTTCGGATTTTTTTGCCCTTCCGAATTTAATCGGATTTTCGAACCTGGTAACTATGGTGAAAACAGTACAAATGTGGCCCAATATTTATGTAGGGCTCAATGAGAACTACCCACTACATGAATTCCCATACTGTATTTTATAGCTGGGATGCTCCAAATCTGCGATTAGATCCCTCATAAGCCTTGCATTTTAGCCTTCACCTTGTTCGCTGGGAAATGAAACTGAACAGGGACCTCTGTCTCTTCTGTTGTTTCAGTTCTACAGTTTTAACTTTTTTTTGGCTTTTTATGAGTTTGGATTGTTATTTTCCCGGCTTCCATGTGTATTTTCTATCTTTTATTGACCTCAACATGATCTGGATACATCCCACGTTGAGAGGCTTTTGGTCCTCAAAAGACTGGTTTTAGTGCAAACGATGAGGAAAGAGTTACTTCACCTTCTCTGTCATGCCACTTTGCCTTATGAGGTCTTTGTCCGCTGCTGCACTTTCTTCCAATACCCTTCTCCAATCTTCTTGCTCAGAACAATGTCTTGGTCAATCTCCTTTAGTGCTTCTGGTAGTAGGTCTACAATACTTGGAAGTATGACTTCTTTGTCGTGTCCTTCATCCAACAAGTTGGGCTCAAGGAGTAAAAAATACTTAAGTGTTAAAAACAGAATGTATGTTCATATAGGAAGGAAAATAAGGTCTGAATGCAATTTGAAATTTTGACCTACTTCTGCAGAATATCAAAAGGTCCATATCTTAAGGGCTTTAGTTTTTTACTTTCTCCCAGCAACCTCTCCTTTGAGAAGTGAAGCCATACTTTACCACCAACTTGTAACTTGTGGTCCTTCCTATGCTTGTTATGTCTAGCTTTGTATTTGGCTTGGGTGGTCTCTAATTGCTTCCGAATCTGCTTATGCACTTGCCTTATCCTTTCTACAATTATTATTTTTTTGCTTCCTTCCTTGGAGGATGCAACCTCTTTCCCCTTAAGCTGCCCCTATGCCAAGTCAATTGGAGAGGATGGAAGATAGCCATAACATGTCTCAAAAGGACTTTTTTCAAGTGGAGAGTGAACCTCCCTATTGAAAGCAAGATAGTATAGTACAATGCAATGCTTAGGTTACAAGGAGGACCTGTGACATCAACGCCCTTACCTGGATTTCCAACTTACTATTTATTGGTTGGTCAATCAAACGCTTGTTGATTAAGACACAAATTTTAGACACAATAATGCATAGCCAAGAAGTAATTAATACACTGCCTAATCCGACAATGCAATCACTAATGAGACAGCCAAGTCCGCTACAAAACATTTGTTTTATAAATAATGGTGATTACAGTACTTGAATGACAGCATAGCTCACTATATTATCTCCCCTTTAGACAACTCAGAGTCCCTTTCAACACAACCTGAATACAAAATTATGAAGAATGAGGGGGAGGGAGAGGGGAGAGGGGAGGAAGATGTCCCTGGAGGGGTGGTTAAAGAAGGGCTTGTTGCTGTCAGAACAGAGTAAGATGGACCTGCCACTGCTGCTTCGGTGGATTCGGGTGCCAAAGAGGCTGCTCCGATTGCCTTCAATTGTTTAACTTCAGCTTGGAGTGCATATAATTCATCAAAGAACTTTTTAAAATAGCTCTCACCAGAAAGGACATATGGCGGGAGGAGTTCTGTGATGGGAAGTTGGGGTTGTACAAAATAGGAAACGTATGACAGTAGGGGTGTACGGAGCAGGGGCATACAAAGCATGAGTGTAATATTAGGAGTGCACGGAGCAGAAGCATATGGAGTAGGAACATATGAAGCAAGGGAGTTTGGAGCATGATCATATGTTGGGAAAGGGTTTTTGCTATAGACAATTTACAAGTTAAGCCGGAAGAATTAATGCCGAATCACTTGTTGCGTACTTGCACACAACAATCAAATAGACCTTCAAAGCATTTGTTAGAACATGTTTCTATTAGAGATCTGATATTTTCATAGTCCATAAGATGAGTAGAAAGGAATTCTGGAAATAAGAGTGCAAGAGTTTTTAAATCAATGTTTTTGATCACACTCTGTGACCCATCTTTAGGATATGAAAATGAGTACCCTGGTGATGGATCATGGAGTGTGATCCGAAATGTTGATAAAAATCTCATACACAGTTATTTGAAAAGCTCTCTACTTAACATGTTTCTCTTCCTTAATTGCTTCCGACTAGGTTTTTTTTTTTAATGTGTGTTGGACTGAAGAGACAACCTTGATTTTATACCTTTTAAAACAATGTTAGGCATTTCATTTTTATTATTTACTTTAACAATGGCCAACATTATTATTTTATTTTTTATTATTAATAATATTCTTGCCATTTTCTTCTGTACTTGTAGAATGATTTATACTTGTGGATGACTTGCACATATTTTCCTTAATACCGTAGGATTCCTAGTCAATCATACTGACGGTTGTAGTTCAGATAGATTCTGCTTTAATTTGGAACTTTTAACTGTATCTTTGCAAGTCATGCCGTCCACATTTTTTAACTTTACTAATCCATTATCCAAAATTCCTTGTAGCTTGACCAGACCCAGCCAAAGTACTTTAATTTTACCTAGTTCTATTTCTCTTTAGCTTTTATACTTTAAAACTAGGGCCCCAAGCCTGAAATTCATTCTTGAAGGTGATTGTCATGCCAATGCTTTCTTCTCCTTTGGATGACTTTGGTTGCAAATTGTGCCATTATTTGATGTTCATCCAACTTTTTCAATTTCGGGACTCTTTTTTCAAAAAAATTCATCCCCAAGCCTATTCTCCACCACAATCCTTAAACTTGGCACAAGGTACTCCATTGGTATTGTTTCCTCAGATGTGAATCGATTGGAAGGGTGTATGGCTGGTAGCCACCTTGTAGGCCATATGGTGGGCCGATAGATTTGCAAGTAGGCGCTCTTTCCGATCCGCTGCCCCCATAAGACTTCTAAATAATAGAAATCAATACGCTATTAGTGGCCTTAGTTTGGGTACTCACTCATGGTGGTATGAGCTGGAGAGAATGAAAATTATGAATTTTGATGTCATCAACCGAATAACATGCTCGACAAGGCGCCCGACTCTATCACTTGTGATTTGTGTTGGATGCCAAATTTGGTGACTATTTCTCATATATGAATTGGGACATACTTTGGGTATTGTTATTGGGCAAGGTTTTGGCCTCTCGTACACTTGGTCAAGTATCTTGTGCTCACTCCTAGGTTCTTGCATCAATGCATCTTGCCCACTTTTAGTGGAATAATAAAACTGAATCCCGATCTTTTAAAAATCTCCAAAGGGTGAGATGGCTAGAGGGGTGTAAAGTCCCTTTTAGCGGCTTCTTAGTCCTTTGTCATGTGTCATATGCTAAATCCCATTATTTTGCTTCTTCATATAGTATCGCCACCACAACCCCCACCATTCTTGTTGTGGGATCAGGTCCCATGTGACCTCTGGCTGGACCCCGACGCACCTCTTGTAGCACATCTCATACTTCCTTTCTCATTATAGACCGTTGTAACACTTGATCAAGCCCCATTATGTACACTAGTCCTTACACCAATTGGAATGTTCTAGCCTTCAATGTGCATCTTTTGTGTTCTGCTAGTTGCATGTCCCTTGGACATGCTGTCATAGAAAAATAGTTTCCAATATTCTTTTACCATGGTGGTTCAACAACAATGTAGAACAAGTGAGCATTAGAAAAACCTTCATTCACACTGTCGGGTGGTTCACCCAAATCGATCCTTTAAATCAATGTTTTGTAGCTACACTCCTTAAGATTCAAGCTTTGCAATTGTCGACATCTTTCAGACACGAGTCTCAAACTCATGTAGTGATCTTTCAAAAGACCATAAATATTCAAGTCATCCAAACACACTTTTGTGGATGAAATCCCTAAAGGTATCAATCACAATGCATGAGAAAACTGCAGGTGCATTATTTAGACCGAATTCCAACACATTATACGCAAATGAGCCCCATTTTGTTACGAAGGTGGTCTTCGCTTTGCCTTCATCATTAATGCACAATTGGTGGTATCTTGAAAATCCATTAGTGAAGGTATACACTTTGCAACCAGCTACTCCTTACAAAATTTCTTCTATGAAGGGAGCAAGAAAAGGTTCAGTCACTCGTGCCTCATTTAATGTGCGAAAGTCCACACAAACCGGATGCACCCATCCTTCTTAATGCAAATCACCATTGGGCTCACCCAATTTGATTCATCAATCGGGAAGATGATCTTTGAGGCCAACATGTTGTCAATCTCTTCCTTGACTCTCACTCTCAAATGTGGGTTCATCTTGTAGGGTCTTTTCTTTACTGTGATTGGCTCCGTTGTGCAATTTAATACCCATCTTCCCCAAGGAGGGATGAACTCCTTTCAGCTCATGATACCCCATAGGAATAGATCCTTGAATTCGTGCGGGAGTTCAACAATTCAAGCTAGCTCTTGATCAACCCAATAGTCACCAACAATGGCCATCTTCGGTTTATCTTCCATTCCAATGTTCACCTCTATCGTGTGTGTGGGTTGATTATGGTACTCGGTACTTGGTCTTTAGTGTCTTGAACTAATCATTCACCCTCAATAGTGGGCATGTTTAAATGCCCGTGTACATCAAAGTCTTCATCCGCCTTCATCAATACCTTCCCCTTTTCAGTTTTCTTTCAAGGGTGTTCCTTTGATCATCATCACTTATGGACTCTTCAATCATACTCTCTAGGGTGTAGTCATCTTCACCATACATTTGTCTCACACGCTCATCCATTTGCATGTCATTGTGAAAGTTGGAATCCCTAATAGTTTCTAAGGGAACCTTTAAATGTTCCTCTCCCGATGTAAAATTGAAGGTGCTAAAAGCAACGAAAGTTTTCACCGCTTCTCACTCTGTAGTTTCTTTCCTCGTCTCCATGGTCACATACCATGCACGCACCCATTTTCTTGAGAGTTTTATACAAGGCATTAACCCATAAGGTTGGTGGAAGGTGGGTTGAAGGGTTCCTCCATATCTGCTCACAAGCCTTATAGTGGTCATTGGGGTTAGTACTTCCATCATAGATTGGTAAAGCCTTCTTCGGTGGATCCTCTCAAAATGAGTCTTCATGGCCTCATTAATGTTGTTCCACTTTGAAAGTTTAGGCTGATATGTCACCCACCAAGGTGTGAAGTAGTTAACTTTCAAGTATAAAAAGGAGACTTGACTCTCTCTTCTTATCCTGGTAAACAAGTCTCAAAGTCTACCATATATGCATGTGCACATGTGGACCCATCAAACTGTGGCAGCTTGCTAAGTCTGCCCTTCTCAGCCAAACACCTTCATTTGCAATCGGAGTGTGTTTGGGTCTCCACAAGATTCTTCCTTCCAATGCACCCACATGGACACTTGAACTTTTCACCCAACCATTCATCTTCTTTTCCATTTCAGCGCATCTTCTACCGTCATCTCATGCGCCTTTTCAACCCATCATTGGCAAGCATGACTTGTCATGTTGGAGAGCGAAGTCCCCCTTTCAATAATTCCATCATCCCTCGGATTGATGTAATTGTTCCCTTGTACAATGATATTGTAGATGTAATTTACATCCTCTTTTGCATCAACACTTTCTAAAAACAGAGGTCCAAGAGGTGAATCTAGGGGAAAAACAACCCGATACTCACCTTCTCAAAACTAATGTAGCACTTCTTGAAGCGCATGTCTGCGTTATTCTCAAAGCACCAAGGCCTTCCCAACAAGGTAGGGTAGTTATTAGCCTTTGCCAGCTCTATCACTTCAACTTGGTTCCCAATATCTCCAGCTCAACATTGTTTGAAGTTTCATCAAGCAAAATGAGGGTCTTATTTGCCACGAATAGAATATTTGTAGTAGGCTCCAGAGGTGGCCTACCCATCATATTCCATGCATCAATTGTCAAAATGTTAACTTTCGCACCAATGTCGATAAGGCTGCTCCTTATCTTGTGCCCATTGATGGCTTCATCTATCAACATCTCTTGATCAAAGGTTTTCTTGGCTGACTTCAAATCTCTCCTTATTGTTCGCTCAAGCTTAGGGACTTTCTAAACATTCTGCCCAATCCATTCTCCCTTTAGCATAGGCAACAATCCACTCATCTTTAATGAGCCGGATCTCTCGTGAGCTCCGTTATCTCTTGCACAAAAGGGCTTCCTTCAACATTCTTCCTCACACATACTTCTTCATCCTTAGCACTTGGACTTCTCTTGTAAATTCCTAATGACATCCAAAGCCTTTTGCAAAGTCTTTTACTGGGATTGGCCATTTCGGTACCTTGTTCTAATGCTTTCCATTGGCGCGCATGGAATCTCCGCTCTTCGTGGTTGAGTCCGTGCTCCAATCCTTGTAGTAACTCTTATCTTGGGGCCTTCCTTAGTCTTGTTAGGGATACATCCTCCAAGTTTGATCATGCCCACACCTTTAGGTGCATTATCATTCTTTTGCAATATCATCGTGGAAAGGTCTTGATAGTCCTCAATCTGATGTCCAAACTCTACAATATCCGCATGGTGGATAAGTGGCACAATCTCTTTGATAATCGTAAGGTGCTCCACACTTGTAATAGAATTTGGGTAGGAACCTTCCTCGCCTTGCACTCCTCCGGATCGGGTATTTCTTCTTTCATACCCTTGGTGTTGTTGTGAGGCTTCCGTCGTCACTGTTGTACTCCCATTTCTTGTGTTTTCCGTAATTCTGCAATGACACGACAATTTTTAATTTCATGCGTGCGAGTATCGCATACTTTGCACCACAAGGATACTGCGATTTACCTTACCCTTTGGAGGGTTGGGCAGTTCTTCAAGTTCACATCATGGTCCTAATGACAAATCTCACATGCCCTGGTCATAGCGTTCACACTATTCCTCAGACAATTGTTCCTAGTGCGTCCTTCAACTGCACAATCGGTGCACCACAAGCCTCTTTTTTCCAAAGTGTCGTAATTGCTGTCGTATTTGTTTTTGGCTGGCCATATTTGAGATCGAGTGTCTCTAAGTAGGGCTTATGCCGACATCTATACTTCTAACCATTTTAGCTTTCAATGTGGTCTCTAGTGCTTCTTCGGGGCTTTGCAGGTATACATTGACAAGGCCCTTCGTAGGGGTGCAATCAAGTTTCCTACAAACTAGTGTGCATATTGAATCGAGTTCAACTCATAAGAGAGTTTGGAGACCAACGTCTTAAAATGTGGGTCATATGCGTGCACGGTATCATATGC
The DNA here is from genome assembly GCA_018340775.1 of Taxus wallichiana var. yunnanensis. NCBI lineage: Eukaryota > Viridiplantae > Streptophyta > Pinopsida > Cupressales > Taxaceae > Taxus > Taxus wallichiana. Next base: position 452,578,020 of record CM031237.1, on the reverse strand, counting down.
ATTTTGTTTGATATCATCTTATTGCGCGATACTCTGTTGTTCAAACTCCTAAATATTAAACTCTTCCAAGAACTTTTTCTTCAAGAGGGCATAGTCTACACAAGTTTGATTTGGATCAAAGTTCTTGTACCAAGTGCTCTCTGTCTAAGAGTGTTGTTGCAAATTGAGTTGCCTTCTTCTCCGAGGTAGTCACTCCTTTCGCTCTCTCGAATAATTTTGCAAGAGTTGATATGGTGAGCTGCTTTCTTCACTTCTCTATATTGCAGCAATCTCATGGATTGCTCATAGAAATATTGTTGGGCTCGTGCTGCTATATTTATGGTCGGTGGTGTCATATAACTCGAAACTTGGAATAGGACCTCCTCTTAATGATCCTACTATAGGGGGATCGACAGAGCAATAGTAGTAAACATAGGCGCATTAGAAGTGTTAGCTGAACTTCCCATTCATAGTGGCACTGAATAAGTCATAACAAGTATTCCAGGATTCACAAGGGGGTGTGATGCTAATTGTTGTAACACAAATTTTTGTCCTATATCTTGAACAATTTCCTCTACTTCAAATGGTTGTGTTCCCAATCCTCCATCAAATTCTTCGTCTGTTTGATTAACAATGGCGCTATAGCGAGTGTCGGTGGTGTTGGGAAGCGCTTTTCCTCTCCATCATCTTTGTCCAACTTCCAAAGGTTTCCATACTTAATTTGGAGGGGTGGGCATTTCTTTCTCATGTTTCTATAATGCGGGAAGCAAGTTCTGCCTTCCCTCTTCCTCTAGGGTCCTTTTGGCATTCTCCTCCCTTGCTTCATCTCTCCACGCAACACTTGCAGTTGCAAAATTACTTCACGCACCTCATCATACTTCCTCGTTTGGAGTTCCCTTTCATCAATTTCTTCTTCCATATCTTCTTAGGTGCGTTCCTTCCACTCACCCTTTTATCACCATGTGCTACGAGGTTTAGCTCCTCATCGACATAACTTCTAGCCCTCACTCAATGAATAACGTCTTTATCCTCCATGTGATGGTTCTAATATATGCTCCTCTTGGTTTGTGCAAAAACCGGTGCTCTACTTCCTTAGGGTAGGAGTATGTTGACACAACAAATAACTTCGGAACGTGCCTTCCCACCAAACTTCTACCGCATGTCCATGCTGCATTAGTTTGCCTTAACTACTCAATCTGCTCCGAGGTCCATGAGTACTTTTGTCCCAAGTTTCTACGCTTCCCAAAGTATATGTTTCTATTCACGCATATAGGTGTGCGAAAGGCCACAAAAGTAAACTCGAATAGAGCTCGTCATTCAACACTCATTCAACCGCTTCTTTGGATCTCGTGCACCTTGATTAAGATGGGTCACAACAAACTCCAATTCTTGTTCCTCAAACCACACTCCACATTTTCCAAGGAAATACTTTCAAACATCTCTTCGCAAGCTCCATTACCTCGCATTTATAGGTCTCGACAACGAAACTAAAATGTTGGGGTTTTTATCCCGAACACCCGCTTAAGGGTCCACATCCTAAGAGCAACCCCGAGTGAATCAGCCGATGCGTGCTAGCACATCACTTGGCGGTTAAGCTAAGAGCTCACCCGAAGTGCGGGAGGGAGTCGGATCTCGCAAGGTCGAGTGCAAGGTTCATTGAGAGATGTAAGGGTGTTGCGTGTGACACCATAAGCTCACAACAATATTTGTGCAAATTATTCATTACACCTTAATATTTACCCTAGTCCTAGCCTAAAATGTCTAAGCATTCATTTTATTAGGGATCAACATAAACTCATCAACCGGATGTTATCATAAAAGAAAGCATCATGTGCACATCATGGGTCAACCTTGAAACATATATTATATTTCGTTGTCCACTCTATAGAATCTCTATATTCCACTCCACTCCACTCCACTCCACTCTATAGAATCTCTATATGGAGAGGGGAGTGCCCCTATGACTAAGAAGAGAGGTGCCCATATCTCATCTCGCCAGATATGGCCCATATCCATATCTAGCCATATCTCTCTATAGGGAAAATAGAGATATTTCCACTCCCACTCCCAAGCCTCATATAGATATGAATATAGATCTATAGGGTAGGGTATGACCCATATAGAGATTAATATTCCCACTCCCAAGCCCCGGTTGCTAATAGATCTATAGGATTTCCCAAATCTCTATAGTATAGGACGAGGACGAGGGGCTGCCGGGTATCTCAATACAAATCAACACATGGTTGCTCACAACATACATTGCATCCGATCACATAGACCTACTAACAAATTTATTACATTTACCCTCAACCAGCCATTAGCCATTTATAGTGCCTAGAGGGTCTATTTATACACGAGGTTTACAATTTGAATTTCAAACAAGCCTACTCGAATTCGGGGGTGAACTATTTCTACAATTAATGCACAACTACCTCAACTACTCCAAAAGGATTTCTCCAGGTTTTCCTTGCGGATTAATCGCGTGATTTCCGTTGACTAATGGGCTTATTGGGTGGCATGACTCTCAAAATGTACACCGGCACATCCCGACAAAACGACATGCACTATAGAAGATGTGATGCACATATAAACGAACACATAGGGAAACTTCCCAAAATTTTGGGGTCAACAAATCCAAACCAATACCTATGTTGATACCAAACTGCTAGCTAAAACCCTAAGGAATGATGCATCAGATTGGTATAATCAACTTTCTTCTCATTCAATCATTGAATTAAAAGCCTTAGTTAATCCCTTAATAAAGGAATTTTAACAACTTGAACTTCCTAAAAATGCCTTTAAGAAAGTTTTCAATATGAAACTATCATCTAGTGAATTAGCACACGATTTCATCAAACAATGGAAATAATTTCAATAATCAAAATCTCTTCCAAATCTTTCTTAAAGCCACAAATCCCCAACAACAATATAAGCTCCAGTCTTTCTCCTCAACAGATTGTAGGAGGTCCTCAAACAATCTAAATAGGAAAGACTACCATATGAGGGAATTCGAACAACCTCTCAAACCAACTATAGACACCTTCAAATCAACCACTCATGCTATCAATTCATATCAAAATGAGGGCCCTTTTGCCGGCGAATCTGTCATGATTCCTTCTTTTAATTCCAATCTAAGTACTTCAAACCCTCACCACCCGTTGTTGAGTTACCAAGAACTCAAGCACCTCATGCCTATTCCTAGAGTACATCATTTTGATCCTTCAAAACCCATCCTGGCATCGTATGACCCTGATCTATTCTTTTGGTGGCATGCTAACATTGGACACTCTCATGAAAACTGTCAAGATCTCAAAAAGATCGCTATCGATTTCCTCCTGGGTGTTAATTTTGATATTGACACAATCACCAAAAATCACTATGAGAAGTAGCAATCACTTGTTTAAAGCCACCAATGTCATTTAAAACAACATCCTTGACCGGTCCATAACCTCAAGAAGGCACTTATGAACAACTTTGTGGGCACCATTGAAGGTTATTATGACCATAACTATATTAACTCCCAATATGTGAATGTAGCTAAAGTCAACTATTGATGAAAAACTGCACATAAGGATCCCATCCAAAAACCTAAGAAACCTTCTCACAACAATTTGTTGCTCAAGGCTATTTCTACTTCATCATCTAATAATCAATTTAATGGCAAACCGACTCCACCAATAGAGCCTCATCCTAAGGAATCCATTTCTCAATCCGAGAAAAAGGTCCCCAAGTCTAATATAATCCTCATACAATCCTTAAATCTTCACCATTTATAACACTTCCATCCTAAGTACTGTTATGGTTTTTATCAAAAACCACAATGGAACTTTCTTGAAGAACTTACACCATGCCTTGTAAGATTCCCCTTATCGAACTGCAGACACCTAAAATTGTCACAAATGCCAATTCACATGACACTTTTATTGACTTGTGTGTATAGGGAGATAAAAAACCGAAATGATACTTAGTGGTGCAATGTCTAGTCCTTGTTGTATGGCTCGACTGTGAGCGTCTAATGCTTGATTCTAGTCTTTTCACCTTATTTTTCTGACTCATAGAAGTCTGACCACTCTTCTTTGAAGTCTGATTCTGACGATTCAGATGAGGTAGGTTCCATTCTCACTGCTTGACTCTTGAGATCGATCACATATTTTCGACCTTTATTTTCAGTGGAGAGCAAATGTTTCTTCCAATTGTGATACTAGCCACAACTGAGCAACACATTGTAGGCCTTTTTGAGTAATCTGATGACTACAAAGTTCAGCAAAATGAGTTGGGTTCCAATGAACACTTTTGACCCATTAGCATGTCCAACACCTTTATATTGTATTGGTTGGCTCCCACCCATAGTTCACATACTCGTACTCGGCAAATACTCGGTAGACCAAAAAAATTTGACTCGCAAAAACTCGCAATATTCGGCCAATACTCGGGAATACTCAGCAACTTAAAAAATATGCAAATTTCTTTAAAAACATAAATTTTAAGCAACACATAGCTACAAAATGTATCAAATGAGCCCATAAAATGTTGGAGAAGTGTTTTCTATTAGATTTGAATACAAATACAATACAAAATCACATCATCATGCGAATACAACAGCCGGCTGATAAGTAATATGAATTTATGATGATTGACATTGAAAAATACTCGGGAATACTCGCCAAAACTCGACGAAAACTCGGGTGGCGAGTTTTTCAGGAGAGTACTTGTTTGGGATTTTTTTGGAGAGTACTCGCCAACTCGGCGAGTACTCGCCGAGTATGCTAACTATGCTCCCAGCTACTGAAACGTTGGAGGTGAAATGGTTGGCTTCTCAAGAATTTTTCAAGAATCCTATGGAAGAACATTCACACAAGAGCTTCCATCCACAATAGTGTTTTAGATTTCTCCCAAGCATCTCCATGCGCACCATTGCCAACTTCCAAGCTAGATTCATCATCAAGAGAATAGGGTCAATCACTTGGTCACCTAACAATGGGAACTCAGAAATAAGTTTTATCTTTTTTGTTCTCCACACTGTTTGTTCCTATGTGTGTCATTGTTTGTTCCACGTTGGGACAGTTGTTGGGTGCAAATACGATAGTGATTATGGCATTTTTGAGTTATGGAATGCTTTGCAACAAAATCTGCTTCTGTCACCAACATTATAGTTTGCAATACTTGTCTTGCAATTGCCTCATCTAACTCAAGTCTATTAGTTACTTCAATTGTTTGATGATGGGACTACCTTTGTTTGTCGACCACAACCTTCTTGACTTCCACTCTTGCTTCGATGAGTCTTTCCTTCTTTGTTCTTGATACGAGATATAGGGATCTCTACGTTTGTGCCTTGATGTTTGCCATTACTTCTTCCTTGGGCACATCAATCATGTTGATGTTCTCTTCAAACGGTTAGCATCATTATGATTTTTGCACTTGCACCATCTACAAATAAGTCTAGTATTATTCTAGTTTGCGAGGTAATCTCTTGCATAATTTTCCCACTCATTATAGTTCTAGTACTACATGATTGACTAACCTTTGGAGTCATACTGATACAGACTATCACTTCCATCTTTGTTATTTTAGTGTTGGTTGTTATGTGTTTGATCTCAATACCTTCTAGGAGTTGCCACCTTATTATTTTGTGCCTTTGTCAGCTTGGTAGGTGGTGTCATTGGCTCCACTTGTGTGAAGAGTACTTGCGCACACTTGATCTTTAGATTGCACATATAGTCCTTGACGAAATACTATGTAATATGGCAGATATGCAGATCTTTTCTTTTGTGCAATTGGCCTTGGTGCGATCTGCCTTGTGGTTAATACACATAGACCCTTGCCTTCTTTCTTCGTGTCTTCCTTCAACTCTCATCATTTTGAGCATCTCTTCTGAGAGCTTGCATTGACCTTGGTTCACTCTCGTCACTAGTATCCGAACCATCCTCTTCACTCCTCTTTGTCGAGCATGTGGATGTTTTACTATCACTCGACATCCAGCACTCGATTGTATGCATCCTCATAGGATGAAGATGGAACCACCTTCATCTTTGTCTGCAACAAGGGTATCCACCCTTCAATGAACGACCACTTTTTCAAGCCGTCGGCTGGTTCATTATCAATTTTCGTCAGTAATTCTTAGAGTCTTCTTTCTTAGGTGCGTATAGTTTCATGTTGTCCCTTGTTGGGTGTTGTAGATCTCCATGACAATTTCATTGTTGTCTCTGAGGAGCTTGAATTCTTTTCGGGGTTGGGGGTGTTTCTTGTTTTGAAATAGAAGAATTTACTTCCTATCTCTAGGAAATCAATTTCTGCGTGCCCATCTTATCGGTTGCTTCCTTGTATGCTAGAGAAGTGTCCATTTCTCATGCTCATGAGAAAATATGTACCGCTTTGTTGTTTAGTTTCCTTGTAAGGTTGTGGAAGTAGGGTGTAGTCTTCTTACTTCAGTAGTTTTTCCTTTTGCTTGATGCTCAATTTCTTGAAATGCAATTGTTATTTTTTCTTAGCTAGTTCTTTCCGTCTTTACCATCTACATGCCAACCCTTTTAATTCTTGTTCTTATATTACTTGACTGTCAGTTGCCTGTAACTTTTTTTTCATCCTTGTTCCTCTTAATTAGTGATGGAGTTAAGCTCTCTGGCAGAAAGACCATCTATTTTGTTTCTGTAACTGCTGCCTCATTTATGAGTAACATATCTGCAATGTTCCTATGTGCTTCCTTCCCCCTTGGGAGTCCCCCTCAATGGTTGGAGGGAGACAATATTGAAATTCAGTGAAGAAGCGAGGCAACAGAAGACTTCGATATTTAAAAATATAGCTGTGATGATAGAGAGGAAAAAGAAAGAAAGAACTTATTTTAATGGTCAGAAGTGAGTAAGGTAGGTCAACGAGACCCAGACATATGTTCAATAATGACAGAATAGCGTTATGGTTTAAAACCCTGCATTCTGAAAAGTAATTTAACACTAAAACACTCCAATGATGAAAACTTTACTAGAGGGGTAAACCAAAACCTGGCTAAAATCCAACCCAATCATCAAACCTAGATCATGCACGGGCATGCATCAATGTGAATCCTTTACATGTGTGCATGGATCGACATATGTCAATTTTGTAGCCATTAAACATGTGCATACATCAAAATCTGAGCACCGAATCTTGTCTAGATCACGTTTGCACAGAAAATATGTTCATACGAAAACTCAGACATCTTTGAAAATAATATTGGCTCCCGTATTAGAGGCTATCGAGTTTCTCTGGAAACTGAAGTCTTCTTTATGTAGGAATGTAGACTGAATCAAAGATTACTGCATCTCTCACATTTATACTTTTCTTTAGGCTGTATTTATACTTCTTTTCAATCCTCATTCTTATTCATTTTTTTGTTAAATTGCATCTTTCAGTATTTGTATCGTCTCATTAAAAATTTATAGTTGAACACTGGCAGCTACTATCTATATTTGTCCAGTCCTTTCTTTTTCTGTTTTTGATGTTTTGGGTTGTCAATGCGACTTGTTTGACTTGTCATGGATATTTTGAACTGCTTTAAGACACACATAAGTCGGAAGTTGCGCTTCAATCTTTCATTGCACTGGAGAAAAGGCTTTTTAGACATTTCTATAATAAAGTGATCGGTTTGATGATATTGGTCAATAGGAATTTCCATGCTACTCTGGAATTTTAGTTGAAATCTGCAGGACTTAATCAGTCCCTTTATAAACTTGCATATTTTGGTCTAAACGCAGGGAGAAATGGAGAACATGATTTGTATTCATATATCTATGGGTGTCTTTTTTAAGCTTCCTTGAAATATTTGGTCTTGAGGTCTAATGAATCGTTCTTTCACTAAATTAAACTTTAAATGATATTCTATGCAATGTCTGATATTTTAGTTGTACTGATATGTGATTCTGAACCATTTCCTGGACCTACCTTTTGTCAAGTGTTCTAAAATGATGGAATAATCTATTGGATATATTTCATGGGATGAATATTGTTGTGTTGATTCAAAGAAGCATCTTGTGAGCGTGGATTGATAACGATGTCTACTCTTTTTGGTTTACATTTTTCAGGCGTGTTGATGACCTCCATGATAAACTCATTTCTTCTGTCGTAAAGTTTCTTCAACAATTCATTCAGGTTAACATTCGACACTGTACCTCTGTATCAATAATTTGGTGGGGTTAACATCTTTCCCACTGTAGCTCAATTTTCTACTTGTCATTGTTAACATCCCAGCTATATGTCTCTCTCGGTGTACGGTCATTTCTCTTTCCTGTAGAGTGAAATTGCTATTTAACATGTTCTTTTGCTATTTTGTTTGCGATGTCAACATTGGTCCTTGGGTTTGCATGCAAGTAGTCTCAGATCTAGCATGAACAAAGCTTGTATGGCACATGCTCAAGATTTAAATTTTATCCTGATGTTTAGATTGTTGAGTTAGTTGTGTGTTTTGGTTGCAGCCAAAGGAGCAGTTTGGGAATGCGTGTCTAAGCCTATTGGTTAGTCAAAGTGAAGTCCTTGACACCGAGATCATAATGTTTGGTATCAAAATATAAATTCTGTCATTCAGTTTTAATGACTCTTTTTCTTGGGGTTGATTTTGTTTTTGTTTACTGGATCCTTATTAACAGTACACAACAAGCAAGGAGATCCAAAAATGTATTTTCCTCTTTTATCTGACATTTACTGTAGTTTTGGCTATGGGCAGTATGTAGGAGCTGAAGCGTGTGAAAGATTTGAAAAGGATAACAAGACATTGCTGACCCAACTTTCACTAGAAAGAGAAAAATGTGCTGAACTGAATAAGAGATTTCAGAGTCAGGTAAAATATTATTCTTAAAAATCACTCTATTTTGGATCAGGAAGACAGTTCCAATATACTTATGAATTAAAAACAAGCACAGTTATCCAGAAGTATTGTGAAAAACACCCTATTGTTAGGAACATGAAGAATGTTTTTTCCAAAATTAATGTGAGACACAGGCAAGTGGTCTGATGGCAATGTTTTTCAGATTGTCAATTACATGTTCAAGCTCCATCCTTGCTCTGGCTGTGCTCTCAGAATGTCCTGGATTATTGTGATAGTGTACAAACCTAGGCTTATAATTATATTAACTTATCAGCAGGATGGATCTGCCAAATTACGCTCTGCTTTGTACAGTTAGCAAGATTGATTTTCCCATCTGCCAAATTACGCTCTGCTTTGTACAGGCAGCAAGATTGATTTTCCCGAGGGATGGTGCCCAAAAATATTGACATCAAAAAGGGATTTCCTTATCATCCAAGTACAAGGAAGCAAGTTTCTTGTGCATCACACAATGCAGAATCCTCCACTTCATTTGTTTGCACTCTTTATTTTATACAAAGAACCATTCTCAAACACCACTGATGCAGTCAAGTATAGGGGATCAATTGAATGACAGCCTTGTCCTTGCAGCCAAACCCAAATTTTTCACCCAAAACATACACATTCTGAGGTTGAAGACAACTGAGATTTTTTTTATTACTCAAAATGAAGCAAAATACAGTCAGTCATGAGCCAGCATCATTCTATGATGTCCTAAAGACAATTAGAGGCTCATCTTAGACTTATCACCCTGAATGCTAATTTATTGATTGTCAAGACTGAATTCAGATAACATTCAATATAACATCAATTTGCATCATATCTGCCTCAAATTTCTTCCCAGCTTTTCTCATTCACATTCTCCAATTACAATCAACATAAATGGCCCTTTGGCTACCGCAATCATGGTCAACAGAGCTTGTCCCTACCTACCTGCCTTCCTGAGCTCGTTCTTAAGAAGTAACGGGAAAGGCTCTCTCTGAACTCCTTTGCGGAGCCGATTTTCCTTCTTTCTTTCCAAATTGATAGTCTCGAGCTCCCCACCTCTAATTTCTCTCTTGAAAACTAATTTAAAGGATTGGTTTTCTTCCTTGTAACCATTTCTTGGCTTAATTCCTTAAATGATTGTACATAGATTATGATGGCTGTTCCAAACCCTTCTTCCTACAACTCTTGCATTCGGAGTCTATGTATTCCCATGGGAATATTTTTTTGCATCTCCTGCCCAATCACTGAGTGGCATGTGTCAAGCCAACTGCGGGCGTTACTACTTTCTTAGAAAGTGAAGGCTTACAAGCTCGATAAGAATGAATGGGCCACATGCATTATATTTCCTTTTCATTAAGACCGCAGCTTTAAATTTTCTTGACTTTTATTAAAGGTTTCTTTGGTAGTCAATGGCCCTTGGGCCATATAATCTTCATGATCTAACGGCCAAAGGAAGTTTTGATTGTTGTTGGACTTCTGTCAAGGCTGAGGCTCTGATGTTTGTTCGATCCCTAGCTGTACTCTGCATCTGATGGTGCAGAAATCCATTATTAAAAGGTTGTCTCCCTTTCATATTCAAAGAAAAGCCATGTTAGAATCTCTTTATGTCAGCTCTAGCAATTTGAGCAAGATCAGTGGAGTGTGTACCATTTTCAAACTATTAGATAATGTCAGTCAAAGAGCCTCAGATCCTCGTGCATTCACGTGATGTGGTGTCTTCATCGGATGGTGTTGAAGGCGTTGCTGAATATAAGCAATACTAATCCGATGAGCCTCAAAGCTTTGAAACAAAATAAAGCCTGTGGGCTTATTAGTGTCTAAGATGAAAGATTGCTAAACCTTAGCCTTGTGGTCATGACTATTGTAATATTAAGCCAACGGGTTTCATGTTGCACCCAAGGTCGATTGCATTATGGCCAAGGCCGTTATAACATAGAATCAAAGCCTACGGGAACTATTTGAAGGAGATGCCTTATTAAAAACATAAAGCTTATGCCTGCGAGCTTGAATCAGAATAATCAATGGCAAACCTTTATAGCATAGTCATTGCCTGCAGGCATTTTTTCCTTTGAAGGATAGAAAATTTGGGAATTATAAATCTGAAGCATGCGGGATTTATGAACTTTTTGAAAGAAATCGCTTGGAGAATTTCAAAAATACCAAACATTAGCTTTATAAGGGATTGCAAACCTATGGGCACTATAGGAACTACCCAAGCACTTGGGAAACCAAATAATGACAAATACTTGTTTTGGTTGATGCAAGATTACCAACAACATGGGGATGCTCCTGCATCAGACACCTTGGATGAGAAAATGTGAGCTCCTACTCACTGACTTGGATTGAAACCCTCCAAGGCGTGGCCATAACAATCAATCTCACTTGGAGTCATACAAGTTAAATAATCTGCTGCTCTGTTCTTCAAATATATCAAACATTGCAGACACCCCTTGCCTCTTGTTTGTTTGACAACTCTAGATCAGGGATGGCATATATTTTTCCCTCTCATTCTCAGGGATTTGTTGCTTACCATCAGGAAGATGAAAATTTGATTGATCGATGTCACTGACCGGTTGTCTTTCATGAAAGATGTATAGATTTTCTACATTGACGATTGGAGAGATATCCAGCCATTTAAGCAATTCAATCTCATAAGAATTCTCAAAAATATTTTCAGAATTCTATATGTTCCCATCATCTTCCATTGATCTTGTTCTATATGTCCCTTGGGAATCTTTCCGTCTTCAAATATGCTAAAACCAAGTCCCCAACCTGATTTTTTTCTCCTCTTCCGATCAACATCCTCTTTGTACCTTTTAGTACTCTACATCAATTGTTTCCTCACCTGGCTACGCACCTCCATCATATACTCTACAAAATTCTTTGCTTCTGCACTTTTCATACTTACACCTGCCAGGGTTATGAATTCTATGACATGTTTAGGGCTGTACCCACACACTATTTGGAATAGTGTCCTCAATGTACTTTTTTAACTGGGTTGTGCATGCAGACTCAACTTGTGGTCTGACCAAATTCCATTGGCTTGGCTTGGCTTGCTCGCCACAAAACATCTTAGCAATTTCCAAGGCTTTTGTTTACTACTTCAGTTTGTCAATTTGTTTGTGGATGATAGGATGAACTGAATTTCACTTCAATACCAATTCAATTCAATGTCATCCTTCTCAAGCATGTGTGTATTTTCCATTCCATCATGGTAGCCTTCTGCTCAAATTTCCAAGGCCGACCCAGCAATACACGACACATCAATATAAATAACATCACACCATATCTCATCATTGTATGAACCAATTTGAAAATGAACCAAACATTGTTCATTCATCAATATTTAGTGACCCTTTTGGAGCCATGACACCTTATATGGGTTTTCTATGCTATCCTTTTAAGCCCAAGTTTATCTAAGTCTCAATTGTCATTTAATTATCAGTGCTACCACTTTCAGTAATCACTTTGCAACACTTACCTCCTGATTTGTAGATAGTTCTTTGAAAACTATTCAAATTGGCTCATTATCCTTCTTGTCTCGTTTCAATTTAGTGCCCCATGCCACCTCACCCTAGACAATGGTCAATGTGGGCTACTCTCACGAGTTGTTGAACCAAGATGGTGTCCCTATTGGAGATGGCATGTTATGCTGAGCTGGCTTGAATTCCTCTTCCGAGCTCTTCTCAAGTTGAAATTTGTGTCTCATGAGCTCCCCAACTTGGTGTTTTGGTGTGCTTGCACATCTCACCGACTTTGGCTTGAGCTCCTTCTAGCCAAGTCATCACTCTTGGGGTGTCCTTATGACACTATTTTGCTCGTGTTATCCATTGTTGCTAGTGCGTTATCAAGTGGTATACCATGGTTGATTGGTAATAGTTTTTTTCTAGAGCACCTAGCGTGATGTTATGGTGTGGACTTTTCGTTGACGAGATTATAAGACCTGTGACCAAGTGAAAGTGATTCAGTAGATATACTATTTTTTTAATACTAATACAATATTAAAATAAAATAAAGGAAGCCTAAGCAAAAGGTGTTGGAAGATTAGTTTTTTGGTCTTGTTTTGGGTCAAGTGTGTGGTGTTTGGAGTGGTAACCGCCGTGGAATGAAGGCAAGTTAGGAGGCATTGGAATGCCACGATGCAGCATGCTGATTACAGGAGTATCCTCATGAGGCAGTCACACTACTTTGCCAAATGCAACAGGTGCTCAACCCGTTCGTTCCAGCTTTGCCAGCATACTAATAGCCATGCCATGGCAGCACGACATGCACAAAATGAGTTTATTGGAAGAGCCTTTGTGACATTTAAGAAAACACCATTGGCAAGCATGTAGCCATACTCCACAACCTTTTTGCAATCCTCCCACCCTACGCCACAACTAGGAGCTTTTGAAACAAACTACGGACATACATTGAAGCATAATGGAAAGGGATTTTCAGATGTGTAGCTGCAAATGCTCTAGTAGACAGGTATGTGGTATGTGGAAGCATTCAGAAGGCACATGGACTGTTTGATAAAACGCCTCAAAGAAATGTGGTCTTATGGCCTGCGATGACTTCTGGATGTGCATAGAATGGGTATGTTGAAAAGGCCTTGAAATGTTCAAGCAAATGCGATTTGTAGGTTTAAATCCAAACTCCGTGACCCTTGCCAGCAACATTCCAAGTCTGCGCCATAATGAGAGCTCTGGGATAGGGTATGAAAATTCATCAATGCATGATGGAAAGCAGTTTTTTGTCTTTTTTTGTAGCCGTGATTGTCCAGGGTGACATGTATGCAAAATATGGAAACATAAGTAGCATATGTAAACTGTTCATTTAAATGCTTGGAGGGCATGTGGCCTCATGGACTGCAATGATTGCAGGAATGCAGAAAATGGTTTTGTTGAAGCTGTTTCACCAAATGCAACAAGTAGGTCTCCGAATGATCATTTTACATTTGCCAGCATTCTCCTAGTTGCACCATTCTCCTAGTTGCACCAAACCGTAATGAAAAGCAGATTTTTGTCTGATGTAGTAGTTGCAAATACCCTGGCTGACGTGTATGCACAAATGGGCTTGTTTGAAAGCCATGGATCAATTTATGCAAATGCAGTTGGCAAGAATGAAGCTGACCTCCACAACCTTTTACTTGTATCCTCCGAGTTTGTGCTAAAATGAGAGCTTTGGAAATGGGCATGGATATCCACCAACATATTGGGGGTGTATTTTTGCCTCATGCTCTAGTTAAAATGCTCTTGGGCATGTATGCAAGCGTGGGAGCAGTAGGGAGGCATGTGAATTGGTTGACAAAATGCCTCTTGTGGTGTTCCCGTGGAATGCATGTTCAAACTTCCGTTCGAGCGCCTCTCAATCATCTTCCCTTTGCGTACGCAGACATGGATCTCTCTCCCTCCTGCTAGTAATGTCATTGTGTATTCATTTCCATTCCATTTGAAATCGTTTTGTTATTTTAATGTGTGAGTTTTATGAATGATCAATGATAGATTTTTTCATCTTTATAAAAGTAGCGAGGTAAACGCTTGTTGATTAGTGAAAACTGACCTTGGAAAACGGGTCCTTTCGGATACGCAAACCACCTTGGAAGCGCACGTAACCGGTATGACATGATGTAGGGATCTAGTGTGGAAATTAGTTCACATGAGTGTTGTATGACGAAACCTTAGCTACTTGAAAAACCCTGTTAAAGTTATAAATTCAGTTTGGAATCACCTTATCTTAATTGCTTACGGGCCCATAAACTGCCATCTACCAACTCTAACTTGTTTATTTCCACATTGGGATTGGAATCCCACAGTTGGTTTCACTATTATTGTTTGAGAAGTGTTCTTTCTACATGGGTTTCGAGCCACCTTGGCTTATGGGGTGCAAAAGCAAACTTGTGGTTCTTGATAATTTCCTCGGAATGGTACCTCCAAAATGAGTACCGTTTGTCGATTTTAGCTCCATCAGTTTCCCTACATTCTCACCATTTATGAGAATGGATTGGAAGTGATAGAATCGCTATCTGGATACCTAATGACCTTTTTTTTGAGGCCATTCACTAGCCGTTGCAGCTACTTTGAACTATAGTGTGATTAAGTTCCATTGACCCAACATTTCATGTTGCAAAATCGATTTGGAATCACCCTGTGAAAATGTGTATGGATCGAGAAATCATGTCCCTCCACCTCAAACCCCTTCTCTTTCACATTGAGAATTGCAAGCCATAATTAGTCTCATGTTATCTCATTGGAAAACACTCTCTCCACGCTAGTTTTGGAGCCACTTTGGCTTACAAGTATCAAGTGTAAACTGTTTAACATCACCAATTGGCTCTAGAACAAAGTGCCTCTAAAACGAGCGCTTCTTATTGGATTTTACTTCCTTCAACTCCTTTGTGTTCTCACCATGTAGGAAAAGAGGTTAGAAATGACCATTTCTTGTGTCATGCACTTTTGGTCCTTTCGGAGGCCATTCCATGGCCATTTTAGCTAATTTGAACTATAACATTGTTAAGCCCTTTGATCCAATGTTTGACTCTACTAGATAAATCTTGCCTAGTATGGTGATTTGTTGTGATGGGAAGTGTTGTTAACACTAAATTATTTCCTTGAACTCGTTAGAAATTTGAGATTGTCAAAAAAATGAATTCTCTCTTTCTCCTTCTCTCTCTAGAACATGGAAATATAAAGGAAATGAGTAATTGTGTGTGGAAATATTAAACTCTCTCTCTCTCTCTCAATGGAAAATGAAATTGTGTGATATCATTGCTAGATAGGAAGTGAGATCCATGCCAACATTCGTTTTGACACATGTTGTAGGTGTTGTGGCGAAAGCAAAAATGCTTGATGTTACTCAAAGATTGCATTTGTAGTTAGTTTTTCTTAAAATTGTATAAATTCATTTTGAAAGAGAAATTGTAAAGTTTGATTTAGGAATGTAATCAAAATGCAATTGGATGGTCTTGTTTTAAGAAGAAGATGGTTAGCTAATAACACATGATAACACTCGTGAATTCATGGAAATTGCATTTGATTAAGCTAAGTAGATCATATGAATTATAAGTAGAAAATGTTGATTTGGATCATGTTTGGATTTGTTCTTGAACTCTATTCTCATCTGTTTTAGACACTTGTTGAGATTACAACTTAGGAAAATATGCAAACAACGAAAGTGCGTAGGCATTACCACTCTAGTTGAAATTATACCACGCCTAACATGAAATATACATCAATCTAAACACTCTTGATTATGACCTAATGCAAAACTCCTCTTGTGAAACCCAAGGCTCGAGAGATGTAACTTGTGGTAAACCTTATCAATTGACTCAAATGAATTTATTGCATTCGAGACATGGTAATCCTTGCTATGTTGTGACTATACTATGGAAAACACTCATGTAGTTCAAGGAATGGAATATTTTATCTTTTAGAACTGGAATAGTTTCCTAGTATATATCACCATGCTACTTCTATGGCTCAACTGTAGCAAGTTAGCAAGATGCTAAATCAGGTGAGAAACGATTATTTGTTATCCCCGTTTTTAATGACATTTATATATGTAAGATGGGACTTGAACTCCATGCGATGAACCCTCCATCCTATCTTAGCTTGAATAACAAGAGATGACACCTTTCTTATCTTGTGTGTCTGCGTGAAAGGGGTCATATCAAGGTGACCCTCCACTAATGTCTTGTCCGTTAGGCCTCAACCTTGGGTGTCGTTCTTTCTTAAACTCCTTGTAATTAAGATGGAACTTAACGTGTTTTGCAAATTGTACCTTGATCTCAGAAGCAGGAAGACCTCATTTTAAGCCTTGCATTAAAGCTGTGGCATGTATAACACATGTTTTAGGAGGCAATTGTAATGTGTAATTTAAAATGCCCCCTCCTTATATTGTGGGTGAAATCTTGGTTTTAACTCTTGGTTTTTTTAAATAAAATGAAAAGTGAGGTGTTTCTGTGAGGGAAACACATTAACCAGAAATAGAATACCGTCAGTTGAAAGCAGTGACATATGCCTCTTTATGTTCTTTAAATGTTTTGCAAAACAAAAAATAAAGTAAGAAATTAAACCGTACTAAGTGTGTGAGCTGAATCGTAATTTGTGTAAATTGTGGATAAAGTCTTTCCTTCCCTCTCTTAATTGGCTCAACTATTGTGTTTTAAATCGCTCATTTGAGCATTTGTTGAATTGAAATAATTTTTTTCAAGCTTGCATGTAAGTGTGTGTGTATGTGTGGGGTGAAACAACATCATTGTTTTGTGGAGGGAAAATGGTTGTTACCTGAAAGGAGGAATAAAGATTTGTGTGTTGTTACATTGGAGGAACCAAGGGAATTCGTGGCTAGTCTTAATGGAGTGAAAAAGGGTGGTTAAATGCAAGGAGAAGGGTATGATTGTTTGTTGCGTGTTTCATCTTGGAGGAACCAAAGGCTAGCCATGATTCCTTCGTGGAGGGAAAAGGGGTAGTACATATGATGGTCTCTCCCTTTTGCAAGCCTTCAGACAGGGTTGGTAGTATGTGTTATCTTTACGTTTGGTGTAATGTCTTTCCTTTCACTTTTGTTCCTAGTAAAAATTAAATCGTTGGGGTTCATGTTTGCATGAGCACTTCGAGCATTGTTGTGTATAATAAGTGCACTTAAGTGTTAAAAAAAATTACCTTAGTTTTAGCTCTGAATTTTAGTTTGTAAATTGTGGGCATTACATTCAACAAGTCTCTCTTCATCATGAGAGTTTCTCCATGTTCCAGTTATTCAACATGTTTGGGTGATGTGACTTATTCTTTGTTAGCTACGATTACATGAGCAATGTCCTCATTTCTTCTACTCCCATCATCTTGATCTTGTGGATGCTCATATGCTCTTTTTCCAACTTGTCCACATCTGAAACAAGTCCTAGAGAATACTCTTCCCCTTCCTCTACCATATTGTCCTCTTTCTCTTTAGGAATATGGTCCTCCACGTGTATGACTATGATTTGAAAAGTGCTAGCTTATCCCTTTTTCTACTCTGTCTTTGCGGTGTTTGGTTGATCTCTTTCTCTAGAGGATTTGCCTCCTCTTGCTGCACCTTTTTGTCTTCTTGACAAATTATTCTAAGCTTTCATTGCAAATTGATATGGCTCCTCCATGGTATGTAGCCTTACAATTGTTAACTCATCTTAGATCTTGATTCTCAAACCATTTATATACGAACACTTTTCCTTGGTCCACTTCACTATCATTATATTGAATAATTATCCTATATAAGTCTCTAGTGTAATGTTTAACATTGAGTTTTCTATTTCTCAATTTGTTCAACTTCTTCGGCAAGTCTAACTCCCTTCAACTTGGAAACCATTTTATCCCAACGGGTAATCTTCCCAAAGGGTTGTGTGACCTTTCAACTTGGTTTGAGCCACTTTCACTCTTCTTCGGGGTCATTGATATCATCAAACTCAAAGGTATTCTTCTATCTTTGTGAATCAATCTATCAATTGTATAGGGTTTAA
This sequence comes from Taxus wallichiana var. yunnanensis, assembly GCA_018340775.1. Lineage (NCBI taxonomy): Eukaryota > Viridiplantae > Streptophyta > Pinopsida > Cupressales > Taxaceae > Taxus > Taxus wallichiana. The sequence continues at coordinate 452,559,748 of CM031237.1, read as the reverse complement.
AGTCCGAAATGCTATAAATCTCCATCTTGGTTCCTTTTCCAATTCTTGAGGTCGCTCTAACGAGCCTATCTTCACCTGCATACAACTGATGCTCATTTGCTTTCCCGGTTCTTCTTCCTCTATTCGTAGCTTGTACTCATCATCGATCACATAATATGTCAATGCGAAACCCCTTCTTTTGTCTTCTTCACCAAAATTCAATCATGATTGCATAACTTTCAGCAAGTGTATAATCTCATCAAATCTTTTTACCATATTGGTAGCTCCTACTCTTCTCTTCTAGCCACTATTGCGGAGGCATATTAGCACTCTCTGTCAATGTAATGCCCCTTTTCGGGCTCTAACTGAAACAAAAGGGAAATTGCACAAACCCCAATAGATAGTAAACTGAAAATTATGACAACCAACTGAAATTTATGACAGCAAGGTACAACAGTCTAATTTTTTTATAACAAGGAAAATGCAATCTCTCAAAAATGCATCTTTTACACAATCCAAAGCATGTAGGGAACTTTAGAAATATTTTAGAACAAATATAAACCAAGAAATGAGCCTTCAAACCCCAGCTGAAATTTATTTAATTAAATATAATAACAACAGTGAACACCCTTACAAATATGGCTGGAAATGAAGGATTCCAAGCCCCAAATTGAAGTACAAATGTAGATTCCAGCTGCTAAAAATAGGAGAAACACAATGATGGCTGAATTTGAAGTTGCCGTGCCCTAGAAGACCCCAAATACCACCTTAGGGAAAGTCACCACCCTAGGAGAGGGCTGGAAATGCCTTCAAAACTGAATACAACTCCTTATGAGATCACCTTGTTGCAAGCTTGAGGGGTTTCGTCCTCAAACCAACCCACTATTGAGAGGTTTTGTTCTCAATAGGTTTTCCAAGAGGGTTTTCGTCCTCAATGGAAGAGAGAGAAAGAAAACATGCTCCAACTCCAAGAGAAATAATTTCCAAAAAGTATGCATAACCTCTTCCAAGCCAAGCGACCCCTTTAAATAGCTAGAGGTGGCGCCAAAAACCAATTAGAACCTTCTAAAGAAGACTGACCTCCTTGGGGACATAATAGTTCTTTTTCTTCTATTTTTCATTTGGCTTTTCTCCTTTACCCAACTGACCTGACTATACTTAGAAAATTACTAAAAAGAATGTGAAACTCACAAAAACATGACATTAGCTTCCCTTGCTCATTCCCTTTTTTCCCATAGGAAGTGGAATGGGCTCAAGGTCTTCAAAGAGGACTAGCATTGAGAAGGGGACATTACAGTCTCCCCTCCCAAAATTGCTTTCCCTCAAGCAATTGCAAGCTCACATGCCCAAGTACCATGCCCAAGAGGTGAAACATGCTGTAGTGCTCCAAAAGCCTGGATCCTGTGCCTGTCAAATGAAAGAGCTCTTGCAAAAACAAGCTCATACACCTGCTGTCTTCATTTTCTTCTTCAAAAACAACACTAGCAAATTTGTTATTTGCATACTTAGCTGTACTCAAAACCTTCCAAACTGTTGTAACCTCAGACATAGAGCAAAGAATTGATGAATAATCAGCAGCTAGACAAGCTAAGACATATTCTAATATGGCATCCTCGCTCTTCATTCTAACCTTGGCAACAATGGTGGGAGGACATCCCGTATCCCCAAATATGAATGCAACTGAAATAATGTGGTGGCTGCCAAATATCTGATAAAAATCAGATTGTAGATGGGTTGGAAGTGAGTTACAGCGGCCACAACACACTTGGGTTTCCACCCAACTAAGTACCTTGGTGGTTGTCATAAAAATTGTCTTCAACTAAACCTTCTTTCCAACCTTTTTCATCAAGGATTTTTCCTTAATTTGTGCAAACTTACAGTTGTCCTTAGCTGGGAACAACAGTCCTATACCTGTTATTTTCATGCCCAACAACATGAAAAAGGTACAACAGATACCAAAGTGGATTTTTTTTGCAAAAATCAACAAGCAATGTAGGGGCTGGGAACAGCCATGCAAGCACTGAAAATCCCATATTAACCATCACCAATCGAAAAGAACTCCTCCCCATGTTTGAAGGAACTTGTAAACTCCTTTGTATGAGAGAAAAATGAGTAATCAAGTGGCTGGTGAAGGTGATGACAGCAATACCAAAATCACTCTCATTGTTGCCCCAAATGTGTCAAGCAACTCTTTTACCTTGGTTTCCATATCAACTTCTTTCTGGTGTGCTTCTTGGGCTTGTGGAGACATCTCTTCATCTTCCACTGCAATCTCATATTCATTATTACTTGCTTGGGCTGATAACAAACTCAATTGCTCTTCCTTGTTTCCTTCTTTCTTCTCTATTCCTGGGCCTGCACATAGAACAAACACATTAAAGAAAACAAGAGTTTTCAACATCCCTCCTTCATGCCTCATAGACATGATGGCAAGTTCTCTTTCATTTCTTGCAACCACCTCCCAATCTTCATTCAAGTGGTGGATTTTCAAAAATTCAATCATGCTGCCCCAAACACAGTTGTAACCATGCATTTCCTTCCTCAAAATCGAGATGATAGTGTCTGGACTCCAATTTATAATGGAATGCTTCAAAACCCATAAATCAATGCTCCTACTACAAACAATCATACCATCATTGTCATGCTGAGTTATAATGCTTTGGACAGCAAGATAACATCCATCTTGCTCACTTCCAAATGCTGATTTCATGAACTCAACATCTACTTTTATCGGAAGGCTTCTTCTAAGAGCATGTGCATTGATTAGGAGCTGAAAATTCCTATGAAGTGATTGCTGTTTTAAAACTGAAAGTGGGGAGTTTTTCTTACCATGTGCTGCCCATATGTCTTGCCTTTTTTTGGAAATTCTTTCCATCCTTTTTGTTGTAGCAACTTGAGGAGCTTTATTTGTCATGCCTTGAAGCACAACCTCTTGGCCATCAAGCTTGAATCTTAACTTAATAGATTGGTAATTTTGGTTAAATTCACCTAAGGAATGCAACCATCATATTTCAAGTACCAAATTCATATCTCCAATACCGACAACGTAGAAATCATTACTTACCATGTGCCTTCCCAAGGTGAGCTTGAGTTGTTGGATCCTCTTGGTGTAAGGGATGATGAAACCATTTTGTAGCATCTCATCCTTCACAACGAGGTTTGAATGTACAACAAACTTTATATGCATTCTTATAATTTTTCTTCCATTCTAAGTGCAAGAGATGACATTTAACTTGATCCTCTGAAGACCATCCATGCCAAAGCAATCTTGGCCTTGAATAGACGAAGCAACATGCCCATAGCTGTAAGTTGTCTCTTTGGACCTAACATGCTTCTCAATTTTTTTCCTGATGACAAAAATATGGCAGCGACATAGGAAGAAACAACAAATCGGAAATATGGTCATCACTGTCATACCTTGGGCTGCCCACAAGGAGCTCACCCTCCTTTGCCTTCGCTTCTTCAACAAGTGAAGATTTTTTTGCCTTGACTCCTTCCATATTTTGTTGACACATGTATGGAACATCTTCATGGTTCTTGCCGAAGTCAAGAAGGGCATCAATTTGCTTCTTATTGATTGCTGTTCGGAAAATTCCAGCAAGTTGAACATCATCATTATCAACCAAAATTTTTCTTCAACCACCAAATTCTCTCCACAATTTTGCAAATCAAATTTTTCTTCTTTCCTTGGCTCATGCTCCATGATTTCTTCCTCTTTCTTTGGAGATTCTGCTGCATCTAAAACTTTTTTGGTTCTTCATCTAGCAACACCTCTCCATGTCCTTCAACTGTCACATATGGCTTCAACTTCTTTGAACACTGAGCAATAACATTTTTAGCTAGTGTATGAGCAACTAGTGAGGCTTCCTATTCAAAACCAGCCATTAGTAAGGATAACAAATGTTGTGAAGTATCATCACTCTCATTCAAGACCAAAGTCATAATGGTTTGCATTGTGGCTACTACATTTTCTGTATGATTTTTATGGACAGCAGTAAGGAAATGTTCAAACATATGGAGGATAAGATCATCACATTCTAGATCTAGCATTAGCACACAAGATCTGATTTTTGCCATAGTTTCTAGGATTGTGACCCTCTTAGCAAAAGGACTTGTGATGTCATCAAGACCCTTAAAGTTCTCCACCATCAGCTGAAATATTTCCTTCATGGTGTTGTTACTATATGGTTGTTTTGGAGCTGTTATCCTTGTAATTTCACTAATACAAGTGATAACTACAAGTCTCACATCTGGATCCGAGTGTCTCAAAAGCTTGGGCTTAACCAGATGAGTCATTGATGGATTCACTGCCCAAAACATAGATTGATATTCTGATTGTCTTATCTTGGACAAACAACTTGCCACATCCTCCAAAATACCGAGTAGAACATTTTTTGTATAAGATGGCTGCTCCAGTTTCCTTCCTGCTCTGCAAAGCTTTGTTCTCAAATCATCTTTACTCATTAACTCCATGCTTCCCAATAGGATGGCAAGATCTATGCTCGATACCACTGTAATGCCCCTTTCTGGGCTCTAATTGAAACAAAAAGGAAATTGCACAAACCCCAATAGATAGTAAACTGAAAATTATGACAACCAACTGAAATTTATGACAAGGTACAATAGTCTGATTTTATTATAACAAGGAAAATGCAACATCTCTCCAAAAATGCATCTTTTACACAATCCAAAGCATGTAGGGAACTTTAGAAATATTTTAGAACAAATATAAACCAAGAAATGAGCCTTCAAACCCCAGCTGGAATTTATTTAATTAAATATAATATCAACAGTGAACACCCTTACAAATATGGTTGTAAATGAAGGATTCCAAGCCGCCAATTGAAGTACAAATATAGATTCCAATTGCTAAAATTACGAGAAACACAATGATGGCTGAATTTGAAGTTTCCATGCCCTAGAAGACCCCAAATACCTCCTTAGGGCAAGTTGCCACCCTAGGAGAGGGCTGGAAATCGAAAATCTCCAAAATCCTTCTTACCCAACTAGAACTGGGCATAAATTTCAATCTTTCAGCTCAAATGCGATCCCGGATGGAATCACCTCAAAGAAGAAGAGGGTTTTCGTCCTCCGAATCTGCACACTCCTAGGGTTTTGGGAGAAGAAATTGAACACAAAATGCTCAAGCCCTCAAAGGGGGTTTGATAAAAAAATATGAACCTCTTCTTCCTCCTAGTTTTTCCTTTTATAACAACCCTTTTAATTTGAATTTCTTTTTCCGCTCAAATTCCCTCCAAAAGTGTGTAGAAACACTTTTAAAAAAACATTACATTAGGTCCTTTTATAATAATAATACATAAGTCACACTTTTACAATGTTATAAAAATAAAGTTACTAGGACAATCTAAAATATTATAATTAAATTATTTCCCTGACTTTTTCCCTTAGCCTATGGGAAATAAGGAATAGGCTACGAATTTCTTGATTATTTTAATTTTGACAAGAGGACATGACAACCAATTTATTGATTTTCAAGCTTGAATTTAGATAACATTCAATATAACATCCATTTACGATATCTGCCTCGAATTTTGAATTTATTAAACTGCAATCAACAAATAGCCCTTAGGCTATTGTAGTTATGCTCCACGGAGATTATCCTTATCTTCCATGCTTCTTGAACTCGTTCTTGAGCTGCAATGCGAAAAAGCTCTCTCCGATCTCCTCTATTTGGCCGATTTTCCTTATTACTTTCCAAACTAATTGTCTCAATCTACCCACTCCTCATTTCTCTCTTGAAAACATACTCGTAGGATTGGTTTTCTTCCTTGTAATAGTTTCTTGGCTTAATGCTTCAAATGATCATATAAAGATCATGGTGGCCACCCCAATCTCTTCTTCATCCTGTAGCTCTTGCATTTGAAGTTTATGTGTATTCCCACGGGAATATTTCTTCATATCTCCTGTCCATCACTAATTGACATGTGTCAAACCGATGGCATCTGTTACTACTCTGCTAAGTAGTGAAGGCTTATGGGCCTTATAATACTAAATGGCCACAAACCTTTTCTTTCCTTTCTATTAAGGCCGCGGCTTTAAATTTTCTTGCTTTTTATCAAAGTTTTTTTTCCTAATCAATGGCCCTCAGGCTATATAATTGATGTAGCTACGGGTATGGGTACTAATGAAAGCACTCCTTAGACCACGTCGTTGTTACAAAATTACATAAAAAAATATTAACAACAAATTACAACTATGTATTTTATTCATCAATAGGATTATATCAACTTGAGATTGATCGCTAACAATACAATTTTACACACACTTTGCCAACCTTGTGCCTTATTACAACACTTACAAACAATTTCCCGCAGGCTTACAAACACATCAACACCGTAGTGTTGCCTAAATGATTCAATCCTTCCTAGACTTGTGCACTAATCTCTATACACAATAATCCTTGCAACCGCAATCGAGACTCTAAGTCCCAACTGGAATCAAATGCCTTTCTCTAGTGTAGTGATGTGTTTATATAGACATGCAATCAACAACTTACAATAGTAGGCTCAAATACATTCAATCCATAAACAATTAAATGTAATGCAAATATTAAATGAAGGTTGAAGCCCAAAGGACACATATCAAAGCTAAACTCAATGCAACATATGTAACCCCAACAAACAAAAAATAAAAATAGGTGGATCATTGTTGACTCTTGTTTTTAAAAATAGGACATGTCGGTCCAAGACCGACAGTCGACTAGGACTGGATACAAATTCCCTACTAAATTGTACGACCCTCGATCGGGACAGAAAAACATGCAAAATGAAGTTTGGAGCTTGTCAACTGATGTTTGTCTATGGATTTTGTGCATTGTATTATCAAAGTTTGTCGACATGTCAGTGTGCAAGGATAAACAAGCTAAACAAGAGACCTTGAGAAGTGCTAAAGCGGGACTGGAGAGATGGTATTTATCATGGCAAGAGTGCATCGTCAAATCAAGTGTTGTCAAAATACAAATTGCCAAATTTGAGTGTCTACACTTACAAACACATCAACACTGTAGTGTTGCTTAGATGATTCACTACCTCACAAACCTACACACAAATATCTACATGCAAAGTACTCCTTCTGCAACCACAATCTAGACTCTTAAGTCTTAATCGGAATAAAATGCCTCTCTCAAGCTCATTGATGTATTTATATAGACATACAATCATCTACTTACAGTAGTTGGCTCAACTACATCTGACCGATAAACAATTAAATGCGTGACAAATATTATATGGAGGTTAAGGTCCAAAAGACCCATATCATAGCTGAAGTTGATGCAACACACATCAGCCCAACAAACACAAATTGAAAGTAGGTGGATCATTATTGTCTATTGTTTGTAATCTTGAGTCTACTCATTAGGTGATCTGCCTTTGCATTATCAAAAAACCTTGTGTGCTTTGTGTGCATAAGTCCACACACACACACACCTTGTTTAAAGATCTTCCTATGTGATAGTTTAATGACTTTGCGGTTTGACATGCAAAGGTCCAATATCAAGTTGAATCTCCCTTCTAGCGCAAGTTTCCAAAGTTTCTTGTGCGTTTCTCCGCATGTTTTGAAGGTTTCTCGGTTTTGCGCCATAATTTAGTCATTTATGCAATGGTTGTGATTTTGCATAACATGGAGGTACCGTGACGCATGCTTTGCATATGATTTTTTTGCAAGGCCTTCTAGCTATGAAATGGTCTTTTCTCGCTCTGTGCCATACGATCTAGGCTTACGCCAACTTCAAGACTACTCTATGATCATTGAAGTACCACGAGACCTATCTCAAGTAAATTGACAATGTCGCATACAATTATAAGGTGCTTATCAGACGCACCCAAATTTGCACGGTGCAGTATACATTTTTAACAGTTCAAATCCCCAATGATGATAAAATATCGATTCCAATGATATCCAAGTCCAAATTCTTGCTTGTAGCATGTTCTTGTAGCTTATTTTACTTTGCTTATCTATTTTCCAGCTTTTCCCGCTTTCCTTAGTTGATTTGCAGCTTTTTCCTTAGCTTTTCAGCTTTAAGTTATGGAATCTGCGGTGGCGGTTACACAACCACCGGTCTGCCTTGAGTGGCGGTTACGCAACCGTGGTGGCGATTGCGTAGCCGCCGGTCTCATGCGCAGAAGACCGATTCAGCCTGCACATTTAATTGAGACTTTGCCAACATGTTCTGAACGCGTGTTTCCTTCTTCTAACTCACTTTTTCTCTATGTTTCTTGACCGAATCAATCTGTTCTTGAGCTTGTTAGATGCGTATAGACTTCTTCTTCCCTAATTACTATTATTAGTAAGTTAACTGCCCCTCCTTGTGGTGATTTGGCACTTCTTGGTTGCCAAGTGTGCTAGACCATTTCCCTGCCAACTTTCTATAAAAACCAAGCTTTTTCTGAAGTGTTGGTTGGAGTCTTTGATTTGGAATTGCACTATTATGTTGCCGGAATCTTGCCAAGAAGTACACAAGAAAACACAGTTCATTTGCCTTATTATTCTCTTGTGTGCATTGCTACAGATTGCTTGCAAACCAACTAGCTCAAGCACTCCTTCATTTCTTCTGCACACTTCCAACACAACTCCCTGGAAACGTTTGGATATCTCATTGGAAAAGAAGCTGAGGGGATCACAAAGCATAACCAACATTGGAATTGTCTCGCACTACATTTCCAGGTTGGAGGTGTTATTACATTCCTAGAAGCTTTCTTTATTTAGATAGATTTCAATTCATAGTCTTTAGAATATCATTTGTTTTGAAGAAGTAGAATTCACAGTAGTTTTATTGCCAACTTCCATTTAGGATTTCTTCTCAGCTCATCCCTGTGGATTTGTCTATTTTAATTTGATTAGATTAAATCTATCCAACGGGTAGTGGTGTAACGGTTCTTGGGTCTCCTAGTAATTGGGCGGTTCAAGGTTCAAATCTCACTCTACGTGTTAAGGTGGCTTACTACCGACGGTTTGCATACCCCGGTGATGGGGCACCACGATAATGTGGTTTAATCCGTGGGCTAGCCGAGAGCTTAAACTTCCATCCTTAGATGGTTCCACGGCTGGTGTGGGCTGGTGATGCCACAAAGGGCTAGGGCCCTCTCCTAGGTAACCTCAAAAAAAAAAAAAGATTATATTAAATCTTTTTTTTTGCAACAGGAAATAACCACATCGGGCTATTTCACTATTTATTTTATTTTATTTTAGAGTAGAAGCAATTTCTATTTAATTTGAAGTTGTACTTGTCTATGTAGATTTCTTTTATTTAATTCCGAGAAAACAAAAAAACCCCAAAAACAAGTAGATTAGATTTATTTCTTTGTCTCAATTAATTAGTTTCCTTTTGTTAAATTAATTAGTTGCACATAGATTTAATTAGATTCAAGGAGAGTAATCGATTTGGTTTAATTTAAATCTGTTTGCATTCCTTTGTTAATCTAGGCACATAGATTTAATTAGATGGAAATTAACACAACTCCCTACATTTTCTTAGTTGGCCTTTGTTACCTGAGCATTGACCTTGCCTCTTTCGTATTCTTTGTGTGTTTGTTTATTTCCTTAGATTAATTTTTGCACATCCACATGACCATCTAAGGCCCTAGGCAACCCAGACAAAGTGTGTGTGATCTAAGAGTACCACAACCGAACACAAGCATTACACTTGACAAACATTGATCATGGTCTTAGGTAACTCATATTCCAAACCACACCAATTCCGCAAGCATTATCTCACAGCTGATAGCCTTGAATGACGAAGCGAGATAAAGCTAACGAGTTCGGCATAATCAGCTCCGGCCGAGATTAGATTCCGCAATCCATAGATTTGTCCTTCCCACACGTCTATTCTCACACCTCCATGACCTTGTTTGGATATTTTTACGAACGGCAGACGCAAGACAATTCCCACGTATTCCACAACCCATTCGAGGTATATTTGGTGATTATGATATTGATAGAAACCTCCATGCGGCTATCCTCCTTGATCGTTCCATTTCGCTGAACAAGTTAGACATGCATTCATTGCCTTAGACGAGCACATTCCCATAGTGCCCGTACAAGACATTTGTTTGCCTTGATCTACCTTTTAGCCATTTTTGCCTATTTTCGCATATTTTGCCTATTCATCCTATTTGTCCATTCCGCAGCCATCTTTCCATCTCATATCGGTTGTCCCGACATGACCTTGGGAGGTCGAGTGCGTCCTAGAGTCACGTGTTGATTCTTAGACATACAATGCCCCCAAACAAATAGGCCCGAAAAAACACATAGCACATGCATGTTGCACAATACTATGGGAAAACACTCGCATCGATTAAAACCATGTCCCGCTAGACATAGCTTATATTCTTACTCTTAACATATTTTTGGCTGATACAAGATTGCATGTGAACTAGGATGCTCCTGCATCAATAATCTTCATGATCTAATGGCCAAGGGATGTTTTTATTGCTGTAAGACATATGTCAAGGATGAGGCTGCAATATTCGTTCAATTCTCTAGTTTTACTCTTCGTTCAATTCTCTAGTTTTACTCTACATTCGACAGTTTGAAAATCCATAGTGACATTTCTTTCCCTTTCTTGAGCCAAGGCCTATATATTTAATCTGTTTGGTAGAGCACACTATGTCCGTTATTAAAAGGTTGTCTCCGTTTTTAATATTCAAAGAAAAACCACAATTGAATCTCTTTATGTCCACTTCACCGATTTGAGCAAAATCAATGGTCCACAAACCTTTTTCAAGTTGTTGGACTTTGTTAGTCGAAGAGCTTCTAATCCTCGTTCATTCGTGTGACCTTCATTGGACAGTGCAGAAGGTTTCGCTGAATATAAGCAATATTAAGTGCATGGAATATAAGCAATATTAGGCCCATGGGCTTTAATGATTTGAAATAAAATTATGCACACAAGTTTATTAGAGTCTAAGGTCACTAAACTTTAGCCTTGTCCCTGCTCTGTTGTAATATTGAGCCTGCAGATTTCAAATTACACCGAAGGCCGTTATACCAGAGAATCAAAGCCTGCAGGCAATATTTGAAGGTGATACCTTGTTAAAAACATAAATCCTAAGTCTGTGGGCTTGAATAATCAAAGGCAAAGCCTTAGAGCATGGACATTGCTTGTGGGAATTTTTTTCCTTTGAAGGAAAATTTCTTAGGAAATTTGTGAATCATAAAGCTTATGCTGCAGGATTTATGAACAGTTCGAAGGCTATCTATTACTTTAGAAAATATGAAGCATTATATTTATAAGGGATTGCAAGCCTACAGACACTACCTAAGTATTTGGGAAACCAAAGAATGAAAAATATATTTTTGGTTGATGCAAGATGGCCAACAAGCCAAGGATGCTCCTGCATCAGATACTCACAAGAAATCAAAATATTTGAACTCACTAAATCCAGTGCAACATATAAAACTGAATTTTTGATCTTATCATATGCCAAAATGCAACTTACATATCCTTTAATGGAAGTTAAGTTGAAACTCAGTCTCTTCCAAAGTTACATAGAGGAATAATTTGAAAATTTGAAATAGCCCTTATCCTCATTTGTTGTTAGTAATGTATCCTTCATAGCGCATCTGCTATGGATATGGTAGCGTCAATCACCATATGCTAGATATGCCATTTGTATGTATGGATGTGCTGTTTGATACTTGAGTTAGTCGGCTACATGCGTATTATTTTCATTGATAATGAAATATAAAGGTTTTGTTTATTGAAGCATCTAGGTAAAAGTTGTATGTGGTTTTGTGCATTTAGCCTTTGACATATTCTTTTTGCAAGCAGTTGACAAGTTGTATAGACCATGGACCTCACATCCAGACCTTTTTGTGGTCTCTAAGGAAAGCCATCATTGCTTTTTTTAGAGTGTACAATGTCACAAGTTTCACTTTGAGCATCTCATCACACAAATCTGTATGAGAAGGTTGTTCATGCAAACAAATTTTTCTACTGTTGGTGAGACCAGTAGATTATGTATTCTCATACCAGATCGAGGAAACTATTTCAAAGGAAGATTCAAAGATGATTTGGCCACACAAACGGTTTGTATCCTTGGCAGCTATGGCTTTTAGGCGATAACTCTATTTTCTCATCACCAACAGCTCAACTGATACACATAAATTCGGAATATATCATCTAAAGGATGCTATGGGGCTCTCTACATGTCCTTGGACAAAATTGCAGCTGACATTTATGTACTGCATATAGTCTCGGTGGCCCTTTGGCAATTCCACAAAAATCGGTTGCTCCTAATCAATCCTATCAAGATTAAATTCCCAACTGAGCTGCCTGGGAAGCCAACGGAGGATACTTAAATAAGTGAGGCAGTGGGAATTCAAAATACACCAGTAGGAAAGATATATATGCCTCCTAGATACCCTACTATGGTTTACTCTATGGCAGACCTGGAAGTTTCGAACACCCTTCTGTCAATGCCACCCAAAAGTGCCTCAGATATCTCTCTTCCGATAATCACTAGTCACATGGAACACTTTACTATCCACAAAACTCCCGCCGCTCTCCCTTATGGGAATCAAGCTCATGCTGCAACTGATACACAACCTATTTCACTCAATGCAAATTATCCAAATCAGGATTTCGGCACCGTAGGTTCTCTTCCCTCATCAAAAATGCTACACAGCCGGCCAGTTATCCTCCACCAGATCACTCCACCAGCACTTCCAACAAACCCAATTTTTGAGATATCAAACAAATTTATGCTGCTCTGGTTCAGGCTCTCAACACTCTAGATGGTTGTCTGGAAAGTCTAGGGACTAAACTTGGAGCCTATGGAGACTTTGTTTTCCTTTTATGGGATTGTGTAGTTAAATTCGCAATCTTGAAGGCTCAACAATAGAATCTCCAAGCTCAGAAAGACGAATGCAGTGAGCTCATGAAAAGAGTATGATCCTTTGAGAGAACTAATTGGAGAGGTCATCCAGGACACTGAAGAATTCAATGCAGGAAAAAGAAAAGAGCTAATCATCTGACTGGCAGGTTCCAATTCACCAGACCGAGGCCTCCCACCAAGCTTAGGAAAACAAGGAATCGCGGGAGCAAGCCAAGTGGGTGATGCAGGTGCATCATACCCCTACCTGAAGACTGCAGCCATCAGTTTTACACCGATGCTGCTTCCTTTTGAAAAGAGAACCTCTGCTAGTGATATGTACAGTCTCATCAGAAACCAAACCAGTTATAAACCAGATATTGTCCTTCCTCCTGAGCACTATATGCTTTATCAATCGGCTTATTATACATCAGTTTATACTGTTTTCTAAATTTCTTTTGGAATAGAGGGAAAAGATGATGTACCACAAATCCAGACAACAGTTTCCGTCTATGTTTGAAGTTATTTGTTTATTCTCTTAGCTATTTCTTCATGTTGTAAAGAGGTTGGTCATAACAGAATGTATTCATAACTCTTTTGTTTCCCTGTGCTACTCTAGTGCACTTATGATAGGTTGTAACGTAAAACTGAGGATGCTTTATAAACTTTCAATCGTTTAACACAATTCTTTTAATTCTTTTCCTAAAGAAAAGTGTTCATACACTATAGTACTGTAGATTTCCTTGCTATATGATGGTGAGGGGCAGGCCACTGGCAAAAATTAAAGCCATAGCCAATCCAACTGTTAAACATCATAAGCGACTAGAGGCAAGGGTAGAAGAAAAGTATGTTGATATTGGGATGTATTGATAAAAAATAACCAAGAAAGAACTACTTGTCGCTGCACTTATATGTTGATGGTCATATGAAATGACCCGTCCATCTGATGACTAGGGTCAGCTTTCATATATCTTCATATGTACCACAATGAGGTAGGGTATGATTGTGTGATAAGATTAAAAAATAAATGAAACCTTTCACTCATTTGAATTAACATTGGGCAGCTCTAGATTGTATTTGAAACCTTATTGTCATTCTATTAAAAGATGCAGGTTGACAAGTCTTACTTGTCCACGGTGGTGTAAACTGCATGAAATAGGAATAATCCCCTTCGTAGGATATTCCCTTTACACCCTGTAATAGCCCCTTACTTTTTGAAACAAAATGGCTGCTTTTGTCCCCACTTTTTTTAATGCAAATTACAAATGATCCCTCATGTTCGTAGAGTGTTTCTTTCCCCTCTACTATTATCAGTTAGGCAATCTGTTTAGATTCAAGAGTGGGGCGTATTGGCACTTTATCTTTTACCAGGAACATTCCAATGGGCATCATATACATCCCGAAAAGCTTTGTGCCCTCTTGACAAAACCTATTCTAAAATACTGAATTCCATTCTAAAAATGTGAGCTCAAATATTTGGATTACCTTTTGGGTGTTGTATGACATGAAATTTCACTAAGATATTCTGTTTCTGCTCTTTTGTGTTCAATAACATTTATAGTTAATATACAAATATTATTTACAAATTTCTCATGTACTTGGTAATACTGTAGGGATTCTTTACTGTTTCTTATTATAATTACTTAATTTATATCAATTATTTCTATTCACATTTTAAGTTTAAGGAGCTATAATCTAAACCAAATGTCTTGCCTTTGCCCCATATACTGAAACAAATTTTGATTTTATGGTTGGTAAATTATTGTTGGGCAGGCTTATTAGCATATTCTTTCTACCCAGCTAACTTATCCATTATTTTTATTTTGGCCCTTTGGGCAGTCTGAAAGCTTTTCAAAGTACTGTCAAAATCAACAGGAACAAGTTGGACAAAACAAACAAAATGCCACTATGCACAACAAAAATATCAATACACATGAAAGAAACATTATCCTAAAGCTATACAGTACAACCTAAGAGGGTCTTCCTATTATTATATTGGGATTTGTTTAAATTTCTATATGTTAGCATTATAGTCCTTATTTATCTCAGACAAATTAATTCTTTTATAATTTTGGAAAACAAAGTATTATTTAAGGGTCAGGTATGAATTAGCGATAGTGAATTAGAAGAGTAATGCAGTTTTTGCACACCGCACTTGTGAATGTAATTACCTTAATTATTTTGCTTTCACTCTTCAAGAATAAGCCTTGTTTAAGGACACTTTATACATTTTTATTTGTCAGCTCAAAGACTCAGCGCTAAAGGAGAATTTGGAATTACGAACACGTTTGGTTGTGCAGCAGCAAAAATGATACAGAGTGAAGCAGAAACAAGGTATTTGGATTATAAATAATCTAAATAATGCTTTCACTGTTTGTTCTACTCTTGTAAATGTCAAACTGTTCTGCTGTGAACTTCTGTCCCCGATAATATTCGTTATCGCTTGTTTCCTAGACATATTTTGTATTCATGTCCAAATGTATTTTTGAGGATTTTGGTGCCCCACTGTTACGGTTTTACTGGGGTTGCATATCTGGAAAGTATCATCTGCGTGAAAGGCAAATGGAACTGGATATTTTTTCTGTATCACCAATTTGAACAATGCTTGACTTCTCTATCGATAGTGTAGGACATGGAAGCATAACGACATTAACTGCCCTAAGTAGTATTAAGGAGAACATATCAAAGATGATTGATAGAGTTGAAGATGAAGACATTGTAATCACGTGATCACAAGATAATAAAACACAATACCTCAACCCAAGGACATAGGAGCAACAATTGATTGAAGCAAGGGTGAGGTTGAGAAGGCTATGGCTGATGAATGTAGAAAATCCGAGTAACATACGAGTACAATGATTGGTTGACTTGATTTAGACAAAAGGACTGCAAGACAAGTCTTCTGAAAAATGATAGTGATAAAGGAAGTGGATTTGTTGCAAAGGATTCCCAACCTCAGGAATACAATTGCTACTACCACATATGTACCTAAAGATAGTCTCGACAGAGCAGGTAACACACATTGTTGAGACCAAGAAGTGATTAGATTTGATTGTCTAAATTCCCATTGTTAGGTGACCGGATAATCAACCCTATGTTCTTAATGATGAACCTAACACAAAATTTGATTGTCGTGGCACATGGAGATGTCACTTACCAATACTATCGTCGATTGGGGCTTGAGCGTGAATGTTTTCCCCAAGGAGACATGGTAGAAGTTGTGGAAGGAAACTATTTGGCCATGGATTTCCAACTTTTAGACCAGTCCAATACGATATTAAATTCCTAGGTGTGTCGATTAAAACGAAAGTTCTCATTGGAGCCCAACCATTCGTTCATAATTTTGTGGTCATCTCCTTATGGAAGAAGGCTTATGATGCACTGATGGGTTATGGCTGCTTGATAGCTGCGAAGTACAGACATAACTGGAAAAAGAATCTTCTCTTCACTAATGATAAAGGCATAAAGGTGGAAGGTATGTAATCAACCTCAAAAGTCAAGTAGTCAACAAGGATATAACTTAATTTGATTCTGATTTAGACTTAAAAGAAGACCTTGATTAGGAGATAATTGAGTCCAACGATGGGGGAGTATTGGATGTGCAACAATGCTCTAAAGATGAAATTAATTCACTAAAAACCTCTTCCATTGTCAAATGGGAGATTATGAGGTATCCTACCTGATTGTAATCACATTGAGATTATGCAGATAGTGTATACACTTTATTTTTCGCTCTTATAGACTTCTTTTTCCCGGTGATGTCCTATGGGGCATCACCAGGAGTGGGGTGGGCTGCTTAGTGGCATTTGTAAGAGAGCTTTGTTGTGTAGTCGATGTTACCTTAGATATCCTATCTTATCCTATACATCTCCTAGTCATCCTTTTACAACTTCCTACAACATCACCTTACTACCCTCTTATGATCACCTGCAAATCCACTTACAAGAACTTATACCTCCTTTAGATCACTTTTTATTTTCTCTAGAATCTTCCTCCACCTCCCGAGCCTTTATTTTAGGACCCCATGATTTGTTATTACCTAGATCCGATGGCGTCGACCATGGTTGATATTGTCTGGTTGTTATTCCTCATGGCTGACTGAATCGACCAAGGTTGATGCCCTCAGCTATAGGGAATTATAATAGCTAACCGCGTTACCTATTAATAGGTGGCATTTGAGAGCATTTACCATCATCACATCATTTGTCATTCGGTTTGCTTGCACTTGCCAAACTGCTTTTAAGGTCTTAAAGGTTTAGGAGTTAGTCTTGCTTATCTTTGGAGCATTGGGTCTAGGACACTCAAGAATACAAGTTGCGCTAGTAAGGTTCACCAAGTATTTGGAGTTCCCAATCGTGGATTACTTAGGTCTTCTATTCGTCTTGTGGTTCCCCACATCAACTCTCTCATAAGGTGTTGCTAACCTTGGGGGGAGTTAATGCGCCATTGATGGCTTCGTAAAGGAATCTCTAGCTCTTATTTTCCTTTATGTTATTTCTGATTTGATTAATTGATTGATGTATCATGTACATAGACTAGGATAAAGTAACATATTCTTGTCTATTGCATTATTCTATATTGGCCCTTACAATCTGCCCTTTGGGCATTACAACCTATTGATCTCTCTACAATCCATGTTTACAACCCTAGCTTAGATATCTTTATGTTCCTTACAATCTATTGATCTATTTACAATCATGATACTAGAAAGACGACATTCCCTATCCACGACCTAGACTTTGGAACTCGTCTTTGATAGAAAGTAAATTAACATCTTGTAGATCCACAACTCTTGCACCCCTTCGTTAAATCTTCTTGTTGTAGGCCTTAGAATGGTCCCCTTCTTATCCCAATCTATATTATCAAGAAGAGAGGATATTCTGTAAACCTTCTTAGCCCACATACATATTGGTGAACCTGACGTGAATCTTACTCTATCATCCGAGTGAGTTGTTTTCACATTATTTTGTCTCCTTCAAAATCAACTCACAATATCCATAAAAATTTTATTTTTCTCGAGCTATCTTAGCTCTTTTCTTTCCTAAAAGCTCCTTCCATGGAGCACCTCTATAGCTATCTAAATAACTAACAAGTCTTTGATCCCAAAATCACCCCTTTTATATGGATTGCAACATGCTAACAATCATGCCAAGAATATCGCCCAAGTTGTAGGTAGTAAAAGGAACACTAGATCTTATTCAAATCAACTCCTCAAGAGGAAGATTTTGAGAAAAAGACGGGCCCATAAATGTAGGAAGAAGAGAACTTTGGGAGGGTGGAGAAAATTATATGCCCTACAAAATAGATGCAGAGAAGCGGAGTTATGGGATTGGAAAACTACTCAGACTCTTTTTGGGCTATTAGTTATTCCGATGGTGCTTTATGGGTGTGAATTATGGGCCAACAACATTTTAGACTCAAAATGGAAACAAATAGAGAGAATTCAAAAACATATGATTACAAGCAAGTTCAAACTAAAAGTATCGGTCCCATATGAGATTCTTTTAGTTGAAATAGGGGCAATCCCAATTGAAGCCATTGCTATGGTGGGTCTCCTAAGATATCTAAAAACAATTGGGCAAATGGAGGCAAGTAGATGGCCCAAGGTGGTCTTTAATGAGATCTTGTGCAAGCGAAAGAAGTCTTATATGAATCAAAATAGTAAGTGGATGAGGAAATGACACATTGACTTAAGTGCATGTCCCAATAATAACAAGGAAATAAAGGCGTTTGTTATAGATAAATTCTACAAGTCTATGTGGGATAAAGCATTAGGGAGGAAGAAGAAATATTACCTTGACAAATTAACTCCAATTGTGATCATCAACAAAAGGACTATATAGGGGCTAATATCCCTTGGAGAGAAAAGTTTCTCATAGCTCAATTAAGGACAAATTCACATCAGCTTCGGTGTGAAACGAGCAAGTGGAAAAGGACAAAAGAGGCATGGGAAGAGAGAGTTTGTGTCTTTTGCATTGTTGGGGCAGTGGAATCAGAAAAACACTTTATTTTTGAGTGTAATGCTTACAATGACATCTGGGCCAAATATGCAAGTGTTTTAACAATAACCTTGTTATAAGATATGTTCACCAAGGAGAGGGTGGAGAAAATGGGAGATTTTATTATCAATTTGAACAACAGACGAGTAGAAATTCAGAAAGCAAAAATGGCAGGGTTTACTATCCCATAGGCTTCTCTTGGCCTTGTGAACATTAAAAGCTATCTATCTATGCTAACTATACCCTTGCCATGCAAGAATTCATGTAAAATTTCCCAAATTCACCGGACAACCCCTTGAGTTTATCCAAGAACGCATGAAGAGATCGACGAGGCAAGCCAAATCATGTCTTGCACCACCTTCACCTCTCATCCCTCTTCATCAACCCCGACAAGTGTAAGCACTAATGTATCTCATGAATCTAACCGATAAATGCTCCTAACAATCTCAATCAAACCAATCCTTCTAATGATCCTACTCAACTAATCCTACAACTAATCAACCAAACGAGTCAACAAGAAAACATTACCAACATTTAATTCCTTCAAATGCAAGCTAGCTTGGCTCGCAAGAAAAATTGACTATAACAAATTTAGTGGGGAGTGCCAAATTAATGTCCCCCACATCCGCTTCTTGGTGCTAATGAGGGCCCTCTTCCACAACCTCCTATAACGAACAATTTTCTTCAATCAATTCGGAAGGAACCTTTGGCTCCTTGTATAGCTGCTATGAATATTGGAGGTATCACTCCATCCCAATTACAATGGGTCAACCGACTCCACCCTTAACATCAAAGACTTTGGCAATGTTTACGAGGATTAGATCAAAGATAATTCCTATGATGTTACCAAGCTCTTAGCTAAGACCCTCACAAGTGATTTTTTAGATTTGTACCATACCCTTCCCACCAACTCCATTGTCGAACTTGAGGGATTAGTCAATGCTTTAGTTGAGGAATTTCACTCATAGGGATTGCCTAAAAATAACATTAATACCTTCATAAATTGCAAGAAATTTGAGAATGAAACATATCAATCCTTCATCAAATGATGGAAAACACTTTGCAACAAAGCCGAGAATACTTTATAGTTTAACCAATGATCGTCTCTATCGATCTTCCGTGTGGCTTTGGAACCTCACCTTCAATACAAGGTTAGGTCATTATCTCCAACCACATCGAGTAAGCTATTGTACAAGCTAAGAGATGAGACTATCTTATGCATGCTTTTGAGAAATATCAACGTAAACAACAATCCCAAAATAACCTTCATGCACTTATGCGAACTTGAAATCGCAATGTGACGGATGACTGAGTCACACACTCCTAACCCTAGCAATGCTTTCCATAAAACCATACGTAACATCGATTCTACCCCTCATCGACTGAAGGATGCTCTTTCCTTCCCCCATCCTCCCATATGGATTGTCATCACCACTCAACATGGAAGAGTTGCAAGGCGGGAACCCAACAACCTATGGACCTTTGTTTGCTCGCCGCCTCCATGGTGATTTAACAAAAATAAAATTTGATTTAAACCCTAGATAGGCTATTTCAGAGTCACAACGATAAATAAAGCAGAAAGTACATAAAGTGACACAAGCAATAAGCAAACAAATGAAACCCTAAGTGCAAAGAAGAGTTAGAATACTTAGCTGATTTTGCAATATTCCGGGCAGTATACGAAGGTGGAAGACTAGTAAGACTGGAACACAGGAGGTCACGACCGAACCTAGAAAAATGCAGAAGTGCAGAGGAAGGTTGGACCAGGCGCTATGACAAGATCGGTGCACCTAAGCGTTAGGATCCCCTGTTTGGGCGCTATAGTATGCGCAGATGCTTAGAAAATGAATTTCGCAGGGTTGATGAGTTGTCACAATACTTTCTTTGTCTTTTCGCTAGTATGTTGCACCAAGCCCCCAAATATCGCTAATAACTCGCAATAAAAGTATGACTCGCAAAACCCCAAACTACATCAAATCCTAAAAAGAAAGATGCAAAATGGGAGGTCGATGTCATCGATGTCAACAAAGTGAACTTACGACTGAGCGCTACACTACTTTGTAGAACCCATGTAGTTCTATGTGTGTGTGCAAAGATTGTTCCCTAGGTGGCTTTCGTGTGTTACGCACTGATAGCGAGCAAGTAGCTAGATGTAAATAGATGTGTGCATGGAAAAATGAACTTCCCCTCCTATGAAGTGTATGCAGTAATAACCAACCCTTGTCCCTTGAGTGAAGCTAGATGGATGCAATGATGCTCTTTAGATGCTTGTGAATGCAACCTTAGGTGGTGATAGTAGATGCTTAGAGCTTGGTCCTTTAATTTGATCCCATAACATTGTATTTATATGATTCCCTTGCTTGAATTTCGTAATTGATCACTAAAAGGCCGACCCCTAAGAGATAAGGATGCCCAACAACTAGAAAGGACCCAAAAGGAGCGAGTAAGATACAAAGAGGTCTAGGGTGCCCAGAGGGGATGAGGGCACCGGGCATTGGTGTCCAGAGCTAGAAAAGGTGAAGTATCGAAGGTCAGACTGGGTAGTAGGGTGTGCAAGGCCAAGAAGGAGACCAGTAAAGGAACCTAAGAAGCCAAATATAGTGATCAATTAGTACTTTTCTCCCTTAGGAAACATATGAATGCAATGCATGTGATTAGGACCTAGAAATGTACCCAAGTGCGTGATTTAGTGTCTACACATGGTACTATAAGAACCTATTTTGTTGGTGGCATGCCAATTGGGGCCATTCCCAAGAAAACTGCAAAGCACTTAAGAGCTTTTACTTATTCTTTATTGCTTGGACATAGCTTTGATCATGATGGCATGGCTCGCGAGAAACAAAATGAGGTTGTCAAGGTGCATGACAGTGCACAACAATGCGATTGTCATTTGTTGTACAAAGACTAATGAGCATCTTGACATCTACAAAAACCCCTTACCTAATCATTATAAGAACGAGGCAACTCCTTGACCTAACAATGAGAAGCAAAAATTTACCTCTTCTACTAACATGATTGAAACCACTTACAACCTTGATCTAGAAGAATGTAGTTAGCATGCAAGGCGTGAAATGAGTGATTGCCACCATTGATGCCACATATCCTTTTATCATCCTCGGACCTACAAGATTGTTTAGATCTAACCTACACGACAAACTTTCCTAGATCTTTAGAAAACTCAAAATGTAAAAAACCTGTTCAAATCAATGCCATTGTCCATCTTGAACCTACATGGCGGATGTCGTCTAGTTCAAAATCTGACATCCTTGACAACATTGGCCATTGTGTGCTTGTAGGACTGATACCATTGTTTGGGATGCATCAACCATCTTGCATGACTAATGCCATATAGTTTGAGAAAAAGAATAAAAACTCGGACCAACCCGAGCTCTCAACCTCTTCATACTTGATTCGATTGAGACTATTTAGGTTCAATCCAATATTTCACAAACCAACTTGGGGAATGGAATCTAATCATGGAACTTTTCATTCTTCCAGCAAAATCCCATTCTTAGAACTCATCCAAACTTCTTGTTATATCGAAATCGTCTCATGTCCACACTCTTCGACATGACACTCCCGTCACCTCCGGCTTTGGGGAAAGGCTCCCTTTTGCATGGTTGAGATAAGAGTATACTTCAACCACGTGAAGAGATTTCTATCCAAAATGATCTAATGGAAAATCAATCTTTATCTCTTCACTTTCCCATCAAATCTATGGTCTTGGATGAACTGTTCTTTCGATCCTCCTCTCTTTATCTTTGTTAAGATTGAAAATGTGCAATTCAAGAAAGCTCTCATAGATGAGGGTTGCGTAACACATGTCGCTTCTACTGGAATTCCTCAAATCCTTAGGGTATTCTACCGATAACCTAAAAATAATCCATAAAGACGTGTAAAGGGTATGATCAAGGCAAATTTCCCGTGGGCCACATGTGGCTACCTATAATTTCCCCGTGGGTTGCATGTGGCTACCTATTACCATGCCTTCTCGCATGCGTTAGCGTGAAATTTATGATCTTCAAAATTTTCTTTCTTATAACATCCTTCTTGGCTGATCATGGACACATCAGATGTATGTTGTTGCCTCGTTTCAAATTCCCTACCTAGGATCTATGTACAAGAATCAAGGCGACACCAACAACCCATGGAACTTTTAACACTTTCGCACAACACAGTTGTCTTCAAAATCTTCACTTTGGAGGAACTACCTCGTGTGCCCTTTTGAGAATATCAGTTCTTGAACTATCTTGTTGATTCCGTTCGAGAATATAGTGATTATTTCGAGCTTGTTGGGAACATCCCACGAAATCTCCTCGATATAAAAGCTGCAACATTATCACATAGAAAACTTTCCTATATATCCTTCGATAAGATATTACAAATAAATAAGAGAGATTGATCCTATTTTCTAGGAGGTTGTTCTAACAACACTCCTCACATTTCTTATTTACGTGAATTTGGTTTAACAACCAAATCACATTCAAATAACTATATGAGTTGTTATTACAACTCATTTACTCCACATTATTATATTCACCAATATGTAAATATAATAAACACATCTAAATAATGTGAGCACTAAACAAGTATTCCTAACATTCCCCCCCTTAGTGCGAACATGGTAGAAAAACATCCACACTCTCAATCCAGCAGATGCTCACCCCTATGGCATGTCCAACTCGTGACTCATGACCTTGATCCAAAAGAAAGGCTCGCTCCTTCCATAGTTTTAAACAAAGCTTACCACAAACCTCGACGTGATAGGAACCTCATCAACCTGTCCACCTCGTGTGGTTTTCGGATCCTCCCATAAACCCTTTCAAGATCCATGAACCGACTTACTCGGTGCTACTATTCACCACTATGCTTATACATCGTGGAACTATGTAGGAAACACAACATGCATATCAAAAAACTGCACAATAGAAGATATACTGAAAATATTTCACATTACTTCCTATAAGAATCGTAATGTTCTTAATCGTAGTCTCTGTCATTGATCGCTGCCACTCGATCTCGAACAACATAGAAAACTGCCACTGCCACTGGAAGCTTTCCTTGACTAAGTCGTTTTGGGTGCAGAATGGGAATGGAACATTGGTATGTATTCCCCCCCACAATGTGAAATTCCAAATAAGAAATCAGAAAGGGAAAAATGTATTGTGTTGTATCATACTAACTGGATCTTGCTGTCTTGATCTTGCTGCACATGATCACCATTGCCAATGAACGTATTCACTGACCGATCATCTTCCAACGAAGTACCAGTCAGAGGATCTCCGTAGTTTTCTGCTCTCTTATACAATTCTTTTCCAGTATTAACAATAAAGCACACCACTCAAAGCAACAGGAACACTGCAAACTGAAGCACACTGAGAAAATGGAAACCACACTGAAAATCATATACTCACACCATACATATGCCACCACAGCTTCTGCGCGGCCCCGTCGTTGGTGACTGACGAGAGGTCGCTGTTCGACCTCCTTCCTTTGATGCCTCCTTCCTCCATTAAGATGCTACTTAGTGGATTTGTCAATGAAGCTCATTTTACAATTTTGACTCAAATGACAAGACGTCGGTTTTACCGATATTGCGCTTTGCATGGCACTGATGTAATGTAATATCCTGATATAAACAGATCTGTAGGCTCAACGACTTGTTTGAAGAAATTCTGCATAGAGATAGAGAATTTCGAGCTTGAGTCTGAGCTGTATAAGAGGAAATAAGATGCTGCAGTCGAAATCGTCCAAGTCCACCAAGGATCTCGGCAATGTCAATTCAAACTAAGAATTACAGATTTGAATGGGGGACGCTGACAACTATTTAGATACAGATTGCGCACTTCAAGTCGGGACATCCTTCAACAATGCTTGAATGCCATCCTTAGCAGCCACGTGGTCTTAGAAGCTTTGACCTTCGTGTACAGGCAGATAACAAAATAATATAGTACGTGAGTGCCAAAAATGGACTTTCTACAAAGACATTCACTGAGGAAAGTGCAAACATGGCCCAATTACTCTGCTACACTCTTTCTAGACACGTCTAGTCGCTGAATCAGTATGATAGATAGCTGCAATTCCGATGAACAATTACGTTTACAATGTCTGTCACTAGATATAGATTTGTTATATTCAGTCAGCTCTGCGTGAATCCCTTGATAAAACGCAACCACAACAATCATCTTCGACTATTCTCCCATATGGATCGATCAATGAACAAGTAGAATACTTTTGCAGGGTCGTTGATCTGGGGATTTGAAATATAAAAATACCAAACACTATCTACAAAATTCTTCTAATGCATATATAACTCATGCAGTCGGGGCATCAATACAGGATATGGCAGTGCCCCTTACCCATTCTATACTTCCATCTCAAAATTACGCTCTGATACCAAATATAAAGGCTGCAACAGATTATCACATAGAAAACTTTCCTATATATCCTTCGTACAAGATATTACAAATAAATAGGAGAGATTGATCCTATTTTCTAGGAGGTTGTTCTAACAACACTCACATTTCTTATTTACGTGAATTTGGTTTAACAACCAAATCACATTCAAATAACTATATGAGTTGTTATTACAACTCATTTACTCCACATTATTATATTCACCAATATGTAAATATAATAAACACATCTAAATAATGTGAGCACTAAACAAGTATTCCTAACACTCGATTCGCATGATAGTGAGCTCAATGAAATCAACCTCAAGATCAAAACATCCGATCTTTCTAATTTGTCATTTCTCGCCTTCCCCCTTCTCTACGACCTCGTTCTTCGCAGGAAGGCAATAGATGCAATCCCATCACTATCTCTTCTACTTCACCTCCTCCTAAGGATATTCCTATTTCACTACCTAGTGAAACCATCATCGAAGTAGTTAACATCAACATTACTATACTCATGTACAATCATGGCTATTTACTTGATGACCCCTTCTTGTTTGGCTACGCCCAAGCTAAGAATGTGGCAATGCTATGATACCGAGAAATAGTTGCGTTCTTCCATCGAATCTCGTGATTTTGATGAGCAAAGACCCTCCATTAGCGTGTCTTCCTAGAATCCCTAGAATGCATTTTCAACCGTAGTATCAATATTGCCCATCTCACCTTCCCTTTAGATTATAAGGACCAAGACTTTGAGATCGAACATGATGACTTGATGGATGATGAGGAACTAGCCGCCACTCCTTTCGAAGATAAGTGTGAGCGTAATCTCACCATGGATCCTCCATCTAAGTCTCCTATTCCATGAGATCCGAGTGATTCGTGAGCTTGAGCCACCATCTCCATTGGTTCATTTGATTAGCTTGCCTATTATATGTGACTCAGTGCTCGAGCCACAATCCATGATAGCTCCTCCAATTAGCTCTCCTATCATAGACATTCCCTCGCCTTCCCCTACATCTTCACCCCTACCTCCCGTCATATCATCTATAGATTCCCTAGATGAGTCTTTATTGTCTTGCACATGACATGAGGCACCAGGGCATGATGTTAAGGATTGTCGAGCTTATAGGCAACACATGAAGAAACTTGAAGCCGAAGCATGTGAGGACCAAAGTCAATAACCATCTCGTCCTCCTTTCAACATTTTTGTTCCCATGATGGTGTTTTCTCTCATTCATCAACTAATTGTCGGGTACTCATGTATTAACATCATCAATAACGATTACCTTCTCCTCCAACTTGAGGCTAGGATTTGGTTTCTCCTTACTATCGATGTTGGTCTTGCATCCCGTGGACCACCTACCTCTACACACACCCTTTTGGTCAATTGAGGTACCACTTCCTCACTTTTTATCCTTCTCAGGCGGAGATCCCTCCTCCTTTTAGCAGATCTTTCCTTTTAGCACTTCCCTCTATGCCTCTATTATGGACCCTAAGCCGACTAAGGTAACTTGTGCATTGGAAAAGATGACCGTTGCAAGTACAAGGGACATATTCATTGGCTGAATTTGTCTTGGGCCCATGAAACCATCTAGGCTTAAGCTAGAATTAGATTTGAGACATGAGATGGAATGTAGAGAGTCTAAAGATGTGTTCTATATAAGGTGCATTGATTCTTGAGGTGCTAAGCTGAAGAACAAGTCATGACCTAGTAGACTCAACGTGTCGGATAGATAAGGATCCTTTGAGAGTAGTTAATAAATGGGTCAATAGGATAATGCTAGGATAAATGTCAAGGTATTATCGCAAAGACCCACTACCAAATTTCAGGTACAACACTTGCCCCCTTTTAATCTAGTAATAAAAGTGTTGTATTAAAAGTAAAAGGAATGAGTGAAGGAAAACCTATCACTACAATCATAAGAGGGTGATGTGTGATACTGGAGACTGTTGTCCCCATGCCAATCCAATGTAAATATCTACAATCACATGGCAACAACATGTATTAAAGCTTTAGAGAGATATAAAATCAGCATATAAAGAGTTGTTGTAGAGAGTCTAAAGAATTGAAGTTGGAAAAAGTCATAACAGCACGAAAAACTACACCTGATTGCCCCAGTGTGTTTTGTATATGGAATGTATGAATATCTCGTGTGAGAACTGTCATTTGGCTGCTACATCATCATCTAGCATTAGGTAGCTAAATCACCATGTAGCGTTAGAACTTAGGTTAGCTATGTCACCATTGAGCTCTAGGTAGCTATATTATCATCGAGCATTTGGCTGCTATATCACTGTTGCATCAATCATGGAAGTAATCATACTGATATAAATTGAGTAAATGTCATAGGTGTGGCTGAATCTGTAAGATGAATTTGTGCCAAGTCCATGTAAATCTGCTATAAAACTATAATCTGTAATGATGAACCATCCCAAGTCCATGTAAATTTGATAAATGTCATGTGTGCGCCTATAATTTATAATGATGAACCATCCCAAGTCCATGTAAATTTGATAAATGTCATATGTGCACCTATAATTTATAATGATGAACCATCCCAAGTCCATGTAAATTTGATAAATGTCATGTGTGCGCCTATAATTTATAATGATGAACCATCCCAATGTAAACCTAATAAGAGTCAATGGCATGGGTCTTAAAATTAATCTCTCAAACATTTTTCGGATAGATGTATTCTAAGTCACAAGTTTCGAGTTTGAGTTCAAGTTCAACGAGAATAAAATTTGGTTCATGTTCGCCCAACTGATAAAGTTCAGAAAAAAAAATCGCCATTAAGTTTGAATTATAGAAAAACATATAAAATTATGTCAACCACAATCTTAAACATGTATAACTAAGTTCTTAAACTTCATACTAAGTTCTATGCATAATAAAATTGATGGAAATCAAATTATAAACAAATCTAACTATAAAAACATTCTAAAAAAATTTTAAATTTAAAACCTAAATATAATATAAAAATCAATGATCAAAATTTAAATTAATTTGTCTAGGTTAAAACTGTTTTAAGTCTGAACTCGCACGGAAACGCCTTGGGGTCCTTGTCAGGCAGCTGAACGCACGTGCAGTGCTGTACGTTGTGGGTACTGGCTGGGTACGTACCCACAGTGATAGGGTATGCTACGAGTACGGTTTTGCCATACCCGTAGCGCGCACCTCGCCATCATGGGTACGCACCTAGCCGTACCCATGGCCTCAATACGTCTTTTTTAAAAGACAACTCAATAAAACATAAAAAATATGCAAATTTTTTTAATTTTAAAGTATTAAAACTTAAAAACTTGAATGTATTATGTTATTTACTATCATAACTTGAATGAAATGCTCAGAACTCAAAATTATATTCAGTACATGTTTTATAATCTCTGCTCCTGATTTTCATGTACATCTTGATAAATTAGAAATGTTGTATTAGTAGAAAGATTATAGGATGAAGCCATTATTGTAATCTTCTGAGCTACATCCTTCATCACTTTCAAGCTTCAAACCTTTACTCTGTAGTTTTAAGCGGTTAAATTGAAATCACTAGAGGCCTTCAAATTATGTGGATGGGGGTTTACTTGTGTAAAATCTTCTATATCTTATAAATGTCAAAAAGATTTTTCAGAAGAGAGACTTTTGTATTATTCACTGGTGTTTAATTTTGTTATTAGTTATGGTTTTGTTAAGACCATATAAGAATAGAATTTTTACTCCAAATTGGTATAGAATTTTTTTAATTTTACTCCTGTGGATAGTTCCTCTTCTCAATTCTGTCGTTGGATTGTGAAGACTTAAAAGGTAATCCATGCAACTTTTCGAAAGAGACTATTGCAAGGTTTTCGACCATGGCTCATTTTTGTTTGCCTCATTAGGTGATGTGAATTGTTCTGCATTGGCATCAACGGTGGGTGCGAACTTGGAGCTCGTGTTCTCTGATGGAGAGCTGGTCAAGGGCCTCTATAAGGGCAACACAGATCTCAAAGGATCCTTAACGGTTTTGAAGGGGATTTGAAGGCATTTCCACACCATTGTTGGGACAGTTTGAGGGTGCTTACACAATCTCCCCTTTGAATTCAAATATGCATGCCCTAACCTCTAGGGAGGTTGTTGCTGAGGCTACTTTTACTCGAAACAAGCTGACACACCGAGCTCATCAATGCGATTCGGTTACTCAACAACCCATGTTATAATATGCCCAAAAGCATTGATTTAATGTCCACCCGTCTTCCCTAGGGATTGTGGAAATTTTGAAAAAGAAATCATGAAAAATCATTTTAAGAATTTTGAGATAATGTTGAACACTGTGTTTGTTGATGAATATTTGACAATTGAAATTGTGGCTTTTGTCCTCGATCGGGAGTTTTTACTTGAGATTCCCGATTCGAATGTTGTGAAGAAGGGGTTAAAAGCTGCAATTGAATTGATGGAGAAATTTGAGCAGCTCGTTGTGGAGCCTTAGCGCTGTGAGGGTTTGAGGCCCAGCTCTTCCTTCAACCCATTCTTCCCACAAGTAGGTGCCGACTAGGAGGATTTCAATTTTTCCTTGTAGATAACAAGGACTACTTCAAGGACACTTGCATTTGGAATGTAGGAGGGCGATCCTTTTTTTTGTGTAGGATGCCGAATGAGGAAGCCTTTGATCGGTGGTGTTTGTTGAATTGGGAGGTCAAAGGGATCTCATTGAACTCGACTTGGGGCTGGGATCAAAATACATGTGCCTTTTGTTTAACTCAGGGATACCACGATCAGTTATGTGTCAGCAACTCGGAACATGGAACATTTCCGCCGATCTTTTTATGTTTCATTGTAATGTCCCCAAATGGACATTTTCTTACCCTCAGATGGATTTCCTGCTATTCCCACTAGGGCCAAATCTGATTAATCCAAAAAGCCAAAAATATCAATTACTATCAAACTGAAATTCAGAATGAAATTAGGCCACAAACTGAATATTTTCCAGAAACCCTAGTTCGCTGCCCTAGGCTAGCGATTTAGCAAAAATAGTTTTTTCCACCTCAAAATACCTCCAAAAATTATGAAAATTTGTTTGCAAGTAGATAATGAATAATCAGAATAGGATCTCCAATCAGATTCGAAAAATATTAATTCTAGAATTTATTAGGAAAAAACGTAGCAGAACTTGTAAATTCAATAACTTGCAAAATACTCCAAATTTTTGGGCAAATGATAGCTCAAATTGAAGCTTGAAAAATAAGCTTTCCAATGAACCCAAAATCAGAATTTTTCAATGGCGGGAAGGCATCCAAAACGGATCTGCAATTCTAGAACAATGTAGATAAACCCTAGCTGTAAGTGAAAGCTGGAAATACAATTTCACCCCACTTAGGAAAGGCCCAAAAACACCTCAAAACTGATCAAACACTTCAGATCTGATCTCTCCTTGAATTTAGCTTGAAATCGATGCCCTAGCAATGCAAAAACTGGAAATGGAAGCTTCAACAACACTCCCAACAAACATGCAATATTCAGCCCTTGTAGGTCTTCAAACAACTCACGAACCGACAACAATAAGTCTTCAACAACTGTTGGAAAACTACTGGAAAACACAACTCCTTGAATTTTGATGCTCAATGGAAACCCCTGAATGGAGAATCCTCACAACATAGAAGAAGAGTTTTCATTCTCCTTCTAGATCTCTAGAGGGTTTTTCATCCTCAAGAGATAATCTCTAAGGGTTTTTGTCCTTAGAAATTATTTTGCAAAGCTCTCAAGCTCAGACAAAAATTAGAATTTTATAAAATGAAAGAGATGCTTTACAAAGCCAAGCACACTTGCTTTTATAAGCAATCTTGGCTTAGTAGCCACCCACAACCACCAATCAAATGCCTTTTCCCACATTTAATTCTTTTTTGGCATTTATTTCTTCCCAACATGGGTCACATTTTTCCCCTAGGGAAATAAAAATATAAAGTGACCTCTTTTCTTTTTCTTTTTCTAATTTCACTTTATCTTCTCTTTTATTTTTATTAAGTCATTAATAAATTAATATAAGTGTTTTTATAAAGTTTCTTTTTATGCACTTTATAATAATTTATTAAGACTATAGTTTCCCTTTTTATCACCCCTTAGCTATTAGGAAACAAAATTGGGCTAAGGGTCTTCGATCGAGAAGGGGATATTACAATCCTCCCTTCCCCAAATTGCTTTGCCTATTGATTTGTGTCCCTTTGCTGACCTTTTTGCTTTGCCGTTTGGGAAGCTTCTTATTCTAAATGGTTGTTAAAACTCGCTCCAGTCAAATACTCAGGTTTGTGTGGAGGTCGATTTGAAGTGGATGATCCCTCTTATTTCTATTTGCACTGATTGATGGTGTTCGGAAATGAAGGTTTGTTTCCTTAATCTTTTGAATGCCTCGCTTTGCATGTTAAGTGCAGGATCACCGATTAGAGATTGTCCCCATTACAAGCTCAAGCCAAATGAGATGGCAAATGAAGGGGGATTCAACGCCCTCCTCTTCCAAAGTCTTGAGGACTGTGGACACTTCTATAGCTTTAGACTTCGATAGTAGGGGTTACAGAGGGTCTCCTTTTCGCGGGCCTAATGCTAGCATGTTAGTTCGCTCGTGTTGGTGGCTTAAATTCAGTGGTACATGATGCTCTGGTGGTTCTGCTTCTGGTAGACCTTGTCCATTGAAGTCTCCTAGTGGGTCCATGGATCAACCTTTGGCTAATAGCTCTTCCGTAGAGTTGGGCCCTCTTTGGATTTTGCGAAGCTTAGGCGATAGTCTCGCTCTATTCCGTCCAATGGTATGGAGATCGAGTTCGGATGGCGGATCAAGATGAACAAATGAAAAGTGGTTTCTTGGTCCACTTGTATGGATGGGAGTTAGTGTCCCTAGATTTCACCTTGAAATCTGAGACTACCCCATGTAAAAAATTTCGTACTTTTAAAATAACGGGTCGTTTTGTGTTTTTATTGCCAGAAGATGCTTGTATTGCGTCAAGATATTCCCAATGAATCATAGGAGCCAATTTCGACAAATACCCAGATGCCGAAAATTGTTTTATCCCTTCGTCAAGTTTTGTCTGCGGGAAAATTTTATTTAATTATTTTGAGCCCCGTTTGAAGTAAATTGTGCTCCGGTTTAGCCCTGTTGAAGTTTTGCATGTCAATATTCACATATACCAGTGGGGTTTTCACCAGGAATGGATCCTAGGTTTTATCTGTGACTTCTGGCAACGTTTTGCGTTTTTTTATTTTTCTCATATTTTTCTTTGTGAAATTCCCCTAGGTCAATTCCTTCACCAGTACAGTCTGTTTTCTTGCCTAGAGTATCTGGAGATCATCTACGGCCGCCATGCCAGAAGGAATCAGCCTCAGGAAGTCAGGTTCTCTTTAAAAAGACGAAGTCGTGCACAAAAAAACTTCTTCTGGACAAGTCGCATTTTTGGGAATGGATGGATTTAAGCTGCAGTGGGATTTTTGGTCGCAGCAGGTAGGTGAGATTTTTGTACCTGCCTTGCAGGGTACTTTTTCCCATGAAGGCAAAGTCACTTAAGTCATGATGGGAAAATTAGAGGCAACAGGCAAAGGGAATTTCTTACCTGCCTTGCAGGTGAAAATTCCCATTATGAAATAAAGAAAAATCACTTAAGGCATTGATGGGAATTTCTTACCTGCCTTGCAGGTAAAAATCCCATTGTGGAAGGCAAACAACTTAAGTGGATGATGGGATTTTTGGAACTGCCATGTAGGGTGAATAATCCCATCAAAATTGACTTTTAAATATAGAAATCAGCCTTTGCCAAAAAGTGCGACCCCTTTGGAGCATTAATTAATTTATTTAATGGCATTTATTAATAGTCTCCCTTCCAATTTTGGCGCCCAAGGATGAGGAAAAGTCAATGCATAAGGAGAAGTCAAAGAAGACTGGAAGTAGAATGCTAAAAATAAATTAAATTAATTTATTTAATGCAGCCCTAGAGCATGCTAAAAAGTGCGACCCATTTGGAGGATAAATAATTGGTGTCCCCAAATTTCATCCTGAAATCTGAGACTAGCCTATCAAAAAAATTCGTACTTTTAAAATAATGGGTTGTTTTGTGTTTTATTGCCAAAAAGTTCCTGTATTGTGTCAAGATATTCCCAAGGAGCCATATTAGTCATTTTCGCCAAATACCCAGATGCCCAAAATTGTTATATTCTATTGTCGGGATTTGCTTGCGGGAAATTTGTATTTAATTATTTTGAGCCCCGTTTGAGGCAATTTGTGCTCCGGTTTAACTCTGTTGTGATCGTACATATCGTTATTCCCATATACCAGTAGGGTTTTAACCAGGAATGAATCCTGGGCTTTATTTGTAACTTCTGGCAACGTTTTGTGTTTTTTGTGTTTTCCGTTTCGTTTTCGTGAAATTTCTCTGGATCAATTCCTTTGCCGGTTTGGCCTGATTCTTGGCTTGGAGTATCTGGAGATCACATACGCACGTTGTGCCAGAAGGAATTCGCCATCGGAGATCTGGTTCTCTTGGAAAAGACGAAGTCGTGCACCAAAAAGCTTCTTCTGGGTTGGCCGCATTTTTGGAAAAAGAGGGTTTGAAGTGGATCATGGGCAAGTGAAAGGGTGGAAATTTTGTATCTGCCTAGCAGGTACTTTTTCCCATGGAAGCAACGCCACTTAAGTCACAATGGGAAAATTGGAGGCAACAGGCAGGCGGAAATTTCTTACCTGCCTTGCAGGGTAAAAATTCCCATTGTGAAATAAAAGAAAAATCACTTAAGGCATTGATGGGATTTTTTTATCTGCCTTGCAGGGTAAATAATCCCATTATGAAAGTCAAACAACTTAAGTGGATCATGGGATTTTTGGTCATAGCAGGCAGGTGGGATTTTTGTACCTGCCTTGCAGGGTACTTTTTCCCATGAAAGAAAAGTCACTTAAGTTATGATGGGAAAATTAGAGGCAGCAGGAAGGTGGGAATTTCTTACCTGCCTTGTAAGGTAAAAATTCCCATTGTGGAATAAAAGAAAAACAACTTAAGTGAATCATGGGATTTTATTGCCTGTCATCAGGGTAAATAATCCCATTATGAAAGTCAAACGACTTAAGTGAATCATGGGATTTTTAGGGCTGCCTTGCAGGGTAAATAATCCCATTGTCATGTGACTTTTAAAAATAGAAATTCCTTATTCCAAAAAGTGCGACCCACCTTGGGTGAATAATAATGCATTAAATAAATATTTGTTAATATTTATTCACCCAATTTTGGTGCCCAAGCTTGTGGAAAAGTCAACAAAGGGAAGTGGACAAAAGGAATTTAAAAATAGAATTCCAAAATTAAATAAATTTAATTTATTTAATGCAGCCCCATTTGGGAGAGAAATAATACTTTTTAAAGTATTAAATGATTAAATTAATTCCTATTTTTAGTGGCTAAGGTCAAAGCATACTGTGAGGCTTGAGTTAATCGAAGAGAGAATTCTAAAATTAAATAAATTTAATTTATTTAATGGCAGCCATGAGCATGCACAAAATAGGCGCCTCATTTGAAGAGTGAAACTTATTAATTAATTAATTAATTGCCAGGAATAGGAAAGACATTAATTAATTATAGAATGGTGAAGATTATATAAGCAGGGGCTGCCATATGGATGAATTAATTAATTCACAGGTAGAGAAGTGCAGCCCAGAGGAAAAGTGCGCCCCATTTGGAGAGGATTTTTGCTCAGAAGAAGGTGAAATTAATGTTGAAAGCTTCCAATTTTGGCACACAGGTTGAAGGAGGTTGATTTGTGTCTAGATAATTGTTTGCATAAGTGATACAGGTGCTCAGGTGAAGTTGGTAAAATCCATGCTTGCTTTGCATGCAAATAAAACATCAAATTTTGGGGCAGCAGGCTTGAATTATGCAGATTTTTATGATTAAAATCCACTGTTCATGTTCCGGTTGCCATCTTTGTCTGAATTAATTGCAGGAATTCATTACAGGTGCTTTTATAAGAGAAAGGGAGCTTAAATCAATGTCCAATACATTGAATATATCCTCCGAATCTGAAGAATTATCCAGATCTGCACCAGTTTTGAAGAATTCCGGCCGAATAAAGAGAAGAAGAATTGCTCAGACAAAGATAGATACGGCCATGGCAAAGCAGGATGAAAAAGAAAGCACAACGACATCATGCATTACTTCCAGATTTGTTGACACCGGAGACAGATCCAGATCCAGATCTCATAATTGCAAAAGCTTCTGGCAAAAATTCATCCTCTTGTTTCAAATGCAGCCCGTGAAGAAGCCAGTGCGTGGAAAATTTCTTCCAGGATCTTGTGCATGTGCTTCCAATCTTCCAGTTGAAGCCTTCATTGAAGTTGCATTCACCCGGAGTGCTTTCCAGAATTTTTAATTGCTCATATGCAATTAAAAATAAAAATGATGAGTTATTTACGGCGAACATTGCACTGATGCATGTACTGGAGAAGAACTGCAAAAGCTTCAAGGATAAGAAGGAAGACATGTCAAAGGCAATACCCGCAAGCTGCTTCCAGTCACTTCCAGATCCAGCCGCTTCTAGATCTAGCTGCTTCTAGTCACTTCCAGATCCAGCCGCTTCCAGATCTAGTTTGAATCAGCTGCATGCAGAATATGAAAAAGGACAAGACTACAACTTTCCTCTTTCTTCTTCTTTCTCTTATTTCCTCCGACAAAATAATTGAGCGATCAATTAAATTATACAACTTAAGTGATTGGTTTAAAAGCCATTACTTGAAGAAGTCAACTACTTGGAGATAGGTGGCAGACGTGCAAAATAGAAGGTTCTATTTTTAGTTGCAAATCATGCATGTCATGCAAAGAGGAATTCCAGGAGGGAGATTGCCAGTTGTTTCCTTTTCGACTTCCACATGTGCCAGTTCAACTAAAAGCTTCCGACTTGTAATTGCCCCTCTACATTCTATAAGTAGAGGAAGAACCTTCGGGTTAATGATCAGAATTTGTAAGCAACATTCTTGTGTTCCAGACTTTGTGCTGAAACCCCTGAGAGCCACTTGAAGCAAATGAATATACAGGAGCAAATTTTCGAAGAACTTTGTGTCACGGTGTATTTTGTTTCTAGCTTTCTATCTTAGATCTTTGAATAAACTTTGTGTTATTTTAGATCTAGATCTAGAGCTGTCTTTGCTTATAATTCTGCGTTTATATCTATTGGTTTCTTTTATGTGCATGCAATCAACTTTGCTATCTATTGATTGGGATGCACATCTTCCCCATTTCTTCTCTGTGTTTATATAATTCCCTTCTTCTATAAATATTTCCTTTCTTTAAACAAGCTGTTTACTTGCTACGTAATCAGCATCTGACTATGGTTCATTTCGAACAGCTTAAAGTAAAACCCCATATAGATACTAGTATACTTTAATTGACAAATCTGACACGGGAGCCTCACCGGTAAATGAGGGAGATTTATCTCATGACTGCCTAGGTTTTATGCTATGCAGAAAATCTAGCCAACAATAATGCTTTTGAAGTATTTATTAATGGTTTTTTATTCCTAATTTTGGTGCATGGAGAAATAAAAGGTCAAAGCATGATGTTAAGTGAAAGTAGAGGGCTAAAAATAAATTAAATTAATTTATTTAATGGCAGCCATGAGCATGCATAAAATAGGCGCCCAAATTGAGAGAAAAGCATGCTTATTAATTAATTAATTGTCAGGAATAGGAGAGACAATTATTAATTATAGAATGATGAAGGTTATATAAGCATGGGCTGCCATAATGATGAATTAATTAATTCTTCTAGCAAAGGAGTGCAGCCCGGACAGTTTTGGCGCCCAAAGGAGGAGGATTTTTGCTCAAAGAAGTGTTTTTCACTGCCGGAAAGCTTCAAGGTTTGGCGCCTAGGATTGGAGGAGCTTGTTTTAGGCTTGGTTAATTATCTGCATATTGGTACAGGTGCCCAGGTGAAGTTGAAAATATTTATGCTTGCTTTGCATGCAAGCAAAACCTCAAATTTTAGGGCAGAGGGCTTTATATGCAGATTTTTATGATAAAAATCAAGTGTTCATGTTTCGGTTGCCGTCTTTGTCTGAATTAATTGTAGGTATTCATTACAGGTGCTTATATAATTGAAAGGGAGCTTAAATCAATGTCAGATACATTGAATATATCCTCCGAATCTGAAGAAATTCCCAGATTTGCACCAGTTGTAAAGAATTTCGGCCGAATAAAAAGAAAAAGAGTTGCTCAGACAAAGATAGATCCGGCCATGGCAAAGCGGGATGAAAGAGAAAGCTCAGCGGAATCATGCATTACTTCCAAATTTGCTGACATCGGAGACACAGATCTAGGCCCAAAACCTCTTTCCGAATTGATTGACAGATCCAGAGTTGGAAAGACTTCTCTCATGTGGGCAGGTAAAAGCCATGGAATCATTCAAGCTTTAGCATTCCCATACATAGCTCAGTTGCGAATTCGTCATGGAGTGTGCAAGGTCGTACCATCCACTATCCAGATCAATTCGGGATGTTGCGGGGAAGACAATAATCCGGTTGGATGCACAGTTCATCAATTATTGTCTGAAGATTCCAACACGACAGGTGGTGACTACTATCAGCATGCTGGATGCCGGTACAATGATGGGAGAAGCATAAAGTCGACTGTGTGGGCATAATGAACAACAGTATATGAAGAAGCCAGATCTCCATCCAAGTTCCCGAGGACTCTTCCACGATCCAATCTGGTGCAGGAGGTGGATGACATTACCAAATTGCTATGCAGGATAAATGGTGAAGCTAACGCTCACAACTTCCGCTCATGGATGTATGCCTTCATCAGGACCATTGAGATCAACAAAGCAGATTCTATAATCAATTGGTCGGAAATCATCAGTGACAACATCGGTGAGCAGCTCCGGAGTGTGAGGCGGACTTACAGCTTCAAGATGACTTCATATTTGGTATATGCAGCAGCCTCGCAGGGTATCTTCTCCAAGTTGGATAGACGTGGTGTGCTCTCCAAAATCCTATTTTTGAGTGCTACCCGTAGCTTATGGTGCCCGCATGCAATAAAGATTATAAGGTGGTCAACGATGGATTCTTCTACGGAT
This sequence comes from Taxus wallichiana var. yunnanensis, assembly GCA_018340775.1. NCBI lineage: Eukaryota > Viridiplantae > Streptophyta > Pinopsida > Cupressales > Taxaceae > Taxus > Taxus wallichiana. The sequence continues at coordinate 452,521,474 of CM031237.1, read as the reverse complement.
TCATTTGCAGGTTGAATGGTGATCTGAAGACCAACAGGGTAAGCAAGGAAGCGAAGTTGTATCCCAGATTGGCAGTATCTTCATCCAGTTTGCAGACTTTACATACCTCAGGGTCACCGGATTTTCGAGGAGAACCAGTCAAGTTGCCCAGATATCCAAGTGACAGATTGGTCATCATGGAGTTGAGCAGACAACTCGTGGAGATGCATGACCTATAGTTGAAACGACACAAGTCTACAGGCTTCTTCCCGATCACAGTGGGCTATTACAGCTGCCAGAGCATTCACAAAGCCAGAGGAATTGAAGCGGAGATGTTCTCTGAGTATGAGCATGAGTTCTTCCCAGCACGGCTGAACTTCGATCCATATGGGGTGGCAAGGAAGACAATCTCCCAGGAATACGTGCATGTGCCTTCGTTAGAAGATTTCTGGATGAAGTGCAGAAGCGAGTACGAAGTTAGGAAGAAAGACTTCAGCAGGTTATCAACGCGACAAGTGTTTGATTATGGATTAGCACAGATACCTGCGGATCTTACAGACGATGGGCCTGTGTTACTTGACGCATATCATCAGATGGAAGGGATAGAGCTGTACTTCAGAGAACATTGGTGGCTGCCACACGATCGAGGAGAGGTCTGTCATTGCTCGTCAACACTTGAACCGTTCTTGTGACAAAGGGTATTGCCTTGATGAAGCTTTGATGAATCAGATCACAGGCAACCTCAGTATAGGAGATTCCATCAAAAGGAAGCACGAGGGAGAAAGCAAAGCAGAAGACCTGAAAAGCTTAAAGTGCACAAGAAGTCTCATTCGAGGGAAAAGATCACTTCTACGGCTATGGTGCTAGTTCCGACTTCTCCAGCATCAAGTACTTCACCAACTTTTGCACCTCAGCAGGATACTACCGTTCCTCCGTTGAATCCGGCAACATTTGTGTTTTCCTTTCAGCCTCTCCAATCAGCACCTCTTCTTGAAGAAACGCTGAAGTAGCAGATGACAACTTGAAAGAGCTTTGTCTTTGGATAATACAGAGAACGGTAGCCACGACGTATGTAGCAATTTTGGATGGAGAGGAACCAGAGCACGAGATGGTGGTACATTCGGCAACTTCTCATTCTTCGAGAAGCAATTTCTCAAAGTGGTTGGCTTCACAGTTAGTCCCAGAGGCTAGAGAGGAGATCAACTTGGAGGAACATGACTGCAGCCTACTCTTGAGTTTGGGCGAAAAGATAGAAGACCTAAAGTTGCTAAGGTGATTTCGAGGTTGATTATTCAAGAGTCGGGCGAAGTTCCCCAAGTATCGGTTCCAGCAGAAGGAAAGAAGAAGGGCGACCTCACGGCAGTGGATATAATAGTGACCAAAGTACCCATAGGTCAAGCCACTACTGAAGGATTGAAGCAAGACACGCAGACATTGATAAATGCTTTATTCCTTAGGCTTGACAAAGAAAAGGCGGAAAAAGTTGAACTTCAAAAGCAGTGTGTCTCAGTTGTGCGAGATTATTGCCAAAGTTGCCAAATCTTCCACTTAGCCAATTTCAACACATAAGCAGGTGAGTGATCATTTGATGCAGGAAGTGGAAGATGCAGGTAACCAAGTTAAAGCTATCGACGAATGGAAGAATCTAATCATTCGCCAAGCTTCTGTACAACTCTAGGGAGGTGCCGGCCCGTCTAAAGGTTATGAAGGATGCATCGGTTCGGTTAAACAACTAGTGATGAGCACGATGGACATGAACATAGTAGCTGAAAGTAACCTGAGTACTTTGATCGAGATAGATAAATACGCAGCGAGGAGGTTTTGACTCGCAGAACAAACGTGTGCCCGATGGATCGGTTGAAAAGGGGAAGCAACTTGAGTTTGTAGTTTCTTTCCGCTTGGAGATCTTCAGAATCATGCTGAAAAGAATGCGGGCGCTTGAGAGTATGGCATCATCACTATCAGACAATGTCATTGCTTTCACCAATGAGGAAGTGGTCGGGAACGTTTCTTCATACAAAAGGACCATTCCTAACAAAGTGCTTGATTCCCTGCAAGGATCTCTTCTTATGGTGCAAGAGAGGATTGATGGAGCTGTTAGGCCTTTTACGATGGATTCCATTAGCAAGCTAGTAACGCTGCAGTTAGACATTAAGAAGTTCGGGCCTAGCTTGAAGGATGTGGAAGCATGCATCGAGGTTTTGAACGAAGGCTTGCTGCAATTCAAGACAGAAAAAGAAGTTGTGGCTAAAACAGATGGGAAGTTGTTGAATTACATGTTCGACAAGTATATTCAGTATCAAAGCAAAAAGAAGATGTAGATGTTACAACTGACAAATCTTTCTTCTTCTACTCTTTCTTCTTTTATTTCTATGTTCCCAGATGTAATTGTAAAACTTTTTTCGTTATTGGTTTCAAAACCATTGCTTTAAGTTGTGTGGAACGATTCTATAAGTTAAGTGACTGATGTGTATAATTTTGACTATAGATCCCGATGCATGTCACTTAGAGAGGAATTAAAGGAAGATGATTCCGGATGTTATCTTTACTTCTTGTTTATGATCTAGTTCAATTAAGTTTCCCATTCGTAATTTCCTTCTACATTCTATAAGTAGAGGAAGAACCTTCGGGTTAAGGATCACAATTTGTAAGTTAACATTCTTGTGTTCCAGACTTTGTCAGTTTAAAAAACCCCGATAGCTATTTGAAGCAGAGGAATAGAAAGGAGCATATTTCTCGGAGAACTTTATGTCAACGGTGTATTTTGTTTCTAACTTTCTGTCTTAGATCTATTCATAAACTTTGCGTTATTCTAGATCTAGATCTGAAAGTTCCCTTTGTTTATAATTCTGTATGTTAATATCTATTTGTTTTGTCTATGTGCATGCAATCAAATCTGTAATCTATTGATTGGGTTGCACATCTTCCCTCTTTCTTTCCTGTGTTTTTATTATTTTCTTCTTCATCGATTATTTTTTTTCTTTAACAATTGCTTACTTGTTGCAAAACTATACAACTATGGTTCATGAGCTGCATGGTTAAAGTAATACCCACAAATAGATACTAGCATATTTAATTGACAAATCTTACACGGGAGCCTCACCGGTAAATGAGGGAGATTTATCTCATGACTGCCTAGGTTTTCAGCTATGCAGAAAATCTAGCCAACAGTTTTTGGCGACTCGTTGGGAACAACTATCTTTGTAGATCAAGGCTTATCTCTTGCAGATTAGAGTGTTTCCCATTCAACTTTCAACTTGGCTGAACGTCCATTCACTCGATCTGTGAAGGCACAAGGAAGGACTGATCATTTCTTCAGATTGCAGGAGTAATTCAATTTCAATCATCCTCCTCAAGTTAGAAGCCGCAGATCTAGTCTCTCACTAGGAAGAAGAGTACACACTCATCCAGATCCGGATCGTCTTTAGCATAATCTGACAGCTGGAATTATTCATCAAGTCTTCACAAGGAGAAGACGTGCCCCATTCATCATGCAGAATCAGAATCAGAACCAGATAGTCCTGTTCCATGGGGAGCAACTTTTGGGCCACTGAACTTGACCCCGCCTATGCACGATCTTCCTAAAGGATCCAAAGAATTTCCCGAAATTCTTTGGAGACGGAAAGCAAAATCCAGATGATCACTTGGCAGCATTCTTCATATCTTGTGGTGTGCTTGCAATGGAGCATGAAGATGTCTCACAATCAGACTTTTCATTGAGACTCTCCATGATTTGGCCGGAGAATGGTTCTATCGGTTAGCCCCTGGAACTATAACAAATTGGGCGTCCATGCGAGAGCAATTTTTGAAAAGATTCAAGCTGCAGAAGACGCTAGCACGCTGATCACTCAATTGACGCAATTAAAGGAGCCAAATGAGAACATGCGGGACTTTATTGCAAGGTTCTAAAGGATTTTATATAAAATCCCCACTTTTGCCGCATTAAGTGATGAAAATCAAAAGACATTTTTATAAACGCTCTATTGCCCGAAGTTGGATATCAGCTGCGAAGGGCAAGACCTGTGAATCTACTAGAAGCACAAAATGTTGCCGTGGAGGTTGAAGATGACTTGATCATGGCTGGAAAAATCAGACAATCACCCCACAAAGGCGATGGAGCTTCTTCAAGTACTTCCGATCCTTTGTTGCAAAGATTGGCTAACGACATGCTGCAAATCAAGAAGCAGATATCTCAAGGAGGAAATGCGACTCCTTCAAGAATAACTCCTACTTGGACCTTTAACGGTCAAAATCAAAATCGAAATAGACTTACTGCTGCACCACGGTTGGCAATTGAAGCTGCTCCAAGGAACAACTTGGAAACTAATGAAGAAGATCTTGGCATTGATGAATCATTTGATGATGAGGACTTTGTAGATCCCGCTGGCGACTCCAACATTGGTTACCTGGACTATGAATCTGACGAGGGCTATTATGAATCTTTTGAAGATTCTGATGGTCACACATTTGCGGTGTTCACAAGGTCCCAAACATGCCAAAATGTTGAAGCATCCACAAGCGGCCAAAGAAGAGAAAGAGAAGATCCTGGGCCAGATGTTACTATCCTAAAAAGAGGTAGTACGCTACCTTCTTCATTAGCTCCCAAAGATAAGCATTCAAGTTCTTTCAATCCGCAGCAAAGGGCTAATGTGCATCCGGCTGAAGTAAGTCAAGCTTTCGACATTATTGATCACATTAAAAAGACCAAGGTTCAGATGTCAGAAGTTGAGTATTTGAGGGCATTTCTTGATCAGCTAAATAGGTTGGTTAAGTATGTGCAAAGTAATGGTCCCAATACTCCAACAAATAGTGTTTCACGGGGTATCTTGTCTAGTCCGAAGATTACTCCTTCAAACAATGCGGCTGCAAGCTCTTCTCCTTCTACTTCTTCTCCTGCTACATCGGAAAGGATCGAGCCATTCTATGTGTCATTACTTATTAACGGTTATAAATTAAGTAATTGCATTCTAGATTCTGGAGCTTCCGACAATGTGATGCCTGCCAAAGTTGTTGATGCCCTGGGTCTCACATTGACAAAAACCATTGGAAGATGCTATTCAATGGAAAGACAAGTACCTCTGGTTGGGCAAATCAAAGATGCACAGGCAGTACTTGCTTCATTCCAGACAAAAGATTAAAGATGACTATCCTTGTAGCAGACATCCCAGTTTCTTATGGCATGCTTTTGAGTAGGAATTTTTGTAAAGAACTGGGCGGAGAAGTCAAGATGGATTGGTCTTGTGCGCACATACCAATCAAAGGAGTTAATCAGAAGTTAGAACCTGAGAAGAAATCCAAGTACACAGTATCGAAATCTGAAGATCCTAGATCTCAGATCTTGTTTCAAGAATCCGATCATGGAGTCTATTATCTAGAAATGGATAAAGAAGAAATTCAACCTGTGATCCAAGAGCCACATCAATTGGATAATAAGGTTTGGTCTTTGGAATTTGATGGCAGTTGTTGTTCATTTGGATCAGTGCAGGCGTTGTTCTTATTTCTCCGAGGGAAAGGTGCATGCACATTCCTTCAAGTTAATGTTCGAAAATACTAACACGGTGGAATATGAAGCATTGTTGTTAGGTATGGAGCAAGCAAGAACAATGGGAATCAAGCTCTTACATGCAAAGGGAGATGTCGAGTTGATTGTTAAGCAGATACGAGGTCTCTACCAAGTCAAAAAGGACAAACTTCGGCATTATAGAGACCGGGTCTACTCTGCTATCCTAGATTTTTCAGCTTTCTCAGTATCCTATATTCCGAGAGAACAAAATTCTAGAGCTGATTCACTTGCAGTGACTGCAGCTTTATTAAATCCAGATCAGCCACCCACATTCTTCAGACAGGGGGATTACAAAGTTGAGATGGTCTTTCGCCGAAGGTTCCTGATAATGTCCAACAATGGCAGGTTTTTAATGATGACAAGCAAGATTGCTGCATTTCTCCAACAAAAGGACAACTTCGAAGAGATCTACTATGAGGGAAGCAACTCACCTCCAAGACAAACTACTGTGGGAGAAACGGATGCAAAGGTCTCAGGAAGTCGAGAGATTATCAGCTGAAGGGAAATAAAATTCCTAAAGGCTTAGTATCTCTTGAGGAAATGTTTGACAAGCATGATCAAATGCTTAAAAAGAATGAAGAAAGTGGGGAAGGTTCTTCCTCTGATACACAATTACTAAATTTGGGAGCAAGCAATGATCCTAAATTAGTAAATCTGCGCAAGTGTTGTTCAGAGGCAGAAAAAGAAGCTTGTACAAAGCTTCTTAAGAAATATATGGATGTTTTTGCTTGGTCTTACCGGGATCTAAAGACATATCAGCCTGTGGAAGTTCAACACTATATCCCATTAAAACCAGAACAAAAGCCTTTCAAGCAGAAGCTGCGGCGACACAATCCTACTATTTCAGGGACTATCTTTGCAGAAATCCGAAGTCTGTTAGATGCAAAGATAATTTATCCCATACATCACTCTGAAAGGTTAGCCAACATAGTTCCTGTGAGGAAGAAAAGTGGCGAGATTAGATTGTGCGTTGACTTTCGCAATCTTAATCAAACTTCATTAAAAGATAACTATCCCATCCTCATCATGGATCATACTCTGCAGGTCGTTACTGGATCTGAAATGCTTTCCATGCTTGATGGTTTCTTAGGCTACAATCAAGTCAAGGTGGTTGAGGAAGATCAATATAAAACAACATTCATTACACCTTGGGGAACTTTTGCTTATCAGAAAATGCCTTTCGGTTTGATCAATGCTGGAGCTACGTTTCAAAGAGCTATGGATTTAGCATTTGCTCATCTCAAGGATGTAAGCATAGTGGTGTACCTCGATGATCTGACAGTCTTTTCCAAGAACAGAAGCGTGCACATTTCAAATCTGGAAGAGGTTTTCATCCAATGCCGCAAACATGGTATTTCTCTGAACCCTAAGAAATCTATCTTTGTTGTAACAAAAGGAAAGCTACTAGGGCATATTGTCTCAAAGGAAGGAACTAAGATAGATGGAACGTGTCAAATCTATTCAGACTTTGCCATTGCCAACATCCAAAAAAGGGGTTCACTCTTTCTTTGGTAAAGTTAATTTTCTCAGGAGATTCATCCTTGACTTTGCTGAGCTAACTCGTCATATCTCAAATATGATGAAGAAGACATGATTTCAAATGGAGCAGCGAAGGGAAGGAAGCGTTTGAGAAAATTAAAGAGGCTTTGTCAAAAGCCCCAGTCTTAGTTTCACCTGACTTTAGTAAAGAATTTATTCTTTACTGTTATTCCTCCGAACACACAATGTCAACAATCTTGATGTAGAAGAATCAGGAGGATGTAGAAGCTCCGATTGCTTTCATGAGCATGCCTCTAAAAGCTTATGAGTTGAAATACACTCCAATGGAAAAACATGCATACTCAGTGGTAAAGGCATGTAAGGCATTCAGGTACTATATTCTTTCCTCACATACTGTGGTCCTGGTTCCAGATACTGCAGTGAAATCTATTCTCACCCAACAAGAGTTAGGGTTGTTAAGAGGCACATGGGTGACGAAAGTTCAAGAATACAACTGGATATCAAACCCACAAAGCTGGTTCGAGGAAGAGGTTTGTGTGAATTGATGACAGAGATGAAAGCAACAACGCCAGAGGGAGATCAAGATTTGCTTATGGTCCTTTTTATAGATCTGGTGGAAGAGTGGTACAATAACATTGCCTATTTTCTGACTTATGGAGAATGCCCGGATCAACTTTCGAAAAGAGAAACGTACTATTAAACTAAAGTCCAAAGACTTTGTTCTTTGGGACAATGGTTTATACAAAAGAGGAATTGATGGTGTGTTTCTCCGATGCGTAGATAAAGCTCAAGCAGATCAACTCTTAAAACAATTTCATAACATGGCTTGTGGTGGTCATTTCTCAGCCCGAGTCACTGCTCACAAGATCCTCCGAGCAAGGTATTACTGGCCCACACTTTTTCAAGATACTGCAGAGTGGGTGTCTAAGTGCCAAGCGTGCCAACACTTTGTTGGGCGTGTAAAATTGCCCGCATTACCTTTAAAACCAGTTGTAATTGAAGAACCCTTCCAACAATGGGGCATGGATTTTATTGGTATGCTCAACCTGGCCTCCAGTGCCGGTCATCATTATATTTTGACAGCTACTGATTATTTCAGTAAGTGGGTAGAAGCCATTCTTGTTAAGAACGCCACTTCGCGGAGGTGTGTAATTTTATAAAAGAAAATATTGTTATTAGGTTTGGCGTGCCCAATAAAATAGTAGCAGACAACGCTCCAAATTTGTCTTCTGAGGAGTTGGTTGATTTTTGCTACACTCATGGGATCCAACTAGTACATTCCTCCAATTACTATCCACAAGGGAATGGCCAGGCTGAATCAAGTAATAAAATCTGGTGACTATCATGCGAAAGTTAGTAACTGAAAATCAAAGAACTTGGCACAAGAAGTTGTTTGATGCACTATGGGCAGATAGGATTACACCAAAGAAGGCCATAGGCATGTCTCCTTTTCAGTTGTTATATGGAAGAGACACAGAGCTGCCTCTTACCTTGGAATTGCCTGCCTTGCAACTTTTTAAAGCCCTGGAGGATTCCACATTCACTGATGCTATTGAAAAAAGGATATTGTATCGAGTGAATTCATGAGAAGTATAGGCTCAAGTCGCGAGATAAATTGTTGTCGAGCATCAAAAGAAAGTGAAGGTGATCTTCGACAAAAAGGACAGGAAAGAAAGTTTGAGATCAATGACCGGGTCCTTTTATAGGACAAAAGAAGAGAAACAAAAGGCATGCACGTGGAAATTCGATTCACTATGGAAAGGGCCTTTTGTGATTAAAAAGATCGCCAGAGCTGATAGCTTCATTCTTGCTCATCAGGATGGAGTTGAATTGTCATTGCCTTTCAATGGGCAACACTTGAAGCTGTTTCGAACATAAAAAAGGGTAAAACCCGTATGTATATAAATAAAACTTTGTTTTTCCTTGTTTTTCTGTGTTGTGTTGTTTTTGTTTGCCTGACCCCGAGCCCAAAGGACAAGATGCGAAACCAGAGATACTGGGATCTCATCTTTACCCTTGTCATTTTGATAGAGGTAAAGATTTCCACAGACGGAGCCGATTGGTGTCCCCAGATTTCACCCTGAAATCTGAGACTACCCCATGTAAAAAGATTTGTACTTTTAAAATAACGGGTCGTTTTGTGTTTTAATTGCGTAAGATGCTCGTATTGCGTCAAGATATTCCCAGTGAATTATAGGAGCCAATTTCGACAAATACCCAGATGCCGAAAATTGTTTTATCCCTTCGTCAAGTTTTGTCTGCGGGAAAATTTTATTTAATTATTTTGAGCCCCGTTTGAAGTAAATTGTGCTCCGGTTTAGCCTTGTTGAGGTTTTGCATGTCAATATTCACATATACCAGTGGGGTTTTCACCAGAATGGATCCTGGGCTTTATCTGTGACTTCTGGCAACGTTTTGCATTTTTTTATTTTTCTCGTATTTTTCTTTGTGAAATTCCCCTAGGTCAATTCCTTCGCCAGTACAGTCTGTTTTCTTGCCTGGAGTATCTGGAGATCATCTACGGCCGCCATGCCAAAAGGAATCAACCTCAGGAAGTCAGGTTCTCTTTAAAAAGACGAAGTCGTGCACAAAAACTTTCTACGGACAAGTCGCATTTTTGGGAATGGATGGATTTAAGCTGCAGTGGGATTTTTGGTCGTAGCAGGCAGGTGGGATTTTTGTACCTGCCTTGCAGGGTACTTTTTCCCATGAAGGCAAAGTCACTTAAGTCATGATGGGAAAATTAGAGGCAAAGCAGCAAAGGGGGGACTTTCTTCCTGTCTTGCAGGTAGAAAAACCCATTGTGGAAGGCAAACAACTTAAGTGGATGATGGGATTTTTGGAGCTGCCATGCAGGGTGAATAATCCCATTAAAATTGATTTTTAAATATAGAAATCAGCCTTTGCCAAAAAGTGTGACCCCTTTGGAGCATTAATTAATTTATTTAATGGCATTTATTAATAGTCTCCCTTCCAATTTTGGCGCCCAGGATGAGGAAAAGTCAATGCATAAGGAGAAGTCAAAGAAGACTGGAAGTAGAATGCTAAAAATAAATTAAATTAATTTATTTAATGCAGCCCTAGAGCATGCTAAAAAGTGCGACCCATTTGGAGGATAAATAATGCTTTTTGAAGTATTTATTAATGGTTTTTATTCCTAATTTTGGCGCATGGAGAAATAGAAGGTCAAAGCATGATGTTAAGTGAAAGTAGAGGGCTAAAAATAAATTAAATTAATTTATTTAATGGCAGCCATGAGCATGCATAAAATAGGCACTCAAATTGGAGAGAAAAGCATGCTTATTAATTAATTAATTGTCAGGAATATGAGAGGCAATTATTAATTATAGAATGATGAAGGTTATATAAGCATGGGTTGCCATAATGATGAATTAATTAATTCTTCTAGCAAAGGAGTGCAGCCCGGACAATTTTGGCGCCCAAAGGAGGATGATTTTTGCTTAAAGAAGTGTTTTTCACTGCCGGAAAGCTTCAAGGTTTGGCACCTAAGATTGGAGGAGCTTGTTTTAGGCTTGATTAATTATCTGCATATTGGTACAGGTGCCCAGTGAAGTTGAAAATATTTATGCTTGCTTTGCATGCAAGCAAAGCCTCAAATTTTAGGGCAGCGGGCTTTATATGCAGATTTTTATGATAAAAATCAAGTGTTCATGTTCTGGTTGCCGTCTTTGTCTGAATTAATTGCAGGTATTCATTACAGGTGCTTATATAATTGAAAGGGAGCTTAAATCAATGTCAGATACATTGAATATATCCTCCGAATCTGAAGAAATTCCCAGATCTGCACCAGTTGTAAAGAATTCCGACCGAATAAAAAGAAAAAGAGTTGCTCAGACAAAGATCCGGCCATGGCAAAGCGGGATGAAAGAGAAAGCTCAACGGAATCATGCATTACTTCTAGATTTGTTGACATCGGAGACACAGATCTAGGCCCATAACCTCTTTTCAAATTGATTGACAGATCTAGAGTTGGAAAGACTTCTCTCATGCGGGCAGTCAAAAGCAGTGGAATCATTCGAGCTTCAACATTCCCATTCACAACTCAGTTGCCAGAATTCGTCATGGAGTGTGCAAGGTCGTACCATCCACTATCCAGATCAATTCGGGATGCTGCGGGGAAGATAATAATCCGACTGGATGCATAGTTCATCAATTATTGTCTGAAGATTCCAACACAACAGGTGGTGACTACTATCAGCATGTTGGACGCCGGCAATAGATGGGAGAAGCATAAAGTCGACTGTGTGGGCATAATGAACAACAGGTATATGAAGAAGCCCAGATCTCCATCCAAGTTCCCGAGGACTCTTCCACGATCCAATCTGGTGCAGGAGGTGGATGACATTACCAAATTGCTATGCAGGATAAATGGCGAAGCTAATGCTCACAACTTCCGCTCATGGATGTATGCCTTCATCAGGACCATTGAGATCAACAAAGCAGATTCTATAATCAATTGGTCGGAAATCATCAGTGACAACATCGGTGAGCAGCTCCAGAGTGTGAGGCGGACTTACAACTTCAAGATGACTTCATATTTGGTATATGCAGCAGTCTCGTAGGGTATCTTCTCCAAGTGGGATAGACGTGGTTTGCTCTCCAAACATCCTATTTTTGAGTGCTACCCGTAGCTTACTGTGCCGCATGCAATAAAGATTATAAGGTGGTCAACGATGGATTCTTCTACGGATTCATTTGTAGGCTGAATGGTGATCTGAAGACCAACAGGGTAAGCAAGGAAGTTGTATCCCAGATTGGCAGTATCTTCATCCAGTTTGCAGACTTTACATACCTCAGGGTCACCGGCTTTTCAGGAGAACCAGTCAAGTTGCCCAGATATCCAAGTGACAGATTGGTCATCATGGAATGAGCATAGACAACTCGTGGAGATGCATGATGACCTACAATCGAAACGACACAAGTCTATGGATTCTTCTCGATCATAAGGCTATTACACTACCAGAGCATTCACAAAGCCTAGAGGAATCAAACAGAGATGTTCTCTCGAGTATGAGCATGAGTTCTTCCTCGCATGGCTGAACTTTGATCCATATGGGGTGGCAATAAAGACAAGTAAATACGTGCATGTGCCTTCGTTAGAAGATTTTGGATGAAGTGCGTGCGAGTACAAAGTTAGGAAGAAAACTTCAGCGAGGTTATCAGCCAGCGACAAGTGTTTGATTACGGATTAGCACGGATATCTGCGGATCTTATGACGATGGGCCCGTGTTACTTGACGCATATCATCGATGGGAGGGGATAGAGCTCGTACTTCAGAGAACATGGTGGCGCCACACGATCGATGAGAGGTCTGCGCATTGCTCGGTCAACACTTCGAATTGGTCTTTGACAAAGGGTATTGCCTTAATGAAGCTCGATGAATTAGATCACAGGAAACCTCAGCACAAGAGATTCCATCAAAAGGAAGCACGAGGGAGAAAGCAACAGAAGACCTGAAAAGCTTAAAGTGCACAAGAAGTCTCATTCGAGGGAAAAGGTCACTTCTATGGCTATGGTGCTAGTTCCGACTTCTCCAACGTCAAGTACTTCACCAACTTTTGCACCTTAACAGGATACTGCCGTTCCTCCGTTGAATCCGACAACATTTGTGTTTTCTCCTCGGCCTCTCCGAATCCGGCAACATTTGTGTTTTGTCCTCGGCCTCTCTCGAATCAACACCTCTCAAGAAACGCCGAAGTTGCAGATGGCAGAATTTGAAAGAGCTTTGTCTTTGGATAATACAGAGGACGGTAGCCACGACACTGTAGCAATTTTGGATGGAGAGGAACCAAAGCACGAGATGGTGGTACATTCGGCAACTTCTCATTCTTCGAGAAGCAATTTCTCAAAGTGGTTGGCTTCACAGTCGGTCCCAGAGGCTAGAGAGGAGATCAACTTGGAGGAACATGACTTGTAGCTGGTCCTGAGTTTGGGTGGAAAAGATAGAAGACCTAAAGTTGCTATCTTGACTTCGAGTTTGATTATTCAAGAGTTAGGGCGAAGTTCGCCGAGGTATTGGCTCCAGCGAAGGAAAGAAGAAGGGCGAGCTCACGGTAGCAGATGTAACAGTGACCAAAGTACCCATAGGTCAAGCCACTACTGAAGGATTGAAGCAAGACACGCAGACATTGATAAATGCTTTATTCCTTAGGCTTGACAAAGAAAAGGCGGAAAAAGTTGAACTTCAAAAGTGTGTCTCAGTTGTGCGAGATTATTGCCAAAGTTGCCAAATCTTCCACTCAGCCAATTTCAACACATAAGCAGGTGAGTGATCATCTGATGCAGGAAGTGGAAGATGTAGGTAACCAAGTTAAAGCTATCGATGAATGGAAGAATCTAATCATTCGCCAAGCTTCTGTACAACTCAGGGAGGTGCCGGCCCATCTAAAGGTTATGAAGGATGCATCGGTTCAGCTGAAACAACTAGTGATGAGCACGATGGACATGAACACAGTAGCTGAAAGTAACCTGAGTACTTTGGTCGAGATAAATAAGCTACCGAGGGAGGTTTTGACTGCAGAACAAATTGTGCCCGATGGATCGGTTGAAAAGGGGAAGCAACTTGAGTTTGTAGTTTCTTTCCGCTTGGAGATCTTCAGAATCATGCTGAAAAGGATGCGGGCGCTTGAGAGTATGACATCATCACTATCAGACAATGTCATTGCTTTCACCAATGAGGAAGTGGTCGGGAACGTTTCTTCATACAAAAGGACCATTCCTAACAAAGTGCTTGATTCCCTGGAAGGATCTCTTCTGATGGTGCAAGAGAGGATTGATGGAGCTGTTAGGCCTTTCACGATGGATTCCATCAGCAAGCTGGTAACGCTGCAGTCAGACATTAAGAAGTTCGGGCCTAGCTTGAAGGATGTGGAAGCATGCATCGAGGTTTTGAACGAAGATTTGCTGCAATTCAGGACAAAAAAAGAAGTTGTGGCTAAAACAGATGGGAAGTTGCTGAATTACATGTTCGACAAGTATATTCAGTATCAAAGCAAAAAGAAGATGTAGATGTTACAGCAGATCTTTCTTCTTCTACTCTTTCTTCTTCTATTTCTACGTTCTCGGATGTAATTGTAAAACTTTTTAGTTATTGGTTTGAAAACCATTACTTTAAGTTGTGTGGAACAATTCTATAAGTTAAGTGACATATGTGTATAATTTTGACTATAGATCTTGATGCATGTCACTTAGAGAGGAGTTAAAGGAAGATGATCCAGATGTTATCTTTACTTCTTGTTTATGTTCTAGTTCAGTTAAGTTTCCCATTTGTAATTTCCCTTCTACATTCTATAAGTAGAGGAAGAACCTTCGGGTTAAGGATCAAAATTTGTAAGCAACATTCTTGTGTTCCAGACTTTGTGTTGAAACCCCTAATAGCTATTTGAAGCAGAGGAATAGAAAGGAGCATATTTCCGGAGAACTTTGTGTCAACGGTGCATTTTGTTTCTAACTTTCTGTCTTAGATCTATTTATAAACTTTGCGTTATTCTAGATCTAGATCTGAAAGTTCCCTTTGCTTATAATTCTGTATGTTAATATCTATCTGTTTTGTCTATGTGCATGCAATAAAATCTGTAATCTATTGATTGGGTTGCACATCTTCCCTCTTTCTTTCTGTGTTTTTATTATTTTCTTCTTCATCAGATTTTTCCTTTTTTAACAACTGCTTACTTGCTGCGAAACTATACAACTATGGTTCATGAGCTGCATGGTTAAAGTAATACCCACAAATGGATACTAGCATATTTAATTGACAAATCTTACACGGGAGCCTCACCGGTAAATGAGGGAGATTTATCTCATGACTGCCTAGGTTTTCAGCTATGTAGAAAATCTAGCCAACAGAGCAAGGGTCATCTTAGCTTCAAACCGTGAGAAAAGTTGTACACGGATGCGATGATTCACTCTCTTGAATGTCGTCGTGCTAAGTTGTGAGATGGACAATCTATTACATAAAGAGCCTAGGACTTCTTCCACCTTTGGATTGAAGCTCTCCTTTCTATCTTGGAATGTGTGAGGTATGACGATTCCCAATCACAAGCGGTTTGTGCGTGGTGTTTTGGAGCGCTTCAAATTGGATGTGGCTTTCCTTCGAGGAAGTCAAGTCTGTCGGTTTTGAGCTTAGAACTATTGCTGAAATTTAAACTTGAATTCTTCGATCCTTGTTATACCACCATGGATGGTGGACTCAAATTGTTGACAGAAGAGGAATAACAGACCATCAACGTGAATTAGTACAACAATTTGTGGGGAGTTTGATTTATCTTACGAGTACGGACCCAATATCAGCTTTGTTGTAGGGATGTTATTCATGTTTATGAATTCACGAGAAGATGGTACATTGGAATGCAACCAAAAGAGTCAAATATATCAAAATTACCTTGAATTTGCTATCCTATTTGAGAAGAATGATGAGTCATTGGTGATATAGACGTGGGACCGGGAAGGTTCATACAATGGCAGAAATCTCCTTTAGGATATGCATTCAACATAGGATCTAGAGAAGCCCCTAGGGTTGGCCTCGGTGGTATGCTGTTGCGCTGGTTACCACTAGGTCATGGGTTCAATTGTA
Organism: Taxus wallichiana var. yunnanensis; assembly: GCA_018340775.1. Lineage (NCBI taxonomy): Eukaryota > Viridiplantae > Streptophyta > Pinopsida > Cupressales > Taxaceae > Taxus > Taxus wallichiana. The sequence goes on along the minus strand of CM031237.1, from coordinate 452,505,839 downwards.
ATTAAAATGGGGTGTCGTAGATTGGGGGCGTTGACGTGTCGCCGGAGGACTAGTATGTTGGACTTGCCCCTGCATTGCGCGCCTTTGGGTGTGTTAGGTTGCTGGATCCTAAGACTGAAAGGGAGATAAAACATGATACCTACCTCGTTAACCAAAAAAAAGAGGATCTAGAGTGATTTATTGTATTGTCCCTTTTTGGGGCTGAAACTGAAAAGAAGGAAAACTACACAAACCCAAGTGAAGTGAAATCTGATTTTTATTACAGCAGTTGTAATATCGTTTAAAACCCTAGGGAGAACTGTATAGGAGCTTAAATTCACCAAATAACCATGCACAACAACTGAAAAATACTTGTAAATAATTATTTCAACCACGGCAATCAATATCCATCCAATTGGCAACAAATAAATGGAGAAAATCAACGAATATATACTGCTGTAATTAAATTTAGGACAGCAGCAGAACAACCACAAACCAAGGCTGAAAATGATAGATAAACCCCACCAAAAATCATGAAAATATAGATTCCAGCCTTATAAATTATGGAGATTCAGAATATAAAATCAGATATGAAATTTGTGCCCTAGAAAGCACCAAACCAGCTTCAAACCCTAGTCGCTCCCCTAGGGAAGAGCTCCAAAAATGATGTAAAGCCTTTGCAATCCTTCTTCTTGATGTCTCCAACTCAAAATGGAGGGTTTCTGTCCTCCACCAAGCCACAAGGAAGGTTTCTGTCTTCCTTGGATGCCACACAAGAGGGTTTTCATCCTCAAGTGGAAAGGTAGTGAGCAACTAGCCCAACAAACCAATTGTATATGAAAAATGTGCCAAAGATGATTGCAAATGAAGTCCTTAAGTCCCTTTTATATCCTTCCCTTGGCACCAAAGGCCAAATAGAAGAGGACCGACCTCTTAAGCCTCACTTTATCTTTTAATTGCTTCTTTATTCTCTCCAAACCCAACCGACCTGTCTCCTAAAGGAAAACACTTAAAAGAAAACATTAAATCTAATAAAGGAAAACTGAAATGAAATGCAATTCCTTTCCTTGTTCAATAATTCTTCTTTTCCATGAAAAGGGAATGGCAAGAAGTCCATATTTAGGCCTTCTTGATTTATGGTTCGAAAAAAGGGGACATTACATTTATTGGATCAGCAAATAATATTCTACATGGTGACTTTTATCTTCCGTTGAAATTGAATGTAAAGCTGCCATGAATGGCACATGTGAAGCTATTTGGCTTCAAAAATACTAGAAGACATGAATCTAAAACACTCTATAGTAATGCTAGCTAAACGTGACAATCAAAGCACCGCCAATTTGACAAAAATCCAATATTTCCACCCTCGGATTAAACACACGTGTATCATCCTTGTATTAGAGAATATGTTTGGAACAAAGAGATTGAACCGCAAAAGATCAAGCAACGGGGATATGTACAAAATCACTCTATGGAGATAAGTTTGAGATTCGAGAAATATTGTGTTTAGTTTTAATCATAGTTACAGTTCAAAAATCCGATTAAATTCGGAAGGGCAAAAATCCGAAAATACGGAGTTCTCGAAAAAATCCGAAAAAATAAGGAAAATCCGGTTCAGAATATATATACTTATATTCTTTTATATTTATAAATAATTAAAAATAAATTTAAAAATACATAAATAATATAATAATATTATAAACTATATAATAATATTACAAAGTTACAAACTATATTATAAACTTAAAAACAAACACCACATAAATATTATTATAAATAATTAAAAAAGAACCAATACATAAATAATATAATAATAATATTACAAATTATATTAAAAACCTAAAAACAAACAATACTAAATATTATTATAAAGTTATAAATTTATAATACGTATATTATAAACTTAAAAACAAACTATATTAAAAAGTTAAAAGTTAAAACTATATTAAAATTTAAAAACCGGACATTATGTACTCCCGTTGCCGCCGCTGCTCCTCCTCGCTGCTGCTGCCTACCTCCACTGCCTGCCCTCTGCTTACAACCTCCTCCTGCCTGCTACGAGTCACGACCTCCGCTGCCACGAGTTCCTCCTACCACGATTTGCGATTGAGTGCCTCTGCCGCTGAATATAGAAGCACTTTGTATTTTAACAACCGATTTGCAGGGGTTTTATAGCATTTTAACGCGTCTAGGGTTAACGCGTTTAGGTTTAGGGCTTTTTTTTGTTTTTCGTGCAAAAAGTCACCGAATCAAACCGGATTTATCTAGTCACTTCGAAAAATACGGTTCGAACCGGATTTCATTCAAATCCGGCCGAACCTGGTAACTATGGTTTTAATAAATATTAAGGAGGACGTTAGGAATATTAATGTTTTTTTTAAGTCGTGTAATGAGTTAGTAGTATGTATTATGTAATAAAGTCATTAGAAGATCATTGAAAATTAAGTTTTCAACTACCCAACCTGCCCCTATATTATTACATCATTATCTGAGCCAACACCCATTCTTGTTCCCTATTACAAGATGTGCTTGGGTTTAAACTTCACTTAATAAATTTGGATATTGAGAGTTCTTTGATGATTCCATATGTGGCCTCTTAATAAAATGATTTTAGGGAAATGTTTATTGGCAAGCTCTCTCTAAATAAAGAATTTTAAACCAATTAATATGAAATGTTAATTGGTATTTTTCTTTTCTAAATAGTCATTTACTTTTTGATATTATTTAATTAAATTGTTTATTTGTTAGCATGTATGGGTTTCAATAGGCATTGTGCTTTATTGTTGCTAGCTGGTTGCGTAAAACATGACGTATTTTTTTTCATTATATATTTATTTAACTTCATTTAGCAGATTGATTTGGACTGCAGGGAACTTGTGCAACGCCTTCGAACTACATTTGCGGAAAACAATGCTTTACATAAGGAGAAGGAAAGGCTAGCAGAGGAGCGCAAAAGGAATTTACAGATTCTTGAACGTCAGGTGTGGCTGGGTAAATTGATATCATCTAGAAAATTGCTGCAATCTTTTTCTATTTCTATGTTTTGTTCTCTTGTAGCGGTTCTTGGATTCTCCAACTTCCATTTGCATTCTCTTGGCCATTTCAAACATATGGATGCTATGTTTTTTCCCATTTTTGGCCCATTTTGGGTTAATGATAAATGTTGGTGCTCATCTTTGTCATTTTCCTTTAGGTGGTTCTTTGGCATGCTTGTCAACCTTACCTGAACGTTGATAGCATCATTAGTATTTTTTTGAACCCGGTATTAATTAAACGTTAATTCAAAATATCTTGCTCCGTATCACATTGTCTCCTGTTTAACAAGTTCGATTGAATATTTTATGATTTCCCGTCTACAAATTGATATGGCATTCCCTGTTTAATTTCAAGAACTTCGAAAACTACACTCTGGAGATTTTATGAGAGTGGGATTTGTAACACTTGCCAAGAAGATTCTCAGTCACTTCAAGAGAAAAACATCTGCCTATATCCTGCATCTAAAATAAGACTTCAGAGATCTTATGAGAGTGGGATTTGTAATGCTTGCCAAGGAGATTCTCAGACACTTCAAGAGAAAAACATCTGCCTATATCCCGCATCTCAAATAAAATTCACATATCTGCATAACATAATAAATCTAAATGGAAAGTTGTAAAACTTTAAAAGTGGGGTAGCAACACCACCTTTATCAACAGAGACAATATACTCCTTAATTGAGCTTTGTGGAATTCTAGTATTCTATTCTATAGTTTCAATACTAATAATTGTTTAAAGGCGGAACAATTTGTTTGAAACAAGCAATTCATGATATAATAAATTATGTTGAGACATGGTGTTTGAGGAATATGTTTGATATGATTTGTTGAAGTCTGGACAATTCATTTGAAACGAGAAATTCAGAATATAATAAATTATGTTGGGACATAGTTTTTGAGATAAATGTTTGATATGATTTGATGATTGTCTTGTATGGACCCATTAAATAGAGGTTTGGGAAAATTACGCTTTTCACTCTTTTGATCTATGTGTGCCCATGGCCCCATACTTATGTATCCGCACGTTCATAATATGTTTCTTAGGGACTACAAACAATAAAAAAGAGCACTTTACGACCAATGGGGGAAATCCAAGAGTTTCTTCTCCCTTGTATGGAAAAAAACCATTTCCGAGAATTTCTGATCTTAGATGTTTTTGCAGGCTGCAGCAATTTCAGAGTTGATGCATGAGTGTGAAAATAATGCAAAGGAGAAAGATCAGGCCCTGAAATCACTAAAGATGATAAATGAAGACAACAAAATTCTTACAATGAATTTGGAACGCCATAGCAAGGTTTGTGTTAAGCTTAAAGATTCCCTCTGCTGTACTTTTTATTCCTTTGGAAAGTGCCTCAATCTGCTTGTGCACTGTATGCAAATACCAGTACTCTATGTTTCCTTCTTGTTCCATTTCTGTGACAGGCTTGGTGTTCGTTCTCATGTGTTCCAAACCAGAGCACCTGGTTTATAGTCTTGTGAAGATCATTGTAATGGTCTTGTTTCTAATTAATTTTGTAATGTCTAATTCAATGAGGAGTTTATAATTTGATAAGTTGGTTAGTTTCCTTTGCACACAATCATTTCATCAGCTTTGTCAACAGAACCATGAACTATTCTTGTTTTATTTTAATGCATGGTTGCAGGTTATAGAGGATCTTATGAATGCGAATGCTGAGATGATTGGGGCATCTAATTGCTATGCACAAATGTATGATTTCGATGAAAGTCATCCAAAAGCAGACCATCCTTCACCAATTGATAATTCTAATAGTAATCATGATGGTGAAATGACCTTTTATAGAACCAATTCGGACACTATTGATGATAAGTACAAAAGATCAACTTCAGATGTGGAGAAATCTAAAAAAGCTCAGATATTTTAGCAGATAAAGTCGGTCGTACTTCTGAACGAAAACAAAAGGCATGTGATAAAAATACTGGTCACAGGGAGTGATTCCTATACTTTCCTTCTTTTAGTGCTTATATGTGATGTTCCATACACGTGAGTTTTTATGACTTTTCAATAGGGTGTCAGATCTTTTTATCAGTAATTTTATGTACAATGGCCCCTGTAAGTATCCCTCTTCATAACCCCATTGGTTTCACAGCGTGGGTTCTCTAGTGCAGCTGATTGCTCTGTCATCAGGCAAAAAGATTTTCTTCCATTAATTTGGTTATCATAGATCACAAGCATAATTCATTTTTAACTTGTGACACGTACAATGCAGATGCTTTCTTATAATCATTGTCTTTGCAGGTAAAACCACAAAGGCATTATAGTAGGAGTCGACATCACCCAGCATTTTGTTAGTTCTTACTATTCAATGGCATGGAATTTCCAAATATTAAACTTAGAAATTTCTTGACGAAGATGGAGAGTTCTATCTGTAAAGCTTGTGTCATTGTTTTCCCACTTCCAAAATTGTAATTTAAATTACAGTTGCTTGAAATTGCACTCCATATTATTTCACTTACCATTTTATTGCTAAGCGGATGACCGTTGTTGGTTTCAATTCACTGAAACATGGAAAAATTCAGAAGATTCCCTGATTTTGCAGTCCTTTTTTTCTTGCTGAATTTAGAAATCGACAAGACAGTTTTGCAAATTAGTGACACCTGAGTATTTAAATTTGATAAAGTTCAAATTTCTGTGGTAAGTCAGATTTAAAAGATCAAACGTAGAAGACACTAAAGCGTTTGTTAATTGCTAATCAACTATATGGTAAATTAGTTGATATTATTAACATCTTTGTTTACCATCGAGATAATCTCTTACTATGCTAGTAAGATATAATACTTCGCAGTTCCTCCCTAGGGTGCACATGTTCGCAGTCAAGTGATAATTGTTTTCTCTTCATCGATTCGCAGTCAACTTTTTATATATATATATAATTTGGTTCAAGAAAGGTGCTGGCGGCAGTCTGTAAACACGTAGTTAACAGAGAGCTCCATCACAGTCCTTATCAGACCTGTCACAGGGCTTTTCATTAATTACTAATCAAACAAACAAATAATTAAAATTTAAAATTTGCCCCTCATTTGTTACGGAATTTAACAATAGATGCACAAAACTTAAAACATGGAAGAAAAGAGATGAATGAGGTTTTTCACAATCGTAGAAGCAATTCTAAAATGTACAAAGAGGCATTCTGACATGAGAGAAAATGTTTTAAAACAAACCCTAACTCTGAGACTTTTGTAATTGAAGATTTTGTAAAGCATATGCAGAAACATCCATTCGAAACGACATTATATCCATTTGGATATAATTAATCTGCCGTTATTCCCATGCGAAACAAGAAGGGAAATACTTTTGCCAAGGAAAAACATATAATTAATATTTAATAGACTAATAAAAGTATAACTTTCGGAAAGTTCTCTATATTTCATTTCTCACTTTCCAATCTAAAACCATGTACTTATGCAACTAGAGAGAAGTTTTTAAGATGAATGATTGACCGATAATTTTATTGGGGTAGTCCTTGGAGTATAATATACTTGTAGGATACTATATTGTTCGCTATAAAGAAAATAGAACTGCCAGCTTGCCCCAATATACAACTATAAGTAATACTAGCTTGAGTTGACCTCTATTTCCCTTTGTAGTAACATTAATAATGTCATGAGCCCAATTCAATAGAAGAAACATAAAACATGTTCTTTAAACGCTATAACATGTTCTTTAAACGTTAATATATACTCAGTGTCGTTGAAGTAATTGCTTCAAAACGGCTTCAAGCGAAGGTCGAGGAACAACATATTGTAAATTCCTTCATCAAGTTCAAAGTATAAAGGCGTAGATTGTGTGAGGCACACTAGATGCCCTGTCGTTGCCCTTAGAGGAGCCGATTATTCATAGATACAACCCCACCACACATGTAAAACATCTTTGCTCCCAAAAGTTTGCGGATTTTTTGCGGTATCAACATGCCCGAGACTCAAGAACCCCGACACCTTTGCAAGAAAATCCAATAACGAGATAATGGACGAGTTCGCGAGACAAGGGTGAGACTTTGTTGCACGAGATGGTCGTTGTGGCGTTATGTCATAAGCATTAGGAAGGACACTTCCTAATGCTTATGACATAGCAATGGAGCTGAAAACAATCCTATACAAGTGGAAAGATTGCACCAAGCCCCCCATGCCTATATTCCCAAAAATACAATCCTCTACACAACTTCAAATACCTACAATAGCAGCTATTCTAGCACCAATGCCTATTGCCTAGCGTTTACGTTGGATTAATGCAACCTTGAGTCAATCAAATGACTTGCAAGAGTTGAGGAACATGATCAAGTACATTAGTTTATTATTCTTTAAGGGATCAATTGTAGTCTTACTAATTTTACCGATGGTATGAACGATGTTTTTACCTCACCCAAACGTGTAAAAGACCATAGTCGCACTTAAAAGCCAAGTACTCTACTATTGAGTTAGCAACACTTATTTGCTATTTGAAGAGATACAATCATTAAAGAGCATATTACCCTTAGATAAATGGGTTTATATAGTCACGTAAGTGTCATGTAGGATTGTAAAAGTTAATTCATTTGAAAGTTTAACAATTTAATGGAGGGAAAGTCACAATTTGAATTAAATTAAAATAAAATTTTTGAAATGCGTGTTAACCATTTATTGTTCAATAATTGGATATGGCGTATAAATGTTGTACATTGATACACTAATTGACAAGTTAATGATTCATTATGATGTGATTGGTTGTTATTAGTTAAAAATTGGACACTCGCTATTGATAGCATCAAAAGAAAAACAAGGTTGGTAGGGAAATATATTTAGCTCTTACAGATTTAAGATTTTAATTCCAAAAAAAAGAGAGTTAAAATTAACACCAACATTTGATTAAGGAGAGTGTTATCGAGAATATAAAGAAGATTTACAATTTAATTTTATTAACTTCTTCAACAGTCTTTAAATGAGAAGTTGAGATTTTTTATAATTTTTAAAATTTAGATTATCTTTAGGAAATTGATTTGATTTTACAATTAGTTTTAAACAACTCAAAATAATTTTTAGATATCCTTTTTTTTTTTTGGAAAGTTATCCTATTTAGTTTTAAACATCCATTTTATACACAATGATTAAAATTAAACGTAGGTGTACAATAGTCACAAAGATATGACTTATTTAGGTAGGTTGAGGATAACGGGTTTCAAGTTATTGATAATAAACCACCCCTTACCCTTGTTGATGTTGTCATCATGGTGCATGATTTCAATGGCTTCATGAAGGTGTCTTTTAAGTAATGATCTTCCAAGACAATGACCATATGTGAATTGATACAAATGGGGTGTTTGATATTGAGCGAGTGTTCTCGCTAATGCAGATCTTTTAGCGCATCATACTTGATATATGTATCATGTTCTTTGACTTGTGTTTGAATTGATCTTCTTGTTTCACCTATGTAGGGTTTTCCACAAGAGAATTTAATCATATATACCAAAGATTAAGCTTAGTTTCAATTTTATCTTTAAGGGAGTAGTGTTTTTAATATAGGGTAAGAAGATTTTATGACTAGGATACATGAGATTTATATTAGGTGTGGGGATTAGTAAACCTTTCAAAGGTGCGGAATTTAGTTTTTCATTATAACCATTATTTATAAACATGGATGTAGGGTGATTATATTCACAATTCAAGGACTTGTTACCCAAAATAAGTGTGCTCTAAAAGCTAGTGTGTCTCGGAGTACTAACATTTTTGGGAACAAGCAATGTATGTTTTTATTATATATGCTTTTTGAGAAAGTAGAAAGTGTATGATTTTCATTTCTTTTAATAAGACATCAAGGAATGGAATGCCTTCCTCAACCTCAAATTCCAGAGTGAATTGAATGTGAGGTGAAACGTTGTTGAGGTGAGTGAGTAAGTCATTAAGTTTGTCCTTTCCGTGAATCTAGAATAGATTGGTATTATCGATAAACCTTTTCCACCATTCAAGTTTTAATAAATTAACATCAATTGCTTTCTTTTCAAGTTCTTCATAAACAAATAGGTAGTTATGGGGGCCGGTGGGGAATACATAGCAATGCCTTTAGTTTGTTCATATATTTCTCTATTGAAGTTGAAGAAAATGGATCACAAGAAAAACTCAACAAGATTTATAGTTTCACAATTAGTGATTTGACGGATGATGAGAATGGCTTCGTCAATGGGGATTTTAGTGACAAGAGACATACCATCGAAGTTAACAATAGAACCATGACTATCCAACTTTTGTTCTTGTATAAACTCATCAAAGGGCAACAAGTCCTAGATAAAGGATGAGGAGTTACCCACAAGGGGTTTAAGCTTTTAGCAAGGAAGGATGTGATTTTGTAAGTGGGGGAATGGATGGTATTCACAATTAGACGGATAAGAGCATTAAGTTTATGAATTTTTGGTTGGCCATATATTCTAGGGGTAATTTCTTTAGACAAAATAAGTTTTTTCCTAATATTTGTAACCAAAGAGAAATTTTTAATTACAATTGTAACCAATTTAAAAATTTTATTGACAGGATTTTTATTAATTTTACGATAGCTACCACAATTTATGTGATCGTTCATTTTGGATTTGTAATAATCATGATTCAAAATGATCACAACATTACCCTTATCAACTTTTACAATAGCAATGTTTTTATTATTTGTAATTTTTTAAAGTAATGTGTTCAACTTATATTACTTTTAGGTGGTTTTTCTCTTTAACACAATCTTGTTTGATCTCTTTGATAATTAACTTTGGAAGACCATATAGGACTAGCTCAAGGCTTATGATGATATCCTTGATTTGAATGATTTTTTGTGAAATAACAAAACCTAGGCCTCTATTTATTAATTTGATAGAAGGGGCATTAAGGGTAAAATTTGAAAGATTAAAAATATTTCCAAGTTTACTACTTTGATTAGAGAGAGAACCCACAATTTGGGAGGCAAATGGGCATTCAATGGAAATATTATTAGAACCTAGTGTCACTACGGGAGATAACCCCATAGTTATGCATGTACCAAAACATGTACATTTGATTTCAGCATAGCTTGATGGAAAAAGTACTAATAGTTTTTCACTTTTTCATTAATCATACTTTTTAAGAGCCAACCACAATGTGACACATAGGGTGTTTGGTTATTGGTACACTTTTCAAATGCTTTATAAAAATTATTTGTGTACTAAATCAATTCAAAATCTACTTTTCCCTCTAAATAAACACATGAAACAAAAATGGTGATGTGACATGATCATATACTACATAATAGTATATATTTTTGCGTTGATGAAACCTCTACATAAAACTTCACACCCTAAAATTAAAGTGTGTGGTTATGGGGTCATCCCATAAGGGGGACAAATTGAGAGATAAATGAATATGTGCCAAGTTGGACCAACCATGCATGGAATGTGAGTACCAAGTGCCACTTCATTACATCAAACACTATCCATATTATATTATCCACGTGTAGCGCAACACTATTAATATCCGGTAGAGGTCTAAAGGAACAACGAACCGAATGGAGAAAGATGCAGATGGGTGGCATAAGTATTATTAGAAAACAATTCAAATTTACAAGAAGCTAGATCACGGAATGGAGGGACAACAAAATCAAAAAGTGGTTTTAAAGAGAGGAAATTTCTTAGAGCAATTTGGTTACATGCAAAGTTGGTTTATGAGGGCAACAAGATTTATCTTAGAGTAGCGAGAAGAAAAGGAGGCGAGCCATGACAAAGTTATTATAATGTGGTTTCTCTCAAGGATTTGCTAAATTTCATATTTTGTCTTTCACTTGTCTCTGGTTAAGCATGGCATTAGCTTTTAGAGCCGACTGAATTCATATCTAGACAATATTTGGTGGCTTAGGAAGAGGCACAACAAATAGCTAAGAAGATAATGTATTAAGGGAAGACCTCGAGCTATCGATTTAGGATCTCGAGAAGATGAAAATTACCATTATTGAATATATATTTAGTTATTTTTTATTTTTTATTTGTAAGAGAGAGATACAAGAAAAATTAGGAATAAACTATTATCTCTACAAAATTGAAGGAAAGTAAGATCAACAATCCTCTTTGAGACAGTTACTGTTCTTTTTAAAAAGTGTTACCTTATATGTAAAAACCATTCCATGAAGGGTAACAATTAATGTTATGATATTTTCATAGTTTAACATAGTGTAAATGTATCTAGAGAATTATGTTGAATTATAGAGAAGTATGATGTTTTGGGTCATCCATTTTGAGGGATTTGAGGAAAATGAATGATACAAATCGACAAATTGATTAGGATAAATATAGTTAGCATGAAAAGTAAAACAAAATCGGCAAGGGAATACATTCTTTTCCAAATTTTCCTCTATTTTGAAAAAACTTAATTTTATGATTTTATCAAATTTTGTTAAAATCCTAATAAAGATGATTTTTGAAACTAATTTTTTTCAAAAAAAACTTTAATTTAAAAAAATAATTATTTATGTTTTTGCATACGAAACAAAAAAATTATATTAATCTAAAAAAATATTTTTAAAATTGAGAGTTATCTAAATCACCTTATAGGTTATTTCATTGATTTTGGTGGTTTGTCATCAGGGAATATTCAAAATTTTGACATTCCTCCATCTTATCAGGCCTTTACTGCCAAGGGGTTGATAAAAAAATTGGCAAAAATTGGACAAAACAGGTCAACTATGGGTAAGGTCGGCCTTTTGGGGAAGTGAGGGAAGAGTTCCATTGTTCTCCAAGTTCCTTTCATCTTCGTTTCAACCGCTTTGCAGAGGAGGGATCGAAAAATCAGATTTCATCGACACGGTTAAAAATGTTCCTAAGTTCCTTAGGTTCACCAATTACCCGCCATAGCTGACCAAGTAAATAAGAGGAAGTTGGGCAAAACATCAGGGATTGAGGACACAAACAAAACGATTCAATTATTCCCTTACTTCCCTGCAACTCCGTCATCTCTGCACAGGGCAAGCAATCAGATAAATCGATGTTTATTGGAACAATGCAAATATTCCCTGGCTTCTCTGGATAGCCGACAGAGAAGGCATGGCCAAGTATGTGGATAAGGCAGGGTTTTTTAGAACAGTTGGAACAATGCAATTGTTCCTAGAGTGGCCGAGAAAGACGACTAAAGAAAGGCAAGGCAAGCACATCAGATAAAGCAGACTCGTGAAGCACCTTAAGAACAATTCTTTAGTGCCGCTCGTTCCCCGATTACCTGCATACATGCAACTAATCGTTCAAACTAACCAATGGAGGAACACGGGGAACGTTCCATAGCTCCATGAGTTTCCCAAAAGCCAACATGCCCAACCAAAGTTGAAAAAACAATACAAAAATGACCCAGAAACGCCATGTGTAGCTAATTTCTTCACCTAGAATACAAATTTGGATCATGCAGAAGCTAAAATTGATAAGATTATGCAACAAAACTCCATTTATATCATTCGGGGCTAAAATTAGAAGTTTTCATGCAAGAAAGAGCTTTCAAACCATACACAACAGTCCAAAAATATGCAGAACATGTAAGAGACAACAAATCTGAAATATCCCTTATGGGATACTACTTAAAAATGCACAAAATATATGAAAATTGCAGCAAAGTAAAATACTGATTTATGCAGATTTTTACAGTAAGGACAACAAACTAAATAAAATCAATATCTCCCAAGATATCCACTCGAATTACTTGAAAATTTAAAGAGAGCTTGATATTATTATAGAGGACATAATAAAACTGTTTTTGGAATTTTACACAAATTAAATTGCTACCAGAAAAGCACAGCGTGCCCTAGACAGCTGGAAAACTTCGAGGTTCGTTACTCTCTAAATACAAGAGAAAAAATAAGGGTCTTTGGAAATAACATTGACAGATATAGGAAATAATATTTCCACCTTCAGATCTGACAACGGCCAACTGGAAAACCCCAAATAAAGGCTGCAAGTCACCTCGCTTGGAATGGGGTCGAAAATGATGGAGGCGCCTTCAACGTGTTGCCACGCCCAACCCAAATGGCTGTCGTGAATTTGATCTGGAGCCCCTTTGATTATCTTCCCCAAATGCCCCCAAAACCCTCGAAATCCTTCCTCTAAAACCTCTGATACTATCTCTGCCGCACAACCCCAAAAGTGGCTCCGAAATGACAAACTAGGGTAGATATCTCACTACCAAAGAATTCCCTGCTAGCTAGGGACGTGTCTCTCACCATCGAAGCTAGGGTCCCTGTGGGATTTGACTCCACAAGCTGTAGATGCGCAATAACTGCTGTACGTGAAGGAGGCTAAAATGTAAGCGACAAAAGTTCCTTTCCTTTCTCTCCCAGCTCCTTATATACTTCTCCTCGGAAAATGAGCCCCAATAACCCTAGGCACATTTCATTCCATGGAGGGGCCAATAAAATAAAAGTAACGAAAGTTACTTTTTCCTTTTTGAGTCGCCATGGTCCCAAAGTGACCCCCAAACGCAAAACTTGGATATTAGAACCACGGGGCCCCTTCCCAAAAGCTCCCAATGTCCACAACCCCTTGGGTATGTCCACGGTTTGGACTTGACTTGGCCCTTGGGCCTTTTGGCATAGGAAAGGGGACATTACAGAAAGGGGACATTACAAAATCTCTATTTGGGGCATAAGTTTCCATTTTTACAACGCAAATTCACTTATTTGGGCACCTACATACATGTTTTGACATAGATTTCTCATGTCGAGCGTACGATGTATGGGTTATTTTTGGAGCAAAGGAGCAATATCTACATGCAAACGTCACATGTTTTTCTATTATGAGCTTCAGACTTGCATGTCCCTTCTATTTCCCCCCTTCTTTTCCCCCATTCTCTATATAACTCCATGAATTTATTGTAAAATCTATCTTGACACCTTCTATTTGTCATTTGGGAGCAATTCTAAGTTCGAGTGGAAGAGCAGGGGTCATGAGGGATCTATTGTACTTGTTCACCTCTTGAATCAATAAAGGAATCTTTTGTTACCTTCCTACAACCCATGTATTGTGCAATATCGTGTCTTTAAGCTGATTTTATCTCGTGATACTATTCTATCTTTGATTTAGAATTTATTTTCCATGCCTTTATGTAGTTATATGTGATTTATAGGTCATTGATTGTGTTTTAACCGAGTTTTGTGTAGGATATTGTTGTGGAGCTCACCAAATTAGCTTACAAAGCCATTTGTTGTACCTTCTCTATGTTTTCATAGCTACAAACCATTCTCTAAAGCAATTTTGCATTGACATATCCATCATAGGTTGTGTATGGTGTGTGTGGTTCCCTGTGGTCCATCTATGTGGTTCAAACAAGTCTGAGATCCTCAAATTTTCTGGTGTATCACCATATTTTCAGTTTCTTCCTCATTTCCTTCTCATGTTTCCTTGTTGATTCAATAGAGTAGAGTAGTCTTAGGAGTAGAAACTAGCCTTGGGTGTTACACTAGGGAAACCAACCCTCTCTGGAGACTCACTCCAACATACAAGGTTATCCACAGCCTAGAGTGTTTCCATTTTGTCATTGGAAGGGGAGTTATCACACCACTCTCCAAAGGGTGCATTCCTTTGTGACAATAGTTTATGGCACGCCTGATGGGACATGAAAGAAGAGTTCATTAAGGATTTGATGTTGATATCGAACTATCGTTGTTTGAGACACTTTCATTTAACATATGGTGGCTCCATAAAGCACATCCTAGCAGCAGATTAGTGCAAATTTCATGCCAAAAGTTACAACTAGATCATCTTAAAAAGGTATTCCATTTGATTTCGTTGAGTTACCTTTAAATTCAATAAAGAAAAATATGTTTTTGAGTTCTAAACCATATACTAAATCTCCCTCCATCCCACAAAATTAGAGTTTACTTTCCAATTTCCCCATATCCAATCTAAATCTCAATATGGCCATCCCAAGAAATTTGGTTTTTGTTCCCTTCAATGATGGCAACCCACTACAACTTGCTCAACATGATGACATCCCTGTGTCTTCCCTTAAGAGCATTCCATTTTTCACCGGAGAAAATCAAGTTACACCTATAGAACACGTTAAAGATGTGGCCAATATATGCTCTATTTATCATGTTACTCAAGAGAATGTTGCAGTTAGGTTATTAACAACCTCTTTCAAGGGAAAACATTTCAATGGTATATGGGATTGGAAGTAAATTCCATCAATACATGGGATCAACTGGGAGAAGTTTTTTGCAGAAAATTTGAAGACAAGTTAGATCATCTTTCGTAAGTGGAAAAATTAACTACCATCAAAAGAGCACCACAAGAGTTCATGTTTGATTTCAACATAAGATTTCAAAGGACTTGGGACAAAGTTCCATGACTCGATAAGTCCTACTCCCGAGTATGCTTTCAGTATTAGCTAAGTGCTTTGAATGTTGATATTTCAAAGGACAATACAATAAATGGGTGGGAGGACACTTCCTAATTCTTATGCCATAGAAATTGGAGCTGAAAAATCTTATACAAGCTGGAAAGATTGCACCAAGGCCCTATATGCCTATATTCCCAAAAGTACAACCCTCTATACCACTTCAAATACATGCAATAACATCTGTTCTAGCACCGATTCCTATTACTCGGCCCTTACGCTAGACTAATGCAACCATGAGCCAATCAAATGACTTACAAGAGATGAGGAACATGATAAAATATATTGGGAATGGGATGAAATATTTTGGGAATGACATAATTTCCCTTAAAAGATAGAAAAATCAGAGTCATAGACCCTACTATCTAGCCAATTAGTAGAATATGCCTCCATTCCAACCAAATCTGCAAGGCCAAAAATAATTTTGTAATGCTAAACCTCTCGAACCTTTTAATCTCAATAATGCTAGCACCTCCAAGGAAATTTTACCTTTCCAAAATAATCTGATACAATACTAAGAGTGGTGTTATCCTTGCAATCTATCCCGTAATCATAACTCTTTCCCCAATGGTGTTCTAAATCAAGATCTTATGGTGCAAAATACTTCTATGTCTCAAAATCCATCGATTGAAACCCTACAACAACATGAGGTTTCTCAAGAATTGGTGCATAATGATGCCTTGCATTTTCTAAAATGGAAAGTGGATGATTTTTGGAGTAAATCATGTGGATCAATCTTGTACTTATGTGGCAAAATAACACAAGATAAAGAAAAGGGCAATAGAAGTGGATCGACCAATTGGTAAGACCAATTCTTAGCCTTTTCCAACATTTCAAGGTGATGTTTTAGTTCCTAATCAGCAAGGCACACAGAGAAATCCATCTACAAGAGTTCAGAACCAACAAGAGATTCCAATTTTGACTCCACCAACACAAGAAGTAACTGCTGTTAAAAAAGTGCATCAGAAGGTTAGTACTCCATCTTTCAATATTCTTGATCATATGAAGCAAACTAAGGTCAATATGATAATGTGGGATTCTTTGTCTCTTCCCGGTCAAAAAGATATTTTACAAGAAACTTTGTCTAACCTCGCTCTCTATCTAACCGCCCAAAGAACCATCTAAAGTTGTGTTTACTAACTCATCTAATTCAAAGGAATCCCAAAATACAAAAAGTTTGAAACCACCTCCTTTCTATGTTTCCTTGATCATAGGCCAAAATCTAGTCCATAATTGCATGATTGATTCAAGAGCTTCCAGTTTAGTTATGCCCAAACAAATTGTTGATAAACTTGGTCTGAAATATGAACATCTTTCTAAAGGAGTAGTTTAGTTAGATGGAACACTTGTAGAAACTCTTGGAGTCATTAGAGGACTAAGCCTAACCTTGCATGCATGCCCAAATTTATACATCCCTTGAGATGTCTTCATTATTGATATCCCCTTTTTTCCTTGTATCTTTCTAGATATTTCATTGCTAAATTGGGAGGTTATTTGTTATCGATTGATCTCACATGTTGTTTAGAACAAGGTATGACACCAAATCTACAATAAGGTTTGAACCCATCTCGGTGAGTCATATAGAGCCTTATATACCCAATGTTATCAATTCTAGTCATATGGTCATAGATGAAGAAGACCAAAGCTAGTTGACCATGAACCAAACACATTTCTTGAGGGAATTCCAGACTTATTACTTGATGAATTGGATACTAAAAGTCATGCTATTGATCTATATAGTCATATTAAAGATGCAGGTCTTGGAACATATTGTTTACATGAAAAAAATCTATTATTCCTAACTTTGTCAAACTAGATCAACATGATGAAGCTTTATAACAATTATACTTTGTGAGATCAAGAAGTAGGAATGGAACAGGTGGGGGAATCATGCTGTTTTTTTCCAAACAAAGAGAATTATTTTTCAGCTTTAAGGTTTCAATTCAGTTGCATTAATAATACAACTGAGCATGAAGTTCTTGTGTATGGCATTCAGTGGGTAAAGAAAAGACGGGTAAGACAATTACAGGTGTTTGGAGACAATGAGTTGGTTGTCAATCAAAACATAAGATAGGCTACAACCAAGAACAATTTGTTGAGATCTTACAAAAATAGAGTGTGGGATATGATGGAGGATTTTGATGCTTTCAATGTTTAATCTATTCCTAGAGAAAAGAATAAATATGCAGGAATACTAGATGCAATTGGTGCTCAAGTGTTGAAATTCAAGATAAGATCAACAAGTACAAAAATCAACAACATATAGAGATAGTTGTAAGGCATTCTATCCCCGATAACAATGTTAACTGGAAAATATTTGAATCAGATAAGAAAATAGTTTTTTTTTTGCGAGATGATCCTAAATTTTCAGTAAAAAAATAGGAAAAATTATAGCACTAGTATGAAAATCAGATTATTCAGTTGATACCTAACAAGATACCTCAGGGAGTAGTTAATCTTGAGTTCATTTTTAATATAGATGATCCGGGTCGAGGTGATAAATCTAACATGTTGATTAAGAAAGAAGATTACGAGCAAATCATATTGGAAATGACAAAACACCCAAGTTGGGAAAGGTATGTAATCTAGATGATAATCTTGATTTCGTTTAACTTTCCAAGAATTTGATGATGTTTTTGCGTGGGGATATGGTGATCTTAAGTGTTTTAATTTAGATTTAGCACAACATACTATAAATTTGGATCCAAATACCAAACTTATTAGGAAAAAGCAAAGACCCATCAACCCAAAGATAAAGCCTCTCATGAAGAAAGAATTGGACAAATTGATCAAAGATAACATCATTTTACTTGTAAAACATTCATCATGGGTTGCCAACTTAGTTCCTGTGAGAAATAAAAATGGAAAAATACACTTGTGTGTGGATTTCAGATATTTGGACATGGCATCTTTAAAGGATCGTTACCCATTACCTTCCATGGAACAAATCTTGTAGATGGTAAGTGGCTCAGAAAATTTTTCACTCTTGGATGGTTATTATGGGTATAATAAGAATACAAATGTAGGAATCGAGACCAATTCAAGAATACATCTACAACAAGAATGGGGCAATTATGCATACAATAAAATACCATTTGGATTATCTAATGAAAGAGCTACTTTTCAGAGAGCCATGGACTTGGCATTTCAAGGATTGATTAATAATTGTGTTCTTGTTTATTTGGATGAAATAAATTTATTTTCCAAGCATGTTGTAGATCATCTAGTTCATCTTAGACACATTTTTGAAAGGTGCAGGTAATATGGAGTATCAAAATCTAAAAAAGTGCACTTTTTTAGTCCATAAAGGTAAATTTTTGGGGCATATTGTTTCTAAGAAAGGTCTTGACATTGATTTGGAAAGAGTAAGAGCAATTTTATCATTAGCTTTTGAGCAATGACATAATCTCATCTATGATGGTACAAAGTAGAATGATGAGAATTTAGAATAGCCAATTACTTTCTTCAATTAAGGATTAGAGGATTACGAGGTAAGGTAATATTTTGTTGAAAAACAAGTCCTTTTAATCATTATAAGTCTAATTTTTTTAGACATTTGGTTTCTAATAACAAAATTCATTTAATGGTTTCTCACCCAAGTGTTAAAGATTTTCTTTTGATAAAGGATTTAAATGAGAAAAGGGAAGGTTAGATCACAAAATTTATGTAGTATGATGTTAACATTAAGGTTACTAAACTGGTGAGAGGAAGATGGTTGTGTGAACAACTATCTTCGATTTTCACAATGGGAAAAAATCAATTTTTAGTGATCCGTAATGGTCAAGGAACAACTTCTTCCTAGTTGCTTCGTGAGTTGGAATCAATACATGATCCATTTTCTTCATACTGGATAGTGCCACTAGGTTTAGACAAAGTGCCCACTAGGTTTGGACAAAACCAAAAGAAGGTATTTCAAATTTCAGTTCATCCCTTATGATCTTGTTGATAATATTTTGCGGCAGAGATACTTTTCAGAGAGCCATGGACTTGGCATTTCAAGGATTGATTAATAATTGTGTTCTTGTTTATTTGGATGAAATAAATGTATTTTCCAAGCATACTACATATCATCTAGTTCATCTCGCATACATTTTTGAAAGGTGCAAAGTAGTATGGCGTATACCTAAATCCAAAAAGTGCATTTTTTCAGTCCATAAAGGTAAATTTCTCGGCATATTGTTTGTAATAAAGGCATTGCCATTGATTCAGTAAAGAGTAAGTGCAATTTTATCATTAACTTTTGGAGAAAAGACATAATCTCATCTACATTGGTACAATAGAATGATGAGAATTTAGAACAACCAATTGCTTTCTTCGGGCTTAAGGATTATGAGGTAAGGTACTCTTTTGTTGAAAAATATGTCCTTTCAGTCATTAGAAGTCTAAAAAAATTTAGACATTTGGTTTCTAACAACAAGATTCATTTAATGGTTTCTCACCCAAGTGTTAAAGAGTTTCTTTTGAGAAAGGATTTAAATGAGAAAAGGGCAGGTTGGATCACAAAATTTATGGAGTATGATGTTGACATTAAGGTTACTAAATTGGTAAGAGGAAGAGGGTTGTGTGAACAACTAGCTTCAGATTTGCACAATGACAAAAATCAGGTTTTAGTGATCCAGAATGGTCAAGGAACAAATGCTCCCCTATTGCTTCAGAGTCATACTCAATACATGATCCATTTTCTTCATATTGGATAGTGCCCACAAGGTTTGGACAAGACCAAAAGAATGTATTTCAGATTGCAGTCCATCCCTTATGTTCTTGTTGATAATATTTTTAGGAAGGATATAAATGGTGTTCTTCTAAGATGTGTTGATTCGTCAGATCGATTGAGCATGTTTTGGAAGAGTTTCATGGAAGATTATCCGGTGGTCATTTTGCACCAAGAGTTATAGTCTTAAAGATCATGATAATAAGCTATTATTGGCTAACATTATTTATAGATGCTCATGCATAGGTAAGGAAGTGTTCAAAGTGTGTTGTTTTTATAGGAAAACAAAAGTTAACAACTCTTCCTCTTCAACCTATTAAGCTAGACCAACCTTTCTTGCAATGGGGTTTATATTTGATTGGCATGATCAACCTACCTTCTAGTGTAAGACACAAATTGATTCTCATATTTATGGATTATTTCACACGATGGACATAAGTAGTAACTTTTAAGGAAGTAAATGAAACTTCAATATTGGACTTCTATGAAGGTCTTGTCACAAGGTTTGGTGTCCCTGATACAGTTATCTTAGACAATGCTTTAGCTTTCCTTTCCACAAGGATCAAAACATGGGAAGTCAAGCTTAGAATCCATCTACCAACATCTTCCAACTATGATCCTAAAGGGAATGGCTTGACAAAATCAACTAATAAGAATATTCTCAAAATTATCAAAAGAACTATGGTGGAAAACCAAAGAACATGGTGCAAAAAACTGAAAGAAACCTTATGGGATGATAACATTACTCGTAAAAAGGTAAATTGGTAAGTCTCCTTTCATGTTTGTCTATGGTAGAGAAGAAAAGTTTCATATTTCCTACAAATTACCAACTTTAGATCTCATAAAATAGATGGAAATGATGGAGGACTTAATGCCAATCAGATTTGTAGAGTTAATGGAGTTAGAAGAAGATAAAGACAATGCAATGACAACCATGAAACTTCATCAAGATTAGGGAAGATATATTTTGACAAGAAATCAGTTGCAAGAACAATCAAGAAAGGAAACATAGTGCTCAAATGGGATGAAGAATGAACCAAGCCTAGAAGACACACTAATTTTGAATCCTTTTGGAGTGGGCCATATTTGATTATAGGTTACAAACAACACAATGATTTTCATCCCACCAAGATGAATGGTGATGAGTTACTAATCCCAGTGAATGGGATATACCTCAAACTCTGTTATCGAGGACATGTTTCACTAGTGTACATAGTAGGGTGTGGTTTTTGTTTTATTCCAAGTGATTTGTGCACATTGTTGTCTTAGTTTCCTTCTCTACGTGCCTTGTGTACTTTGTTAGTGTGTTTTGTTTTCTAATAAGTTCTCTAGCACAATTTTGTTGTTTTCTAGGAAATATTTTCATTGTTTCACATGGTTTCAAGAGGTTGCAGTGGTTTTTCATGACTCCAAACCCAATGGATCCTTCAAGGCAACTAGAATCTACATCTGGTAGGAATATGTCCTTTGGAGGTTGCTAATTGTTATCAAAAGAACCCTCCATGATATTTTAATGATTTTGGTGTCATGTCATTAGGGAAAATTCAAAATTTTGACATTCCTCCATCTTGTCAGGCCTTTAGTGCCAAGGATTTGGTCAAAACAATGGAAAGTAATTAGAAAAAATAGGTCAAATATGGGCAAGGTCATCCTTTTGGGGAGCTGAGGGAACACTTCCATCATTCCCTAAGTTCCCCGCATCTTTTTTTCAACCACTTTACATAAGGGGATCGGAAAATAGGATTTCATTGGAACAATTAGAAATGTTCCTAAGTTCATAAGGTTCATTGATTAACCACCATAACCAACCAAGTAAACAAAAGGAAGTTGGGAAAAGCATCGAGGATATTAGGCATTGAGGGCACAAACAAAACAATTCAATTTTTCCCTTACCTCCCCACACTCGTCATCTCCGTACAGGGAAAAAAGTCAAATAAATCGGTGTTTATTAGAACAGTTAGAATAGTGTAAATGTTCCTGGGTAGTCCAGATAGCCGACATAGAAGACATGGCCAAGTTTTTGAATAAGGCATGTTTTGTTTAAATAGTACAATTGTTCCTAGAGTTTTCTCGAATGGCCAAGAAAGTTGACTAAGGTAGGCAAGGAAAACACATCGATAAAGTGGGCCTATTAAGCACCTTAAGAATAATTCTTTAGTATTTCCCATTCCTTGATCACCGCATACATGCAATTAATTGGTCAAACCGCCGGCTGGAGGAACACGAAAAATGTTCCACATCTCCATGAGTTCCCAAAATTTGACAGTGCCCAACCAAAGGTGAAACACTCCAGAAAATGATCTAGAAACACCATTTTAAACTAATTTCTTTGTCCAAAGTCCAAATTTGAATCACGTAGAAGATAAAATTGAAAAGATCATGCAATAAGACTCCATGTTTATCATTCAGGGGATAAAATTAGTAGTTTTCATGCAATAAAGAGCTTTCAAACCATAGTCCAAAAAAAGAGAACATTCAAGAGATAACATTTCTCTATTTGGGGCATAAGTTTCTATTTTTACAACGTGAACTCACTTATTTCGATGCATATGTACATGTTTTGACATATTTCTCATGCCGAGCATATGTAAGGGCTATTTTTAGAGAAAAGGAGCATTATCTACATGCAAACATCACATGATTTTCTATTCTGAGCTTCATACTTGCATGTCCCTTCTATTTTCCCCTTCTTTTCTCACATTCTCTATATAAATCCATGAATTCATTGTAAAATCTATCTTGACACCTTTTATTGTCATTTGGGATAAATTTTGAGTTCTTAATGGAAGAGAAGGGGTTAGGAGTGATCTATTGTACTTGTTTCACCTCTTGAATAAATAAAGGAACCTTTTCTAACCTTTTTACAACTTGTATATTGTGAAATATCATGTCTTTACGATGATTTTATATCTTGATATTGTTCTATCCCTGATTTATAGTTTATTTTACACATTGTTATGTGGTTATATGTGATTTACATATCATTGATTGTGTTTTAACCGAGTTTTGTGCAAGATATTGTTTCGGAGCTCTCAAAATTTCCTTACAAAGCCATTTTCTGCCCCTTCTCTATGTTTTCATAGGTTCAACCCCTTCTCTAAAGAAATTTTTCATTGACATATCATCAGAGGTTGTGTATGGTTTGTGTGTGGTTCTCGTGGTCCATCTGTGTGGTTCAAACAAGTCTACAATCCCTTAGCTTTCTAGTGTAACAAAATCTTTTCAGCTTTTTTTTTTCCTTATTTCCTTATCCATTTTCCTTGTTGATTCAATAGAGTAGAGTAGTCTTAAGATTATAAACTAGACTTAGTTTTTACACTAGGGGAACCAAACCTCTCTGGAGACTCATTCTAACATACAGATCACCCACAACCTAGGAGTGTTTCCATTTTGTCAGTTGGAAGAGGATTTATCACACCACTCTCTAAAGGGTGCATTCCTCCATGACAATAATGAGGGTATTCAAACCCCTACTCTTTTATGATAATAGGTTTAAAATTTGTACCTAGACAATCGAGCTATGTCTTGGTTTCGTTAGTAAATGACTTAACCTTCATTTAAGATTAGATTCAAAGCATTTTTTAAATAAATAATAATAATAGGGGGGTCGAACCCCACACCTTTGTCTACCCTATTTCCGTGAGTGAGCCAAGCTAGTTATATGAGCTAGCTAGCTCACATCTATATAGTTTTTCTCACTCTTATTTAAGTTTAAGATTTAATAATAAACTTTAAAAAATAAATAACTAACCTATTAATGCCAAACAATATTCTATTTAGGGTTTATAGATTTCAAGAGTATTATTTAATATAACATATAATTGGGGCCTTTGGAAAGAGTATTAAGGCAAGAGGTTTAACTTTTATTCTCTATTTGCTATTATAGCTAGAGAATAAAAACTAATTTGCAATGGTTTCCATCGGGAGGAGTATTTTGTTGAGAAATCACACTATCCGAGAAAGAGTATGAAGGTAAGGGTTGTGAAGGAAGATACCTTCATTATTATGATAACACCACTTCCATGCATGAGGAAGCTAGGATGGATGAGAATTATTTTTTGTGTTTGATATGGAAAATCAGCCATTTCTTGGGAGAATCCATTAGGAGTGGTTGATTGGAGGATTGTAATAAGAAGTTATGGAGGACCTCATCATTTGGAAGGCTTTTTTTCTTTATTATGTATCAATCGAGTAAATTGAAGGAGGTGATCCCAATAGGGATGAGGTAGGGGTAAGTGCAGCAAGTTGGGGGACCAAAAAGTGGACATCAAATCTTGAATTTTATGAACTGTGATCACGATCCTCAGATACAAAAAAATAAAGCTGCGACCCTCATTTTTCCCCACCATTTTCTCCAAACCGTGCATTTTTTTTCCATTATTGACACTCATGCTTTGCATTACCCTTCCAAATTGCAATTTTTTCTTCTGGATCACGATAATTTACACAATGCTGTCACTGAGACGAAGAGGTAAGCCCTCATTTTTGATCAATTTTCTTGCATTTTAGGTTTTTTGTGGTTTTCATGGGTTTTTCAATCTTTTGTTTATGTATAAAATTTCTTTGTTTTGTTAGTTTCTCAACAAGTTACTAATCCTCCAATTCCTCCAAACATTCCTCCACTTCCTCAAAACCCTCCAAATATTCCTCCACCTCCTCAAAACCCTCCTTAAAACCCTCCTTTGAACGTTCCTCCGCCTCATGTGGCTCCTACCATCCCCACAAAACCACTAGGAACCTAAGGTGATATCATTACAAAAATTTAAGAAAATAAAATTTCCATTCAGAACCTTATTCACACTATCAAAAAAATCATTCCACAAATCCAAGCCGCATGACTTTAGCCAACACACTTCAAACATTGATTGGTGAAGTTGACTCTGCAAAAAACCAAATAGATAGATGGAATACTTTTAGAGTTGATTGTAGGTGTTGGTATGCAGAAAAATTATCACATGCGGCCGTGAAAGACAATTTTTTTGGAAAAGACCACATTTGTGCACTATTTATGGACCCCAAAACCAATGCCCCCCTCACGACTAATTGAAACCGGTTCCTATCCATTGATTTCACGACGATCGGATTAAGTAATTTTTTTGGGATTGGTGGTGGATAGTTTCGATTATTAACCATGCAACAACAACGAGGTTCCTCTTTATTTTTTGAAGAAATTGTATTGTGAGTTTGTGCTTAATGAGGTCCCCAATTATTTTGACTTTTCTAGGTTTTATGGTTGAGGAGGTGGCTTTGCATGCATTAGACCAAAGTGCACGTATTACATTTAGTCAAGCTAGGATTCCCACACCCAAAACCCCACATCCTTTAGTTATCCCTCCTATAGTGAAGGAGGTTGTGGAGATCGACACATTGCATGCGTTGAGGTCTCTCACTGACACTCTAGCCCAGCATAATAGCTAGATTGCATCTAGCGATGTTGGTGGAGGCACCAGTTCTAGCACACCACACCATTGTGGGTCATGTGGTGTCGTATGCATTCGGGTGAGACATCCTTTGTTGGGTCACATGATCTACTTTTTACTAGATGAGATGATGACAAATGTTTTTGGAAGTGTTGTAAATGTCCCTAGTCTTTCAAAGGTAAATGTCACATAAATAATATATATAGAAAAGTTTATTTCATTTGAGATTTTAATATATATACTTGATTATGTCATACTTGTGTAAAAACTAATATTTATTTTATTTTAAACAACAAGATCCATCAAGGACACATCCAGTGTGGACATCCTAGCTACTACAACCCATGTTACAGTGTGTGTAGACGTAAGTTTCAAGTTACTTACATTTCAAAGTTCATTTGATTGCACATTTATTATTAAATACACATTAATGTTTGTGTATGTGTTTCATATGTACATACATATTAATATGTTTATTTTTTTAAGCAGGATCTATGCGGGACATCATCTATTGTGGGCACTGAGGCTACTAGCACGCCTCATGTTACTTTTACACAAGTTAGTTTCACAGATTTTACTAGTTAATGTTCAATATTGTTTAAATATTATTAACATATAAATCTATACGTGTTCTAGAATTTAATATATATGCACAAGCCTTAGTTCCTTACACCATTCTCCTGGACAATTTTCAATTAATCTTGATCTACATATTGTTTGTACAACTTATGACTTCCACATAGACTCGTCCTATTATGTAGACTATGGAGGATTCTATTGATGTTGTCAAGATCGTAGATCCACTCACACAGGTACAATTTTTCAAATTTGTTAAATTTTGGACAAATGTTTTCTTACTAAATATACAATATCAAATTGTACATGAAATATTTATTTGTATGCAGCACTGGTCCGAATCGAGTGCAATGCCACGATCCCTAGACACTCCCCTCATGAGTCTACCCTTGACCTTGCAGAGCGTCAACAAAAAATTGATAGGGATCATGAGATTGTAGTAAGATTTCACATGCATTAAAATTTCTAAGTTTCTAAATTATGAATGTATTTTCAATATATCCACTTCTTAAAAATTTGGGTGTTAAAAACTTGATGTTTATGAATGTGCAGCTAAGTTGCAGGAAAGCTTTGACACACCTAGATTGCATGCAGACAAAATTCGTAGTGTCATCTCCCTCCACTACATCCACAAGCCGTGGACATGCTTCTACTAGCAGAGCCAAAAGAGGGAGGATGTTTCATGATTTTTCATAAGACGTATAGATATATATATATATATATATATATATATATATATATATATATATATATGCCATCTGGACATGTGATAC
The DNA here is from genome assembly GCA_018340775.1 of Taxus wallichiana var. yunnanensis. Classification (NCBI taxonomy): domain Eukaryota; kingdom Viridiplantae; phylum Streptophyta; class Pinopsida; order Cupressales; family Taxaceae; genus Taxus; species Taxus wallichiana. The sequence continues at coordinate 452,478,976 of CM031237.1, read as the reverse complement.
ATACATTTTTTGTATGCCTATATATGGCTTGATATATATGATCTTGTGTTGGACATTCCATGGAGACATGTATACAGTCTTATGCGATCGTGTGGTCCTATATATATGGAACACTTAGTTTGATACATTATTCTTATATTTTCATAGACATGGCACTGGCTCGAATGCATGTGCATGTATTCCATGTGTACTAGATATATTATATATATGTGGATTTTGTTCTCGGACCACTATGATATAATTTTTATGATGTTCTTGTGATCTCATGTGTTGATATTTTTCTCATACGATATTTGACATATGATCATATTTGATGATGTGTGACATTTTTGTATATACGTGTGACTTGATGAAGTATGATGATGTGTGACAACATGATTTCATTAAATGACATGTACTGTGATGATGTAATGACATGATCTGACATCTTTGTTGCACTCTTTCTAGACCACACACACACACACACACATGTATATATATGCTTCATAATCATCTTTGTTTCTCTTTTTGGTGGATGAAGATAGGAATTTTGCACATAACAATGTGTCCATTCAAGTGATATGACATCATAATCATCTTTGTTTCTTGATATGACATAATAATCATCTTGTGCTTTGGAAGATTGCATAACAATGGAAAAATTCTTGATATGACATCATAATCATCTTTGTTTCGCTTTGTCACACATATGAAATGTCTTTGTAATTTCATATATATGCTTCATGTAATCATGTCTTTGTTTCTCTTCATATGCTTCATGTAATCATGTCTTTGTTTCTCTTTATATGCTTCATGCACAATCATGTCTTTGTTGTGACCTTATTCAATCTCCTTGAAGGCTTGTCATATATGAAGTTCACTATTGGTGCGGTGAATAATAAATCTTGTGCTTTGGAAGATTGCATAACAATGGAAATTCTTGATATGTAATCATAATCATATTTTTTTCTCTTTGTCTCACACACACACATGCTTCATGTAATCGGTGTCTTTATTTCTCTTTACATGTGGTGGATGAAGATAGGATATTCTAAATTCAATAGTTCATACAACAAGGTAGTGTGTTTACTTGTCATAGTCTCCTTGATGACATGATGTGATGTTATTCAAATAAAATGATAGGGAATTATTTTCAGACCATACAAATAATTATTCACATAAGCGTATCGTAACAGGAGATATTCACATTTTACGATATACTTGTTCATGTTTCTAACACCAAAACTATGTGTCACCTTCAATACTAGGAATTAAATCCAAACTTAACAAGTAATTACATTAAAACATATCTATATTACACCCTATTTGGATATTAATTACAACACCAACTTGAAAGGGAAAATTTATTATTGATTTCCAATATTCATTTCTTTAGCAATGAATGGTGTTATGTCCTTCTTGTAGTCAAATTGCAATTTAGTACAGAGCTATCGACATTAAAATTTTCCTCCGTAATTTCTATTTTATTAATGTATGTATTAGGAATAAGATGTTGTTAAGTATAATTAGTAGTGGCATCCAATAGAAGATAATGGTGCCATCAATACAGTGCCACCAATAAAGTAGAGTACGATAACAGTCAAAGTACAAAAGGAATGTTGTGGTAAAAATAAATATTTGTCGTAAGTGGTCCGGTAATGTTAAAATGTCAAAGTTGGGGTAAGTAGAGAAGTAGGGTCTACATGATTAGGAATTAGAAATATTATATTTGTAATAAGGACAAGGAGTGATGTCATAAATATTTTGTGTATTTTATTTGTAGAAAAGTCTAAAAAGGTGGAACCCATGTGAGATGATAAGGTTTATCTTATCTTAGAAGATAAACCTACATGTAAAGGAAATAGTTTAGGCATGGAATATGATTGGTCGGAAGAGATTTCCTATCCTATCTTAGAGATAGGGTGGATAAGCTTGAATTCCTATAAATAGAGAGGCCATCCCCTCTCATTTATCATAGAACAAAGTTGTAATAATTATTTTATGAATAAAGGATTCTTTGTGAAGGTGTGTTAAGGAAGTCATCAAGAGGAGTAATTGTGAAGTTTCTCCCATAACCATTGTTGGAATCAAGTGGAGTTGGTAACACTTGGAGTAATTCATGGGTGAGATTGTAATAATTCCATGTTAATAATATATTTTACAGTTGTATTTCAGATTTGTCATCATTCTTTTTTTGTCATAGTTTGTGGTATTCTTGTGTTATGTTTGTTGTTGTGTTTCCAGATTACTACCACCAAACCAAAAGCTATGCATTACTAAAATAATCATAGCACGAGGAGTTCCCGGTGAAATATTATCAGTACCGGATTCGTGTTCACATTTTGGTTCCGTTGCCGGGACCATTCCTCGTTGGTGGATTTTCTGGAGAGATATTCCCACTTAGTCATAAATCATTTGGAGGGTAACCTTATTTTTATTGTGCATAGTAGTTACCATGGTAAAGTCACTTTTACCGTGAATAGTATTTACCATAGCAACTTTACTTTTTACCATGAATAGTATTTACCATAGTAGCTTCAATTTTTACCGTGAATAGTGTTTACCACAGTAAAGTCAGTTTCTACCGCAGTAAGTCAAGTTTTACCATAGTTTACCACGGTCATTCCTATTTTACTGTAGAAAGGTGTAAAGTCACTTTCTATTGTAGTGAGTCCAATTATTTGTGCACATAAGTCTTACTGATTGTACTTGTGAGTTGGTATCTCATTGTGGTTACTTTCAAAAAATTGGGAAGATTCTGTTTTTTTTCAGCCCAATCTAATGAAGACGCTTCCTCTTTCATTCAAGAGTTTAAATGATATTGCATTTGTAATGGCCTCATAAAAAGGGAACAATGGACTAAATTTTTTCCTACCTTTTTAGATGGTTTAGCCCTTAGGTGGTTTGAAACACTAGGTGATAATGTGAAAACTCATGGGATTTATTAATCGAAAGTTTTTTCAAGAATTTGGTGAACAAATGAAATATGCAGATCTCATGATCGATATCATAAAGCTATCCCAAGGAGAGATGGAGAATATAAGGGATTATTATGCTCGTGTTCTAGAGCTAAGGAGGAAGCTCGATGCCCAGATCCGGAAGGAAGGATTAACGGATGGGTTGATGAATGACGTGGATAATCTCCTCTCGTAAGAAATTCATTCTTGGGATGAAGCCTGAGGTCAGACAACGAGTGAAGTATGACCACCCAGATACCATTGAACAAGTAAAGGAGATTGCAATAAGGTAAGAAGAAAGCATGGAAGAGGAGCCCAAAGAAATTGCTACTAAGATAGAGCCTACACCAACACCTTTGGTCCAAAATCCACAACCACTCTCACTGAGCACAAATATTTTCCCTAGTACATCTATTGAGTATGAAGATCTACTCAAGAAGATGGGTCAGTTAACTATTAATCTTCTTCAAGGAAAGGAATTTAGTTCTCAGGGAGGAGATAGAGGTCCAAAAGAAATATAATCTGAAGTTGTATGTTATGGTTGTCATAAAAGGGTAATTATAAGTATAATTGTCAGATAGAGTTTCTTCATCTTATACAAGAGATAATGATAAAGGAAAAGCACTGTGAATTCTTTTGATGTGGTAGATATGAGCATAAATAATAAAGAAGATGTGTTTGTAACAAAAAGAAAGAAAGAAAAAGATAACCAATATGGAAATGATCCTAAGAAGATGAAAGGAGAAACTAGTAAGAAACATAGGAGAAGAAAGTTGGGTGTGCATGATTTTCTAATTTCATAGGAATAAGGACCATAATCCATCTTAGAAGATTTGTCCAAAAGGCTTGCAAATATTACATATGGTCAACTTCTGGCTATGTCTTCTGAGAAGAGGCGGGAGCTACGAAGTGGACTCAATGCTCGATGAAGTAAGGAGGTTGAGGTACCTGTTTTGGAGGCAGAGGCGGATCCCTATGCTCCATAAGCTGAGGTATTATGTAATGGTATTTCAATTCATGATGTCTTAGTTGATGGAGGTGCTGCAGTTAATGTAATGATTGAGTCGTAATAAATATGTTGGGTTTAAAATTGATCGCCCCCTCAACACTTATGTTAAGGTCATTAAATAAGGAAAAACTAAACCATAAGGTGTTATTTCAAATGTGGCAATATCTGTTATGGGTGTTGTATGTATGGTAGACTTTCAGTGATGAAAATGGTAATTATGCGTACCCAATGTTGTTGGGAAGGCCATGACTAAGGAGATTTCATGCAAGAAACTACTGGAATGAAGGCTTCATGACACTTAGATGTGGTAGAGAGAGGGTGAAGATAAACATAATCCCTCGACATCATAAGCTAGAACCTGTGGATTCAAGTGATGAAATTGATGATTGGACCTCCTCTGATTACTCTAGTACTAGTGAAGTGGACACAGAAGATGAAGAAAGTGAGGTTGATGTTTCAGTCATGGATATCCTTCCAGCCACACTGACTCATGAACCCATAAAATCATCTGAAGAAGAAATTGATGATCGCCTCCAACAAATAGAGATTGGTGATGCTGTGATGGAGAGTGAGAAGGAATCCTACCTCCAGCTCTTTCGAAGGTACATACACCTATTCACTTTTGATTACAAGGAACTTTGTCAAGTAAGTTGGGTAGAACATTCTATTGAGCTGGTAGATGGTGCTAAGCCCATAAAGCAAATGCCATATAGAATGAATCCTAATTTTTCTAAGATTGTAAAAGAAGAAATAGATAAGTTGCTTGATGTAGGATTCATATTTGCTGTAGAGAATTTAGAATGGGTTTCTCCCATTGTGATCTCAATAAAAAGAATGGGAAACTACGCATTTGTGTTGATTATAGGAAGCTCAACAAGGCAATAAAGAAGGATCATTACCCTCTTCCATTCTCAGATCAGATCTTGGATGAAGTAGCTGGCCAGGAGTGCTATAGTTTTGCTAATGGATATAGCGGATACAACCAAGTTCATATAGCAGAGAAAGATCAACTAAAGATCATGTTCACCACTCCTTGGGGAATGTTTGCTTATAGAGTTATGCCTTTTGGGTTGTGTAATGCTCCGGCAACGTTCTAGCATTTGATGAATAGGGTGTTTGAACCCTACATTGGAAACTTCATCAGAGTATTTTTGGATGATTTTTGAATCTATGGGAGCAAGATGGACCACTGCACTGAGATGGAGACAACATTTCAAAGGTTATATGAAGCACAAGCCTCACTAAACCCTATAAAGTGTGTCTTTGGATATTCTAAATATGTTTTGTTAGGGCATGTTGTATCCAGAGATGGTATTGGTAATCGATCCCGATAAAGTTTAAAAAATCAAAGAGTTACCATTTCCTATGAATAGAAGTAAGTTGAGATCATTTTTAGGCCATGTGGGTTACTATAGAAGGTTCATCAAGAATTTCTCAAAGATTGCATGACCACTAACCCAGATTTTCAAGAAGGATGTTACTTATGAACTAGAAAAAGCACATGAAGCTTTTGAACAATCAAGGAAGCCCCTGGTGTCTTCACCTATTTTAAAGAATCCAGATTAGAGCAAGCCATTCATTGTGTATACTAATGCTTCAGATGCAGCACTAGGAAGTACTCTGAGCCAAAAGGATGAAAATGGGAATGATCATCCAGTTTACTTTGGGAGCAAACAAATGAGCAAAGGCTTTGAGGTAAATTATATCAGAAACAGAAAATAGGCTATAGCTATCATTTTTGTTGTAAATAAGTTTAGAAATTACTTGCTAGGGTAGAAATTTATAGTTGTAACAGATCATCAGGCTCTAAAATATATTGTAAATAAGCCTAACCCATCAGGGAGGATAGCAAGATGGATAATTTTGCTACAAGAATTTGAATTTGATATTATAGATAGGCCAGGAAAGAAGCATGTCAATGCAGATGCACTCTCTCAAGCCTATGATGGTTTAGGTTCATCTTGTGATGATGATGATTTCCTAGATGCAACATTGTTATCCCTTGACACAATCCCTAGTGAATACATAGATATTTAGAATTATATGAATGAATTCAAGTTTCCTGATGGTGCCAATGTAAATACTAAGAGGAAGATTACTCAAGCTAGTCGTCCATATTCTATTCGCATGGAGTATTATTTTGAATAGGACACGATGGACAAGACAAGAGGGTAGTTAGACGTGATCAAAGGAAGGAGCTAATAGAAGAATTCTACAATGGTACATGTGGAAGACACTTCTATGGACAACTTACAACAAGAAGGATATTGGATGCAAAGTTATCATGGCCCACTCTTTTTAGAGATTGTTATAATTATTGTAAGACATGTGATATTTGTCTAACACATGGTAACCGTAAGACTTCATTAGCCCCATTATGCCCTATTATTCCACTTGGTCCCTTTGAAAAGTGGGGAATAAATATTGTAAGTCCACTTCCAACTACTCCATGCCAAAATAAGTATATTATGGTGCCATAGATTATTTAACCAAGTGGGTTGAAGCTAGGCCATTGAAAACAACTTCCATGGATGAAGTGGCAAGGTTCATATATGAACGCATTGTCACCAGATTTGGTTGTCCATTAGAAATTGTAACAGATCAAGGAAGCCACTTCATTAATGAGGTGGTAGAAGCCCTAGTCAACAAGTTTTCAATTAAGCACAGGAAGGAAATAATATACAAGACACAAGCACAAATGTACAGGTGGAACGAACAAATTTTGTGTTGTGTCAAATTCTAGCAAAAGATGTAGCCTTGCAAGTACATAAGTGGGATAAAAGGATTCATGTAGCATTGTGGGCATATAGGGCAACATCAAAGTCAGCAACAAGATACTCCCCATTTCAGTTGGCTTATGACATTGATCCAGTTCTTCCTATTGAGTTTGATATTCCCACTGTGAGAGTTATGAAAAATGAAAGGATGGATGAAAGTGATTTAGTAAAAGAAAGGTTGGTGCATCTTCATTTGCTAGAGGAAATGAGGGAAATAGCGAAGGATACAAGCTATAAGAAGAAAATGAAGCAGAAGGAATACTTTGATCAAAAGATCTATTGGTCTCCATTTCATGTGAATGACTTGGTTCTAGTATATGATTCTAGATAAAAAAAGAAGGCGTAAAAATTTATTCCCAAATGGATGGTGCCCTAAAAAAATAGCAGTTGTGCATGAAAATGGTACATATTAATTGGAGGAATTGGATGGTACTCCCATTACGAAATGGGTCAACCATGACAAGTTAAAGATTTTCTAGGCACCAGCCTTCAGAATGTCCATAAGAGTTTACTCCGAGGACGGAGTAGAAGCTAGGAAGGGGGAAAATGTCGACATTAAAATTTTCCTCTCGTAATTTCTATTTTATTAATGTATGTATTAGGAATAGGATGTTGTTAAGTATAATTAGTAGTGGCATCCAATAGAAGATAACGACGTCGCATCGAAGTACGGTGCCACCAATAAAGTAGAGTACGGTAACAGTCAAAGTACAAAAGGAATGTTGTGGTAAAAAATAAATATTTGTCGTAAGTGGTCCGGTAATGTTAAAATGTCAAAGTTGGGGTAAGTAGAGAAGTAGGGTCTACATGATTAGGAATTAGAAATATTGTATTTGTAATAAGGACAAGGAGTGATGTCATAAATATTTTGTGTATTTTATTTTTAGAAAAGTCTAAAAAGGTGGAACCCATGTGAGATGATAAGGTTTATCTTATCTTATAAAATAAGCCTACATGTAAAGGAAAGAGTTTAGGCATGGAATATGATTGGCCGGAAGAGATTTCCTATCCTATCTTAGAGATAGGGTGGATAAGCCTCGAATTCCTATAAATAGAGAGGCCATCCTCTCATTTATCATAGAACAAAGTTGTAATAATTATTTTATGAATAAATGATTCTTTGTGAAGGTGTGTTAAGGAAGTCATCAAAAGGAGTAATTGTGAAGTTTCTCCCATAACCATTGTTGGAATCAAGTGGAGTTGGTAACACTTGGACTAATTCATGGGTGAGATTGTAATAATTCCATGTTACTAATATATTTTACAGCTTGTATTTCAGATTTGTCATCATTCTTTTTTTGTCATAATCTGTGGTATTATTATGTTATGTTTGTTGTTGTGTTTCCAGATTACTACCACTAAACCAAAAACCGTGCATTACTAAAATAATCATAGTAACGAGGAGTTCCTAGTGAAATATTATCGAGTGTCGATTTGTGTTCACAGAGCCTAGAGTCTTCTCAAAATTTTCAAGACTTGGTATTTCTTCCCCCACATGGAAATCCATATCCATGTACTTATTGGTTTGTAATATAGTGCAATTACTTGGGTGTTTATTCAATTTCGGGTAGTTATACATGAGATGCTCATTCCACCTAATACTGGTGGAGACTCCAACTACGTCCTGGATCGCATGAAGGCTTATTACAAAATAAATATTAGTGACTACTGTAGACACCCTAAAAATACATACATATTTCTATCCCGCTTCTATCCAATTAGAATTAATTAAATTAATTCTATCTCGTCATAGTACACCTCTTTGGAATTAATTAAATTAATTCCACCATTCAAATATTCCCCTTTAGAATTAATTAAAATTAATTCTATTACCTAAGCTATATTCCTACCCATTGGAATTAAATAATTTAATTCTAACATGCCTTTGGAATTAATTAAATTAATTCCTACACCCTCCTGGCTAGTATAATTAAACATTTATTTATTTAAATGGTTAATAATCTCATTACAATTAAATTAATTTAACTCTACCATTCTCTTGGAATTTAACTTCCCTAAATGCCCCGACACTACTGCAACCTCCTCCAATGCTATTTTTAGTATGTGCATTCAACTGTGTTCAACTAATTTCTAACTGTCTGTGCTTTTATAAATTGCAAGCTTATATTATCCCAAATCCTCCTGAATTGTTTGCAAATAAACTCTGTCACAATTTACATTCTCGAATATTTCCAACTACTCGCTTAGTAGTAATTGCACTCATCTTTGGAGGTCATTCAAGAGCACCTAAAAATAAATCACTTGTAAAATTTATAAAAGTTCAAAAGCTCTCCTACTAAGGTTTGCATTGGAAGGTTACTTGAAGGTTTGCAAGTTTATTGTTTTTCTTTCATTCACTGTAGTTTTTCTTTGCATACATTTTGGCACACACGGTGGGACTCCCCACATTTATTTAATTTAATTTAATTATTTTGTGGTCTAACTCTTTATTTATGTTTATTGTTATTTTTTAACATTCTTTATCAAAATTTTAGCTTCTCAGGTGAAGTACAGAAGTCAGAAAACCAAAAAAACTAATTGTCGGGACATTTTTCTCACGTTCAAATTTTTCACTAAGAGCGCTACCGTAACCCATCTTCTCGGAAGCCATAACTTTTTCTCCCGAACTCGAAATGAATTTGTTTATTTTACGGAAAGGTATTAAAAATATATATACAATGGAAAAATATTTTTCGATTTGGACTTATAAAAAAATTTGGTTTCATTTCTCCTAACACTTGTCTTTTTTTCAAAAAAATAAAAAAATTGTAGTTTTTTTTTAAAATCTTAATTTGTTTTTTTAACGTAAGAACCTTATGCGTATGCTCTTTCTTTGCACTTTAAAAGTGATCTTGGAAATCAAAATGTGATTATTTCTATTTGTTTTGGGAATTAACATTTCTTTTCTTTTTTAATCAAAGCTTGTTTTATGTGTATGCTCTTTCCTCGCGCTTTTAAGCAATCTTTGAAATCAAAAGTGTGAACTTACTTCTGTTGTCTTGTCCTCTACCTAACTCAAGATAACTTTCTAATCCTTTGTTTCAGGACCTACTATCACAAAGGTTTCTAAAACACTTAAAAACTACTAACTGTAGGTTGCCAAATGGTGTACAACTAAACCACATTAAGCTCAAAAGATAAGAAAATACACCACATTCAAAACACTATAATTATAGGTTCGGTTAAGAGCTACGACTCGACCACTCAACTAGAACATAACCCCTTGGCATAAGCCTTAAGCTACAAAAAGGGGGTGGTTCTAGGAACCCTAAAGTAGTCCACACCTTGAGGGAATTGGTGGATGAAATGGGAACCTTTTCTCATACTTGACTAGTAAATTCTTGTGAGTTAGAGTCACAGATATCCTTAGTGGCAACCCTAGTGCAATTCATTCTAAGCAAGATCTTTGCTTAGGGTTTCAAAGGAGGTAAAGTAAAGTCATCAGCTAGCAATAGTGTTGCACTCACTCAGATATAATACTGACACCTAGTTGAGAGAGCCGCCAGAAGCCAAACATTTTCCAAGCCAATTTAGAGTAGAGGCCAAAAAAACCGTTAAAAAAACCTCTTTTTCTATTTTCTTCTTTTGTTATCTTTCTTTTTGTAATATTGTTCCACACTCACTTTTCCCCAAACACTCTTTGTTTGGAATCCATCTTTCACGTTTGTATCTTTTCGTTATTTTCTAAACACTCCTTGTTTGGATTCTACTTTCATCCTCATTTCATCTTTCCAAGTACAATTTACTTGGATTATTTTTCATTTCCTTTACGTAATCCTAAATATTCCTTATTTGGGTTCATCTTCTATTGTGTTCGTTATCTCCAAATTTATCCTTATTTGGACTTGATATTTACTTCTTCTTCTTGTCATCTTTTTCTTCATCATCATTCATTACTTCTCTCTTTAACGCATTCACTTTGATTTAATTTGAGCTCATTTATCCCATCACTTTCCCCTTGTCTCTTATCTCCATTGTTGCGATATTTGGACCTTCTCATCATCATTCATTCACTTCTTGTGATGACCTTTAGTTTGTTTTTATTTTTAAATCGCCACTTCTTTGTTGTATCTTATCTTTTAATAAACTTTTTTAAGAGTTGACATCATTCATCATCTTCTTAAGTCTCCCTTTTTAACATCCATCTTGTTAAAATTTGAACAAAATCATCATTTTTCCTAAGTCTCTTCCTTTAACACATTTTTTTAGAGTTGAGCATCGTCCATCGTGTTTTAAGTCTCCTCTTGTCGCACTTACTTTGTTGCAAGTTGAGCACACTAACTTATTTCATCTCTTCCCTCTTTACGTTTAGTTTCGTAAAAGGTTGTGACATCTTTCAAGATCCTTCATCTTTCTTAGCACTCATTTTGCTAAGATTCTTCTAAACTAACACTTTAGTCCATCTTCCACCTTAACATCATTCATTTTGTTAAGTATTGTGAAGTCCCTTTCTCATCACTCTTATCATTCATTTTGTTAAGATTTGATCACCTTCATCTTGTTAAGTCTTGTCTCCCTTAACATTCATTTTGTTAAGTGTCAAGCACATTTCAATTTTCCCCCCTTTGTCATTTATCTTAACACTTATCATGTTAGGAGTTAACCTTTTTACATCTCTTCATCACTCTTATCACTCATTTGATTAAGAGTTGACCATGTTCACCTTGTCACATCTTTTCTCCCTTAACATTCATTTTTGTTAATGAGTAGAACACGTCTAACCTCTTTTCGTCCCTTTTCTCTTAACTCTCATTTTGATTAAGATTCGGGTAATCAACTAACCCTTTTTGTTTCTTCCCTCTTAGCATTCACTTTGCTAGGAGTTGAGCTTTTCAAACCTTTTTTGTCACTTCCATCTTAACATTCACTTTGCTAAGGGTCAAGCTTTTCAAACCTTTTCATCACTTCCATCTTAGCATTCACTTTGCTAAGGGTTGCATTATTCATCATACCTTTCTTCACTCTCCCTCATTTTTCATTACAATGGTGGATTTATACAATTCATCCTTTGCCCAAGAATGACAAATGATGAAAGACACCATTGTGGGTATGTAAAAACAATGCAAACAATTCAATTTTGATGAATTGTGTCCATATCCTTTTGACATGGACATCTTACGCATACCCTTCCACGTTCCTTCGAGACATCCAAATTTGAAAAATACAAGGACAAAACTGATTCGTGACAACATATCAAATAATTTTCCATAACATACCACAAAGTGGCATATAACGATAACTTTCTCTCATGCCTTTTTCCTAGAAGTATAGGAGGAAAAGCTTTGGATTGGTTCTTACACATTCCAAAGGGATCTATTACCACCTTTGTGGACCTCTCAGAGAATTTTTCAAATATTTTTGTTTCAACCTCACTCATAATAATCACCATACTAGAAATTCTCACGATGAATCTTGGTACATCAATCGCAACCACAATGTCATCACTGTTGGTGTCATGGATAATCGAATATTCCCAACATACATGACCAATCAATCAAAAATCCAATCATACAACCTAGCAAAGACACTATGCCACACAAAGTTAAACGTAAGTTTACACCCCTCGGCGAAAGTCTCTCTAGTGTCTTTCATCAACTCAAAGTGGTTGGGATGATAAAATATCCCCTTACAAGACCTTGGATTGAAGGAGAACCTAAGACATATTGGTACAAACCTCATGCATATTATGATTTTCATCGCATTAATGGCCACTCAACCGATAAATGTGCATGTTTTAAGAACTATGTCCAAGACTTAATCGATGACAAAGATATCTTTGTAGAGCTTGAAAACAAAGCTCTCATAACCGACGACACATAAATTTAAAATTCTATTGAAGAGTTGAATCTTTTCCCCACTTCTGTACATAATCACATTCAATGAGATCATGGTGAAATCCAATTATCTCTCCCTTCGACCAATCTATTTCTTCTACATATTTTCTTCCTTTAGTCCAAACAGACATTGAACCTATTTTGGACAACAATATTCTAACACCTGACGAGAGCTTGAATTTTCTCCAAGAATCTCCAATAACCCTTGACATAATAGAAGAGGGTCCTTCATCAATAAAAATTGAGCTTCATTCCATTCTTCCCATTCCATCTCCTATGCCTAACATCTCTAGTCTTGTTGTCGAAATACAACCACAACAAGCTTGGACACTTGCGACAACACAACCTTCTATGTCCATTACACCTCAAATGATCAACCTTGCAAGCATCTCATTAACGATAATTCCTACTTGTCAAGACATCTGCATGCGTACATTCTTCGAGTTGTGTATACCCAAGATTACCCTTATTCAACTATTTCAAGCTTTAATTGCAAATCTATCGTCAAATCAACTAACTTATAACCTAGAAGGAGAAACATTGAACATCTCCTCTCTATGACCTATAAAGAGTCTTGGGTATACATCTAGAGATCAATCCTTCTTTCCTCGTACTATTTCACTCATAGGTGAATATGTATCTCAAAATATTCCCCGCATCAACAATCTTCTTCTAACATCACATATGTATTTCGATCTCATTGAAAAATCATCTAATCACACATACTTTGACTTGGAACATGTCCTCCCAAGTCTAGTACTTCAGGACCCATCAAATTGTTTGATTCAATATTTTGACTTGGATCCTATCTGCCCAAGTCTCATATTACAGGACTTATCGAATCTTCAGATTCACTCCTTTGACTTGGCTCATGTCCATCCAAGTCTCATATTTCAGGACTTATCAAATTTTATGATTCCCTCTCTTGACTTGGATTTCATCCACATAAGCCTCATATCTCAGGACCATTCAAATTCAATAAACATGGACATATTTCTTGATGATTCCATTTCAAATCCTCATCCACCAACATTCAGAAAACTTAAAAATCATAAAAAAAGAATAAAACTTTGTATTAGAGCATTGTTTGCAAATCAGAAATGGAAAAGTGCGTACAAATAATGCTAAGAATTCCATCTATTGGTAGATATATTAATCATACCATTATCATATATTCACTTTCTTCACCTATTTCGACATAGGTTAACCTTGTTCCTATTGGGCATTGTGTGTCTCATCTTTGTTATGGTTTCTACCATTTCAAATATTTTTACCTATGGTTTTGTCTCGAAGCTTACTAATGGAAAATCCTCCTTTCAAATAAGCTCTCTCTTTAACAAAAATCCTAAACTTCTTTACCTCGGTCATTTTTGACCACCCATCTCAATCTACGGTGTTGAATCCTTACGTCTTACTAGTCACATGAGGTTGATACTTGGGGAAGAATGTTCCTTCCCAACAAGCACACTATTAACATACAAGGAAAATTAAATCAATCTAAAAATACAAAAAATTATAAAATCAATACACCTTTTGTCCTTCACAGTCTTTGGTGATAAGCCCATACTTCTTACTTGGTAGTATGAGACTAGGAAAGAGAAATCCCTTACTCGTCTACATTTTGTCTTTGGTGTTGAGCCCTTTCCTTTTACTGATGGCATGGGGCAACATGTAGGGGTCCTTCATAAAAATAAAAAATAATTAACTAATAAAGCCTTTATGAAATTTGAATCAAAGTGCTTAATCAAAAACATCCCAAGAAGTAATTTAGCTTCTCATGTTAAAAGAGACACCAATTCCTTCAACTAGATTTTTCCAATCAAGTAGGCCATCAACAGATCTAAGTCAATTCAAAACCTATAAAGTGGAATCATCTTGTAATCGGTCAGATAATCTTGACTAGAGATGAGTTACATTTTCTCATATGGATCATTGTTACATCTTATGTCATCATATCTTTTCTCTTTAACTTTCATATCACTATTTATCTCATTTTCACATCCTTCTTGGCTCTCAATGATGAGCCCTCACATCTTCCTAGTTGCATGGAGCCATGAGTAGAGTGAAACACCCTATCATTTTATCATCTACATTTCTACCAATGGAATGGAATGATTTTAATTATTTTCACCTACTTTCAAGTAGTGTACCTTTTACCAAGTTGTAAAATTTCAAAAAAATCAAAAATGTCTCACAAAACTTAAAAATAATAATATAAAATTGTTCAAAAACACAAAAACAATATAAATTTTCCAAAACTCCAAAAATAGTTTCAAATTGTCACAATCAAAACATTCAGATAATGTTTGACCACTTTTTAATAATCTGTATAACACAATTCAAAAATTTCACCATTTGATGATGCTCCTCATGATCGTTCCAGATCATACTCATCTTTATTTCCCGTGGTGTATATCTATGCTCAAGGAAATCATTTACCCTTTCACAATATAACTTTTCTTGGGGCACATTTGGATTTTACATTTTAATCTAATACATATAAAACTTCAATGGGATCTAACAAGAGTATCTTTTGGAGTATCTAAGTATCACTCCACTCTTTGTCTTTATCCAATCCTCTCACGTGTTAAGCTATAGCTTGGGGGCATTCAAATCTATCTAGTTATTCAATGTGGAACACATTCAGAGTGTCATTAGACATCGTTTCTACACGTTGTGTTGTACTATTGTGGTTTGTCAACATTGTGACAATGCTTTTGCTTCTTTCAGTTTATTATTATTTATTGTACTTTGTTTTCCTTTACTGTAGACCAATTATAGGAAATTTACTTTCATCTTAGTTCACATATAACTTTGGTGTTATTCCTTCCTGTTCATATTGGGTTTGTTTTCAATGCTTGTTTCATGCTTTCTTGTCACTTGCATGTGTTGTGTTTTCCTCCTAGTTATTTAAGCCATGAAATATTTTCCTTTTTTGTTGTGTCTTCATGTTTGTTTGCATTTTTATATCAAACTTTTTCAAATATTTTAAAATCCAAAAAAAACAAATATTTCAAAAATTCAAAAAAATCATATATTTCAAAAATCCAAATAACATAAAAAAATTACAAAACTTTCAAACAAACATTCACTTATCGTAGAAATCATACAATTGGAAAACCCTTAAAGTGAATCATTCAACATCTCAATATAATCTTGATAAACTGTCATACCTTTATCTATTACCCTAGTGATCGTTCAATCTTACAACTATAATTTTCTTCCCTTTTCATGATATGCTAACTTTGATTGGGGCAAGTCACATAATTATTTTTCTTTCACGATATAACTTCACTTGGGGAAATTTCAACTTTGATCATTTGCATAATGAATCCAATAATAGTGTTATAAGGATTCAATTTAAATCCTCTCTTCCAGTCGATGTTATTCCCACTTGGGAGCATTTGTATCTACTTAATCATCATTATGGCACACATCGGGGATAGATTTGATTGTATTCTTCTTCAACTTTGTGTTACATTGTTGATGTTTGATTTTTGGAGAACTTACACACAGTGTAATTACATCTTGATTCCTTTATAACCTTGATGTATGCACCTACTTTGTATATTGGGTTTGTTTTCATTTTTTTATCTTTTCTTTGTTGTGTGTGTTTGTTTACGCACATCTGGGTTAACCATCTTGATTCTTTCATAATCATGGTGACAAATATATTGTGCAATAACAAAAATAAGGTTGTTCTAAAATTATTCTCCAAATGAACGCTCATGCTACGAGCACAATCCTTTCCCATCTTTATTCTAATCCCTTCTTTTCCTTCCTATCAAGAAGATGTCCAGCGCCATGTTCAGGTCACCCACCCACTTGAGGGGCATTCCTCTACCATTATAATCGTTGGGGCATCCTAATGCTTCACCACTTCCTACTCATTGGGGCATCCAAAGGCTTCATAGCTCTGCTTGTTGATCTGCATGTGTCTACTATCTTTAAAGCACTATTACTTTGCAATAACACTTTAAAGAGGGGAAAATATAGACACCCTAAAAATACATACATATTTCTATCCCGCTTCTATCCAATTATAATTAATTAAATTAATTCTATCTCACCATAGTACACCCCTTTGGAATTAATTAAATTAATTCCATCATTCAAATATTCCCCTTTAGAATTAATTAAAATTAATTATATTACCTAAGTTATATTCCTACCCATTGGAATTAAATAATTTAATTCTAACATGCCTTTGGAGTTAATTAAATTAATTCTACTACCCTCCTAGCTAATATAATTAAACATTTATTTATTTAAATGGTTAATTATCTTATCAAAATTAAATTAATTAAATTAATTTAATTCTACCATTCTCTTGGAATTGATTAAATTAATTCCTAAGACCTTCTAGTTAATATAATTAAACATTTATTTATTTAAATGGTTAATTATCTCCTCATTTAGTTATTTAATTCCACCTATTTCAGTTAAAAACCACTTAGACTCCACATCATCATCCTAGTTAACTACACTTCTACACTCCTAGAAAGGTGGGGGTAATTGAATTGCACGTACAACCACCTTCCCTGATGTAAATTCTACAATTAATTCCATTACTGTTGCAACCTCCTCCAAATTCTATTTTTATCATGTGCATTCAACTGTGTTCAACCAATTTCTAATTGTATCTACTTCTATAAATTGCAAGCATGTCTTATCCCAAATTCTCCTAAATTGTTTGCAAATAAACTCTGTCAATTTACATTCTGAAGCTTTCCAACTACTCTGTTCGTAGAAATTACACTCATCTTTGGAGGTCATTCAAGAGCACCCACAAATCAATCACTTGCAAAGGTTATACAACTTCAAAATATCTCCTACTGAGGTTTGTATTGGAAGGTTTGCAAGTTTATTGTTTGTCTTTCATTCACTATAGTTTTTATATGTATACGACTACATCCATTTTTCCATACTTCTAAGATTGAAAATATTGAAACTATTTTTTAGAGGGAAATGAGAAAATGGAAACAACCATACTAGGACACATGCTAAGAATCCAAGAACAAAGCCGAGTAGTGAGAATTCGTGCCCTGGTATATCGTGTGAGTGAACTCTAGGTAGACTCAATTCGGAGTCATACCACCCAATCAGAGCTAAGAACCCCTTCCATATTGATCCCAATTCACATTTTCAACGTAAACTTCTAGTGGTCACAACTTGGCGCTCGTTCATACAAATCGAGAACCATATGAGCTAAAACTTGAGCGAAGGAGGCCTCTAATCACACCCAAGAATTCAGGGTCATGGCATTCCTTGAGCCTTCATGGCATAATTGTTTGCAAACTGCCTTTTCTAAGCAATCCTAGGCAATAAACGGAGTTGAGTAGTGAGAAATCATGCCTCGGGATGTTATGGGAGAAACTTTCCACTACCAAAGCACATCCGGTTAGGGGGTATACGCCTTTGGGTGCTATGGTGGGATCCTCTGAGTCGTACCACCCAATCCGAAGCTACGAGACCCTTCCTTATTGATCCCAATTCATGTTTTCAGCCCAAACTTCTAGCATCATAACTTGGCACTCGGTCATTAAAAATGAGAACCACCTAATCCAAAACTTGCAAAACAAAGGCCTCTAATTGTACCCAATAATTCAGGGTCATGGAATTCCTTGAGCCTTCATGGCATAATTTTTGCAAACTACCTTTTCTAGGCAATCCTAGGCAATAAATAGAGCCGAGTAGTGAGAAGTCATGCCTCGGGACGTCGTGGGAGAAAACTTCCACCTCCGACGCATCTAGTTGGGAGGGGTATACACCTTCGGGTGCTATGGAGGGCCCTAGGGAGGCCGGTTCAAGTCAGACCACCCGATCTCGGAGCCAAGAACCCATTCCCTATTGATCCCAATTCATGTTTTTAGCACAAACTTTTGATGATCACAACTTGGCACTCGGTCATCCAAATCGAGAACCGTTTGAGCCAAAACTTGAGTGAAGGAGGCCTCTAATCACACCCAAGAATTTAGGGCCATGGTATTCCTTGAGCCTTCGTGGAATAATTTTTTGCAAACTTCCTTTTCTAGGTAGTCCTAGGCAATGAATGGAGCCAAGTAGTGAGAAGTCATGCCCAGGATGTCGTGGGAGAAAAATTACACCGCCAACGCATCTAGTTAGGGGTATATACATCTTTGGGTGCTATGGTGGGCTCGGGAGGCCCGATTTAGAGTCGACCGCTCGATCAGAGCTATGAACCCATTCCCTATTGATCCCAATTCACGTTTTCAATGCACACTTCTGACGATCACAACTTGGCACTCGATAATCCAAAACGAGAACCGTGTGAGCATAAATTTGAGAGGAGGCCTCTAATTGTACCCAATAATTCAGGTTCGTGGTGTTCCTTGAGCCTTCATGGCATAATTATTTGCAAACTACCCTTTCTAGGTAGTCGTAGGTAATTAATGAAGCCAAGTAGTGAGAATTCATCCCCCAGGATGTCGTGGGAGCAATCGCCACCGCTAACACATTCGGTTGGGGGGGTATATGCCTTCAGGTGCTATGGCAGGATCTAGGTAGGCCTAGTTCAGAGTCGGACCACCCGATCTAGAGATCGAACCCCTTTCCTATTGATCCCAATTCATGTTTTCAGTGCAAACTTTTGGCGGTCACAACTTGGTGCTCGATCATCGAAAGCGAGAATCATCGATCCAAAATTATACAACGAAGGCCTCTAATGACACCTAATAATTTAGGGTTGTGGCATACCCTAAGCCTTCATGACATAATTTTTGCAAACTATATTTTATAGGTAATTCTAGGCAATGAACGGAGCCGAGTAGTGAGAATTCATGACTCGGGATGTCGTGAGAGTGAAAGGACACCACTAACATGTTTGGTTGGGGGTATACACCTTTGGGTGCTATGGTGGGCTCCAGGTAGGCTCGGTTTGGAGTCGGACCACCCGATCCAGAGCCAAGAACCCCTTCCCTATTGATCCTAATTCACATTTTTAGCACAAACTTTTGGCGGTCACAACTTGGCGCTCGGTCATCCAAACCAAAACCTGCCTCGAGCCAAAACTTGAGCGAAGGGTGCCTCTAATTGCACCCAATAATTTAGGTTCATGGCATTCTTGAGCCTTCGTGGCATAATTGTTTGCAAACTTCCTTTTCTAGGCAGTCCTAGGCAATGAACGGAGCCGAGTAGTGAGAAGTCATGCCCAAGACGTCGTGGGAGAAAACTTCCACCACCGGTGCATCGGTTTGGGGTATACACTTTCGAGTGCTATGGTGGGCTCCAAGGAGGCCCGGTTTGGAGTTGGACCACACGATCCGGAGTTAAGAATCCCATTCACAGGTACATAAACCATGGTTAGTTGCTTCTCTTTGCTTTGGAAAAAATGAAAGCTTCTCTTAGCTTCGAGAATATAAAATTCTCTACTAATAGTGCCAACCACGTGAAGGTAGAAGATTTTATGGCACCACTAACTTGCATAAAAGTGTTAGTCAAAGTAATTTAAGTTGAATCAAAACCATACTAGATATATACAAAATACACAAATTTAATAAAATATATGAGCTTGAATCTAGTAGATAAATTTAAAAACTTCAAAGAAATATATACCGTAAAGAATGTAAATTTATTCCAATGAACCATTAGGATCGGATCTACTTTAAATAATGGACATGATTGCTTCATGATTTGACTCTTTCCAAAGAATCTTGTTATTAGGTCTTCCTCGATACCTATACAATGAATATTTTTCGCTAGAACTAGATGCGAATATAAGAGTATTTTCCTATGTGTCTCAAAGTCTTTAAACACCCAAACATAGGAAGTTTTTGATGGATACCATTGAAGCCAAGTTACAAAGAACTATAATCGACCTTGTAGGGTACTCAACATCTTCACCATCTATAACAAGAGAAGGAAAATTCTTTCTTTCCTCGATGCAACGACATAAGAAATAGTCCCTTCCTTCTTCATTATCTTTTTTGCAATAAATGCAAACACATGTACTACAAAAATAAAGGTTTCAAATCAATTTTGAATTACATATTAATTTCAATGGACATAACTCAATACAAAAATTGTAAATAACCATTTACCTTGTCGCACAAAAATCGAAATGTTTTCAAAGTCCTTACATGATGCAACTTCATCTAGAGAAACAAGATGTGATGCCAGTGGAAGTTGATAACTGGGAAGAAGGGTTAGAGGCCTACAAATCCATCCATCCACCCATTCTTGTGAATCATATTCAGCAGTGAAAAATTTGATACAAGATGAACAAAAACAGAGCCAAATTTCTTGTCCATGTGGCCCACGAAGTAGCGTTTGAGATACAAAATGAGTGTAGATCACTGAACCCTGTGAGTGTCATACAATCCTCGTAGTTAGCAATTTGTTGTTCCTCTATCAACCAAAAATATCTACGAATCTGTGGAATTTTCTTGAAAACCATGGGCCATGTTTTCAATACACCATTCCACTATGCTCTTTGCATCTTTCAATTTAGCACTATCTTTTTACTTCAAATCTTCTCTTGAAAGAGCTCTTTTCACATATGCCCTTGTAACTTCATTCTATCCTTTTCCATGTCTAGCCTTAATGAAACTCCAAATATGCTGCACACCCATCTTGATGTGCATCTTGCTCATCCAATAAGACATTCATGATCTCTTAAATTGAGACGTGTAATTATCGACCATATATAATGTTGATTGAAGTGGATATCCCTATCAGACAAGTTTTCATAAAATAACTAGAAACACCCTTGGACAAATTCAGTATAATGAGTATGACCATAACTACTATAAAAGCGATACTCTCTTAATTTTTTTTCATCATTCTCTATCTTGTCAAGAGAATGTATAAATGCTATATACATAAAAATGGCTACCCTGGGTGAGTTGTAATATTGCGATTGAACCTCCATTTGTGGTTACAACGTGTAATTCTCTACAAAATCAACCACTGAAATAATAGTACCAATAGGAAATGTGTCCTTGCATATCTTGAATTGTTCATCCAACCATCGAGCTCTATGTGTATGCCTAGTATACTCATAAACAATTTCATCTTTAAATTTTCTCATAAATTGAAAAACATGTATATGTTCTGTAACTAGCTCACACCATTTAGACTCCTTTCCATCTTTCAATTGGTATGGTACTTGATTTATATTTATTAAACCCAACTAAATTATGTCCTATTGCACCTCCAATTTACTCATGTATACAAAATTTCCTTTTAGGTAATCTTCCGCACATACCACATGGCTTCCATCTAAACAAACTTGACTATAAAAATGTCCAACTTCTCTTTCACAAAATATCGTAGGAATGAAATCCTTGGAATATATTGGTGAAACTTGAACACAACATTCGAGTAACATAGTTTCATAATGTAAATAAGAACGAATACATCAAAATTTATCATAATGCATCACACATTCAACATGTTTTCTACAACAAAAACTAGTGCGAGCGTGGTTGATTTTCACATAAAATGGTTTCAACATTTCAAATAAAATTTTGACTAATTTTAATTTACGGATGCTCCTGTTCAAACTTATGAAAAATTGAGTTTGATTCATATATAAGAAATGCTTTAGATGTGGTTCATGATTAGTAGAACTAACTCTCCATTTTACAACATCTCTTGTATTAGTACAAACTCTCTACATGTTACCATGCCAAAATTGAATAACAACTTCTCTTATAGCAAAGTAGACACCTAAAATATACTTACACTTAGCATTTCCTCCAATTCAACCAATTTAAGACACTTCGTTAATCAAACCTTCTCCGCTTCATTCTCGGATACTCATTCATGACACTCTTTGGGTCGTATTCTTCCTATAATCATCTAATTAGGCTAATATCTCTCTTATTAGCTAGACATTCCTCTTTTCAACCGAACCTCCCTAATCTTCTCTAGATCAATTCTATTGGCTTCCTATGCTATCTATCAATCACAATTGATTAATCGGACCATCGTCCCAACTCTCAATGAGTCTTTAATCACTTGTTAATCAAGTTTAAATAGCCTTATCATAGCTTAACTATCCTAAATCATGTTTATGCTAATCTAATCTAAAAGTACTTTTGGCTTGCCCTTAGTCTCACATGCACCCAAAGTTCAAACTCTTCCATTTGGAAAACTATAAATACAAGGCTAAGCCTACCCATACAAAAACACAACTTTACATAACAAAAAACCAAAACAAGCCTAAGAAATCTTTGAGATCTCATTTGTATTAGCTTTAATCTAATTAGAACTTGATCTTAAGCTTACCTCGTCCATCAACCTTGAACTAACATCTCCATTTGCATCCATAATCTAATTTTTAAGTAATATGGAGAGAACCAATGGCCTTGAAGCCATTAATGGTGAGACTCCATTCTTGAAAGATTGAAAACCATAAACATCTAATCACACCTTTGATTGCTAAGTTGATCTTTTTAGGTTCAATTTCTTAATTAGTAATCTAAAGAGTAGAGAGTAGTATATATGCTAGGTTTTGATGTTTTTGTCAAAGTTATGATGCATGTATATGATTAACTCTTGTTTAGCTCTTATCTCATGGTGCATGGTTGAGTCAGTTTAAGCTTTGAGGTTCTTTAGCCTCATTCCATAGCTTTGCAACTTTTCCATTGCATACATTTGGCATGCCGGTGGGACACTTAGTCCATCCTCCATTAATGGGGTCATTTTGAAGCTTTTATTTTAGTTTCTAACTTTTTACATGTTTTTGTAGGGTTAAATATTTTTCCTTGGGATTTTTAGCTAGGTTTTATGTAGTTAACCCTCATTTTCATGCTTATTTGTTAATTTTATGCTAGAAACTGCATTTAATGGCTAAATTCTAACCTGTTGACACTTTTAAAATTTCATTTTCCATTTTTTTGGTGGTTTTTTAGGTAGGCGCGCATACACCTTTCACAAGACAGCACTTGTTGACTATCCTTTTTTAGCAGAACGTGCGTAGGCACCCAAAACCATGCAAAAGTACTTGAACGTAGACACACACACCCAAATCATGGTGCACATACCCTTATGCAAAGTGCAGACACCCTGTAACCTATCATTTTTACTAGGTGCGTAGGCACCCAAACCCACACGCAAACACCCTGTGTATTCTCGGCCTCTCGACAAATTTTTTACTAGATGTGCACACGCCCAAACCATGGCACATACACCCTTTTACTAGTGCAAGAAACCCTCTAACAAAGGCACACACACTTTGTCATAGCTTTTACCATTTTTTTCTCCCCTAGTGCATGTACCTATTCCCTAGCGCAGACACACTTATGCTAGCGCATGCATCTCTTGGGTAGTGCAAGCACCCCGCAAACCCACTAGATTTACACGGAGGGGTGCAGGCACTAGAAAACACACTCACATTTCCAAAATGGCACACATACACCTTGAAGGGTGTGTAGGTATCTCTGTTTGATATGGATTTGTTCATATAAATTTTAGTGCTCCTAGTTTGGGTCATATCTTTTGACCCATTGACCCATTTTCAGAGTTTGAATAGGTGTTGGAAAGAGAATGAAGCAAAATTTGTGAGGGAAGTTACAAAAGTAATATATATTTGGTATCCTTACTTCTATGTTAAAACTCCCAAAGTTCCCTGGAGACCTCCAAAAATGCAAAATACTAAAAACTGCTGAAAAACTGCTAAAAATAGGTTTCTGGAATTTTCTGATTTTCTTGGTTTTCTAACTTTTTACAGAATTCTAATAATGGTTTACAAGTTTCCTCTTCATTAAGTTTTTTTACTAACTTAATTAAAGTGTTTTCATCTTTATTTTTGAACGTTTGAAATGCATATACTCTTCCCTCGCATACTTTCTAGGTGATCTCAGGAATTAAAAACGTTTCACTAATTTCTTCATATTTGCAAAAATGATTCAATTAGATTTAAAAGTTGGTTAAAATGAACTTATTTTTGCATTTTACTTAAGTATTTTATATTTCTTACAAAATTTGAGTGAGATACCTTATTGTGTATGCTTTTTCCTTGTGTTTTAGGATGATCTAGGAAATCAAAAGCAAGATCTTATCTCCTTTAGTTGACGTATTAGAAAATTACTAATCTTGGTGTATATGACCAAAAACACTTATAAAAGAAAGGATAAATCAAGAAAAACAAAACCTTCTAATACATGTTTTCATACAAGGTTCCAAATGATGTGCTACTTAAAACCACATTAAGTTAAGCAAGATAAAAAACACACCATTTCACTTCACACTATATTGTAGGTTTCGAAAAGGGTACGTCCCTATCCACTCAACTGGAACATAACCCCTTTGGCATAATGCCTTAAGCTACAACAATGGGGGTGGTTCCAGGAACCCTAAAGTAATCTACCATTGAGTAACCTCGTGGATGAAACAAAAGCCCTCTCGCTTTACCCACTTGACTAGATTTTATGTCGTAAGTTAGAGTCAAAGTTGTTTGTATTGTGACCCCAGTGAGAATAAGTGTGAATGCACTAGTTTCTCATCTCATTTGAAGGGGTAAAGTAAAGCCAAGATACTCCCAAATTGGTAAGGGACCAGACAGTTCTGTTCCAGACCGGATTGGATCTAGATTTTCTAGATGACCGGATAGGGATAGCCCGGATCGGAGATTTCTAGATGACCGGATAGGGCGCCCGGGGCGGATTGGAGATGATACGGGGAACAGATAGGCAAGAACTAGATAGAAAGCGCCCCTCTAGAGAATATAGCTATAGCTGTCCATGACCCGACCGCCCCGATCGATCTTTGGGGGATTGGAGATTGGAAGGAATTATGACCGGATGGGCAAGAACTAGATATAGGGCGCCCGACCCCGACTCTATATAGCTATAGCTATGACCGCCCTCTAGACTCTAGAATTAGGGCGGGGGACCCCAACGGCCGGCTAGTCCCCCCCCCCTCTCTATTCTATCTTATCTCGGCTCCCCGATCGGGGGGAGAGCCCCTCTCTATTATATCCTTATCTTCTATGGGGCCCTATCCCCCTATCTAAATCTCTAGTTCGGGGTGGGGGGCGGTCGAGTCCCCGGGGGCCCGGCCCGGTTACTAGATAGGCGATAGGCAATCGTCCATTAAACTTCATGTGTCATCCTCTATCGGCCCCTCGATCTCCCTTCTCCTGCCCACTCTTCCCTTTCTCCCGGTTTGGGAATATATCAGATAGAGTCTCACCCCATCCATTCGCTTAGTATCCTTGATAGCTTAGAGAGAGATGGTCTCCTTGATATTTTGAATTTCTTCAAAAGTATGAAAAGCTGGAGGACTTTGTATCATACATTCCAGTGTGGTTGGCTTGATCTTGAGGGCTTGGAGCACTTGTGTTCTTTTCACCACTCAAAGCGATTGTTACGACCACGGAGAAACGACAAATCCCAACTACGGATACATGAGAGCCAAATCTACTAATGGCATTCCATCTGGCGTAAGCATCTGGATAATCCAAAATGTGACGTGGCATACCCCAAAGCCTCGAGAAATTCATGGGAAAGAGGGTCAAATTCACCCCGACGAAAGTGATCCGAAAATGGATTTGACCTGAAGTTTTGGGGTATGTTCGACCAAAGATCTTACCCACCCGGGAGTAAAATCCTACGAATGAAGTGAAAACGGCTCCCATGGGAGGTACATAATGGGGATGTGCAACCACATAATGAGTATCATGCAGAGAAATGTCTAGCCCAGATTCACGCAGGGACTATTCTCGTAGGTCCTCTTATGGTGGACAAAAAGATGGACCCTACTGATAGATGGCATAGGTGTTTTGTATCATATCAAACCTCCCCACATGGTAGTGATCCAACTAAATATTTTGATTCCAGTGGGGACAAATATGATCATGGTAGCTGTGGTAGAGTGAGCATATGTATCAACGTCTAGGCCCACAGTGAACATGTGATGAGCCTGAACAAGGAATCCAAGAACACCAGTACTGGTCATGGCATAAACCATGCCTAGATACCCGAAGACTAGTTTTCCTGAAAAATTCGATATGATATGACTGATGATACCAAATCTAGGCGGAATTAGGATATACACCTCTAGATGGCCAAGGAACCAAGGGGGATACTGGTATAAGATCGGGTCTCCCCCTCCAGCAGGATCGAAAGGGGTTGTATTAAAGCTTCGATCGGTTAATAACATGGTAATTGCCCCTGCTAGTACCGGGAGTGATAGCAAGAGTAGGAATGCGGTCACTGGAACGGACCACACAGGGGGAGGTAATCTATGCATAGTCATTCCAGGCCCGCGCATGTTAAAGATAGTAGTGATAAAATTGATAGAACCTAAAATGGGTGGAACCCCTGATGGATGAGGACTAGGAATCGCAGGATCAACGGCTCCTCCAGAATGAGTGGTAATACCACTTAGGGGCGGATAGACCGTCCACCCAAGTGCTTGATGCCTACTTCTACCAGTTAGGCTTAATAGGAGCAACATCGAAGGCAGCAACAATGGGAGGAAATGATATTCAATCGTGGAAATGCCATGTTGGGTGCACCTATAGGAATCAGAATGAACCAATTCCCAAATCCACCTATCACCATTGACATCACCATAAAAAAGGTCATGGTAGAAGTGTGAGCCATTATTAAAACATTATAGAGTTGATGATTCCCACCAAGAATTTGATGGGCACATGCTTCTCAGTACCAATTCGTATGGAATTAGCACAACCTGGCGATCAAATTCTTGGTGGGAATCATCAACTCTATAATGTTTTAATAACGGCTCACGCTTCTCCCACGACCTTTTTTATGGTGATGCCGGCGGTGATAGGTGGATTTGGGAATTGGTTCGTTCCGATTCCTATAGGTGCACCCGACATGGCATTTCCACGATTGAATAACATTTCCTCCCGGTTGTTGCCGCCTTCGCTGTTGCTCCTATTAAGCCCAGCCTCGGTAGAAGTAGGTAGCGGCACTGGGTGGACGGTCTATCCGCCCCTAAGTGGTATTACCAGTCATTCTGGAGGAGCCGTTGATCCCGCGATTCCTAGTCCTCATCCATCAGGTGTTCCACCCATTTTAGGTTCTATCAATTTTATCACTACTATCTTTAACATGCGCGGGCCTGGAATGACTATGCATAGATTACCTCTCCCTGTGTGGTCCGTTCCAGTGACCGCATTCCTACTCTTGCTATCACTCCCGGTACTAGCAGGGGCAATTACCATGTTATTAACCGATCGAAGCTTTAATACAACCCCTTTCGATCCTGCTGGAGGGGGAGACCCGATCTTATACCAGCATCCCCCTTGGTTCCTCGGCCATCCAGAGGTGTATATCCTGATTCCGCCTGGATTCGGTATCATCAGTCATATCGTATCGACTTTTCCGGGAAAACCGGTCTTCGGGTATCTGGGCATGGTTTATGCCATGACCAGTACTGGTGTTCTTGGATTCCTTGTTCGGGCTCATCACATGTTCACTGTGGGCCTAGACGTTGATACGCGTGCTCACTCTACCGCAGCTACCATGATCATAGCTGTCCCCACTGGAATCAAAATATTTAGTTGGATCGCTACCATGTGGGGAGGTTCGATACGATACAAAACACCTATGCCATCTGCTGTAGGGTCCATCTTTCTGTCCACCATAGGAGGACCTACTGGAATAGTCCCGGCGAATCCCGGGCTAGACATTGCTCTGCATGATACTCATTACGTGGTTGCACATCCCCATTATGTACCTCCCATGGGAGCCGTTTTCGCTTCATTCGCAGGATTTTACTCCCGGGTGGGTAAGATCTCTGGTCGAACATACCCCGAAACTTCAGGTCAAATCCATTTTCGGATCACTTTCGTCGGGGTGAATTTGACCCTCTTTCCCATGCATTTCTCGGGGCTTTCGGGTATGCCACGTCGCATTCCGGATTATCCAGATGCTTACGCCGGATGGAATGCCCTTAGCAGCTTCGGCTCTCATGTATCCGTAGTTGGGATTCGTCGTTTCTCCGTGGTCGTAACAATCGCTTTGAGCGGTGAAAAGAACACAAGTGCTCCAAGCCCCTGGGCGATCGAGCCAACCACACTGGAATGGATGGTACAAAGCCCTCCAGCTTTTCATACTTTTGAAGAACTTCCAGCTATCAAGGAGACCAGCTCTCTCTAAGCTATCAAGGAGACTAAGCGAATGGATGGGGTGAGACTCTATCTGATATATTCCCGAACCGGGAGAAAGGGAAGAGTGGGCGGGAGAAGGGAGATCGAGGGGCCGATAGAGGATGACACATGAAGTTTAATGGACGATTGCCTATCGCCTATCTAGTAACCGGGCCGGGCCCCCGGGGACTCGACCGCCCCCCCCCCACCCCGAACTAGAGATTTAGATAGGGGGATAGGGCCCCATAGAAGATAAGGATATAATAGAGAGGGGCTCTCCCCCCGATCGGGGAGCCGGGATAAGATAGAATAGAGAGGGGGAGGGGGACTAGCCGGCCGTTGGGGTCCCCCGCCCTAATTCTAGAGTCTAGAGGGCGGTCATAGCTATAGCTATATAGAGTCGGGGTTGGGCACCATATATCTAGTTCTTGCCCATCCGGTCATAATTCCTTCCAATCTCTAATCCCTCAAAGATCGATCGGGCGGTTGGATCATGGACAACTGTAGTTATATTCTCTGAGGGGCACTTTCTCTCTAGTTCTTGCCTATCTGTTCCCCGCATCATCTCCAATCCGCCCGGCACCCTATCCGGTCATCTAGAAATCTCGATCCGGCTATCCCTATCCGGTCATCTAGTAAATCTAAATCCAATCGATGTAAGTAAACAATCGTCTCCGGTCTCTGGGGTATTTCCAATAATCTCTATCGGGGCTATGGATGCCTTATTGGCCTTAGAGAAATGTTGTGATTAGAATCAAATACATCTTTTCGGGCTATGGACGCTTGATTGGTAGTAGAGAAATGTTGCGATTAGAATCAAATAAATCTCCATTAAGGCCATGGACACTGGTGGAAGTGGAGTAATGTACGGATCTCCCTCCACCCTCCATTCATAAATTACCTATCAAAATAAATCATTCCTACACATTGGCTAGTGTCCTCACTCGTTGTCTATCAAGCCTTCCCTCTAAGGGGTAATAAAAAACTCCATATGCACACACCTTTGGATATCTATGAGCAGCAATATTAGTATGTTACTAAGTTTCTTTTTTTGACCTTGTCCAAAATCTTGCTTTATTACATATCTCGTCTCACGATTTTTTCCTTACGCTAATCACTTTTTCATCGTGAGGCTTATAAGCTACATTCATCACATTTTTGTTCTTCTACTTTGTTCAGAACATCCATGTGTATAGTATTTCCTTTTTGCCATGTTTTCAGACACCTTTGTCCCCTTTCACAAAAACAATCTTCTACTTCCTTTCTATCATGTGTTTCTTGGCCAACATACACTTGGGGCATCCTTGCTCCTTCCTAGCACTCCATTGGTTTATTTTTATTAGCAAATGAACATATCTATTTTGTACTTGATTCCCCCATTCATCATCAACACATGAAGAGTTTTCCTTTGAATACTCCCACCTAATCTTTGGGAATTTTATCATCTTCACTTTCTTGCGCATACGTATGGAATTCTATCATTGTACATTGTATTTATCGCTAGGGTATCCACACTTCTTTGTCTTCCTATACATACTTCTAGAAAACTTTAAAAATCATTAAAACATTCAAATATGTTTCAAGAAATAGTCAAAACAATATAAATCATCCTACAAAACTTTTCTCTTTGGTTCTCACATTTTTATGTGCGCGAATTGTGGATCATCTTGATCTACCTCCATCAACAAAAGCGAAGCTTCTTACTATGTCTATACTTCAGGGCACAACGAGTTTCCTAGTACTATGTTTATCTGCATAATTACTTTATCATTAGACCCAAGTGTCCTCCATTATTCCCCTTGCATGTATCCTTGCTTGGGGCACCACTTTTAGCCCTTGTCATTTCACATGAATAGGTTGGAACTGAAGCTCGATAAAAAAACTTTGCATTATGTTTCTTTGTTAGTTTGGCTTGTTTACTTTCTCGTATTACATTGCATTTTGTATGTTGCATGGATTTGGTGTTTTTAGCAATGGAAATTTGTTCGTATATGGATTTTCATGTCATACTATCCTTTTGTTCATTCTTTTTAATAAGGACCGATGATGAAGATCACTAGCACAATGATGAAAAATAAAGTTGTTTAAAAGGCACTAGATGTATGTTAGCTCATTCCCCCTTCCTCATAATTCTTTTTTTCTATATCCCCTTTCTTTTCTTCACATTATTCTTTCTTCTGTTCTATTTCCTTCATCTTTTCGATTGTCGATCGAGTTCTTCCATCACCCCATTGACAATTGAGGGGGCATCCTTCATTCTACTCATTTTTCTTCTATCCCTTCAATTTTTTCTACTTGTTTATGCTTGTCTACTTTCTTTGAAGTGACGTCACTTACGCCACCCCAAAGAGGGGCAAATGTAGACACCTAAAATATCTTACACTTAGCATTTCCTCCAATTCAACCATTGAAGACACTTCGTTAATCAACCCTTCTCCGCTTCATTCTCGAATACTCATTCACGACACTCTTTTGGTCGTATTCCTCCTATAGTCATCTAATTGGGCTAATATCTCTCTTATTAGCTAGACATTCCTCTTTTCGACCATTCAGAACCTCCCTAGTTTTCTCTAGATCAATTCTATTGACTTCCTACGCTATCTATCAGTCCACAATTGATTAATCGGACCCCTCCCAATTCTTAATGAGTCTCTAATCACTTGTTAATCAAGTTTAAATAGCTTTATCTTAGCTTAACTATCCTAAATCATGTTTTTGCTAATCTAATATAAAATTGCTTTTTGGCTTGCCTTTAGTCCCACATGCACCCAAAGTTCAAACTCTTCCATTTGGAAAACTATAAATACAAGGCTAAGCCTACCCATTCAAACATACAACTTTACATAACACAAAACCAAAACAAGCCTAAGAAATCTTTGAGATCTCATTTGTATTAGCTTTAAGCTAATTAGACATTTGATCTTAAGCTTACCTCCTCCATTGAACTTGAGATAACACCTCCATTTGCATCCATAATCCAAGTTTTAAGTAATATGGAGAGAACCATTGGCCTTGAAGCCATTAATGGTGAGACTCCATTCTTGAAAGATTGAAAACCATAAACATCTAATCACACCTTTGATTGCTAAGTTGATCTTTTTAGGTTCAATTTCTTAATTAGTAATCTAAAGAGTAGAGAGTAGTATATATGCTAGGTTTTGATGTTTTTGTCAAAGTTATGATGCATGCATAGGATTAACTCTTGTTTAGCTCTTATCTCATGGTGCATGGTTGAGTTTAGTTTAAGATTTGAGGTTCTTTAGCCTCATTCCATAGCTTTACAAATTTTCCATCGCATACAATAACATTAGAAATATCTTTGTCTTTATGTGGTGCTCTAGCAAAAATGCCCAAAAATAAGTGTTATTGGGTGATTGAAGGATATTACGTCTTTTAATTGCTTTCAATAGATTTTTGATTAACTTTCAACATTCGGCTTGTTTGCCTAATCAAACACTACTTTTTTTTTTTATTCGCTTATAACACTAGTAGCAAGTACATGACACACGATATTACTATCCCTTTTGCGTCTCTTGACACCAACAGTGTGATATGAATCATGTAGTTTTTCAACAATTGCAGAGGTTTGAACATGTATATTAGGTGTTGTCAATCATAATGTGTTTAATGTAGGTCTCATTTTATTCAATTTCATCAAACTAACCAACAGGTGACATATTTGGGAATAATTTAAAATTTCAAAATGATTATCCAAAATTTAGTGGCTTTTCTTATGATTTTCCATTCAAAAAGTTTGTTAGACATTGGTTTCAAAATGTTCTCATCAATTTCAATAAAATAATTAGGTCTCTTTCGTAAAATCCTAGGAGGTATTTTTGCCAAATTTTGGTTGTCTACGGTTTCAAAATGAATTTCCTAATTCACATTTTCATTGTCTCCTTCAATTTCAACATCAACTACATCACGAGTATTTAATTCATCTTCATCACGAGTATTTAATTCATCTTCATCACGAGTATTTAATTCATCTTCATCACGAGTATTTAATTCATTTTCATCGCAAGTATTTAATTCATCTTCATCATGAGTATTTAATTCATCTTCATCACGAGTATTTAATTCATCTTCATCACGAGTATTTAATTCATCTTCATCACGAGTATTTAATTCATCTTCAACATTGACGGTAAAAAAATTACCTGGTTCCTCATTGCTTATAATAGTAGGGGTTGAAGATGAACCTCTTCTTGATTCATGAAGTTTCCACATTCGCTCCAAATTTTGCAATCTTTTTGCCTCTAATTCCTTTGGTGTTTTTTTACTTATTGATTTCCTTTTTGAATTTCATTTCGTGTCTCCCATGATGTTTCAATCGATGTAGGACAACTCCAAATGATGCAGGGCACCTTAAAAATAGTAAAAAAATATCTTTTGATGACAATAAAAAAGTGATGGTGGTATAATTTCATAGAAATTCGTATAGTTAGGTCGAGAATAAAAGCACATGGTGAATTAGATGTTGGGATTTGTGTAAATATGATTCTAAGAACCACAATCATGGTTATTTTACCAATAGGTCAATTTAGAACCATGATCGCGGTCCTAACTATATCATCAAATTCGACCCTCAAGGCTCGGGAAATATTTGTTTTTCCCGAACTTGAGCTTTGGGAGGTCATTATGGTGTGTGAAAGGCCAAAAACATCAAATTTTCTCTTCCGCGGACTTGAACCATGCCAAAAATTGAAAACATGTCACAAAAATGGTACCATCATGTAGGGGAGATCTGTTAGCTTCATAGAAATATTGATTTTAAAGTGAATAAAATATGATAAATATCATTTTATAATTTTTACTAATAGTAGGTCTTTAAGAAACTTTTTCCGTGAATGCTCTTGTCTACATTTAAGACTGGAAATTTTGTTTCACTTATCAAAATGTGATAAAACCTATACCATCCCAACCGTGGAAAAATTCTATACACGTTCAAAAAGAATATTTTATTTCGATATTTTTGATGAAGTTATGGCGGGAAAACGGAAAGTGCTCTATTTTCTTTATGTTTTTAGACCACTTTCATGGAAAAATTCATAAAAAAATATTGCTAAAAAAATACAAAATAAAATCTATCCCAAGATAGACAGTGGCATCTAACTTTTCACCAAAGGAAAAAAAAACAAGTTTTGGTCATCCAAATCGCAGGCAAACAAACTACAATCTTATAGGTTTTAAAAAAAAACCAAGTCATTGAATTTTGAGTGTTTAATATAGCTAAAGTTGTTCATTTTTAAAAACTTTAGTAATTTAGAAACTAGATTCGGATGCTACGATTGATATATATATATATATATATATATATATATATATATATATATATATATATATATATATATATATATATATATATAAAATTTTTTCTAATTTTGAGTGCATGCATTGCTAATAATCCCTACAAGTTGAGATTTTGTTGTTATTTGCAATATGAAGTTCACTTATGACTCATTTTTAGCCCCCAACTTGCTGCACTTACCCATAGACTATAGATCAAGCTCGACTAAAAATGCGAGTCATGTATTTGATTTATGAAGGGCAAGTAGAGGATCCCACCCCATGTGGCTCATGATCACCTAGAGTGAGCACATTAGATTTTTGAGGTTGGAAGAGGAGACAAAGTTAGCATGTCACCATGAACAAAGTAAAATATTTATCATATTACTTGATTTTTAGACTATTATTATATATAATATCATTTTTTAATAAAATTTTGATACCAACTTAATTATCTATAATATTTACAAATTTCACCAAATTTTTAGAAATTTATATAGGAACTTGTATAATGTTCTAAAAATGAGGATTTTTTTAGTTTTCCAAGTTGTTGGTTCCTACAACTTTTCAACAATCAACAATAAAATAATAATATATATTATATATATATATATATATATATATATATATATTTTCTGATTTGTAATTTCTTCTAAGTAAACGGAATTACACCTTGTAGGCCTACCCCGCACAACAAAATTGACATTGATCTTGCACACACAAAATTAATAATCATACACACAAACTATGGCCCTCGCAAGCTTTGATACCACGTCAAAATTTCACAAGTTATTTAAATAAACTAGAATCATAAGATACACAATAATATGATGGGACACATAAGATTAATGAACTATTGAATGAATGTATGAATGCAATAAATATACACATAACACATGATTTACCACGGTGAAAAACTTTCGATAAAAACCCTACTAAATACTCTTTCCAATTATATTAAATAAGGAACTTATAGAGTCCGACAAATTATAGACTTCCGAAAATTATAGACCAACCCAACAATATATAATCCTTCACTTCTTCCAAGACACGATTACATCAATAAAATTGAATACACACAACATAAAATCTTAATTATTAATTTGTAATGGGAGATCACCCTATTTAAAAGGTGGTTGAATTAGTTGTAACCTTTCAATTTCTCTAATTCACTCCAATCAATTGATTAAATAATTATTTAATTTGACTTGATAATAGATATAAAGTTCTTATAAATTATAATATAAGTTTATTAAATAAAATTAGTAGGGAACTTTGTTTATTGTGGTGGCTCACATTAAATGTTTCCTCACAAACATTACTTGTTCCATCACTTCTATTTAGTATGTTTTTCCCAAACTTGAATATTCAATTATACAATGCAACATTTCCCTGATAGTATGGTTTCATCATTCTCGCAACACCAATTATTGAAGATTATATGGTGGATTCATATGATGATTAATAGTATATTCTTTCAAAAAAATATATAATTTATTGTTGGTGTACTCCCCCTCAATTTGAGTAGAGTTATAAGTTTATGACTTCTAAATTTTCTACAAGTTTGGAAGGTTTGGTCCTTCATTTTGATGTAGTATAACCACATTTTATGTTAGTAATAATCAATAAAGAGATATAAATACTAAAAATCAATATGACTAGCTCACATAGGTCCACAAATACCAATATGCACAAAATATCATTTTTAAAATTCTTTTGATCTATTTTTTCAAACAACTCTTTATGTTATTTTCCTATTAGACACATGGAGAAAATATCAATTATATATTTTTAAATTGGAGGAGTTCCTCTCACCATGTTATGATGATTTAGTACAATCAGTATCTAAAACTCATGTGGCCATATCTTTGGATGTTCTAAGTTTGAATCCTTTGCAACAAATTTCTAATTATTATCCATTTCATAATCAATTTAGAACATCTTTCTAACACCAGATAGGAATACAACTATCTTATGTATTTTCCACTTATATTTGATTAAAAACATCCTTTTACCACCTTTACATTCAAAATCAAACTTTAGGTTTTGGTCTAAGAGTTGACCGAAATGGTGATTCCTAGGACATGAGGAATTCAATGATCTCATACTCATGAGAACCAAGTGGTAAATATATATCAAAAGTGATGATATGATGTATCATCACACACAGAGACATGGTTTTTAGTAGATGTGTCTCTCAAATTGTAGATCCAATATTTTCTTTCGATCATGTGGCATACTACATCCAAGTCGACATTCTATATTGAATCGTGAATTTGATGGCTATTGAGATTTTATAGTGTATAAGAATTACTCTTTAGAGGTTTTGTCTTCCTAGTTGAAAATTTTACCTGCTTCCAAAATGAGCCTTCTTACTATTTTGAGAAACAAAAAAAAATCTCCCTATTTTATCACATCATTTACATGCTTCATGATCTATATTTTAGTGTTTTGTGATCTATAGAGGTTAACAACTAAATACAAAGGATTTTGGAAGGATTAAAATATTTTTAGCATTCTCTCCTCACTTTTCTCTTCTTTATAATCCACTTGAGACTTGATCTATACTCGGTATATGTTTTGTGAATGGGTCTAATATTTTTAGGTGTTCACAATCCACCTTAAAGTGTTTTAGAACTTAAAAAATGTGGTCATTATAAGGAAAATTACATCTTTTCATGATTTCACAGCTAGGTTTGTGACATTCTTGAGCTAGTTACACAATATTCATAGTTAGCCCTTGTTAAAATCTAAGCTTCTCCTTTCTCTTATAGTTAGTTTTGAGGTATTTGAAAAATTTTCATCCCCTCATAGTTGAGTTTAAGACATGGGAAGAGCTCTATTTACTTTTGATAAGTCATGGTCACAATTTAAATGTTTTTCACAGCTTCACATCTGGCCTACAAGTATTTTTCACTTTTTCTCCTTTTCCATCACATTTGGGATATATATCCATCTGGGAAAGGTTTTAACGTTGTTCATAGTCAGCCTTTATTGAATTTCATCTCTTCCCCGACATGCACACCCTACTCGTGTCATTCTAAGCTCATTTCATGGAGTTACAATCACATTTGGTGATGTTTTAACTTCACATTGTGTTGATGTCAGGTCTTAAGTGTTTTCTAGTGTTTTCAACACTCTTGTAGTCAAGATTGAGACCCTAGAGCTATAATTGCCACATGGATAGAGATTTTTGTGAATCTAAGTTAAAAATTGTGGTCACATTTTCTTTGTCTTAGAGAATCATCCCACATCCACGAGGAGGGAAAACACTAAGGCCTTTATATTGAATTTTTTTCCTTTACTTAAGTAGAGCAAATGATATTTGTATTGAAATTTTTCGTGAGAAAAAAGTGGTTAAAGGATGAGTTGAAAGTAGTAGGGATTGTATCATGTGGCACAAGCATTGAAACTTCGATTCTTGGGTTGATTGATAAAAAGTTTAAAATTGGCTAAGGAAAATTAAAAGGAGGCCAAAAACATGAGAAGGAACCAAATTGACCAACCATGGGAAGGTGAAATCTATAGGGTTGGAAAAGTGTGGATGTCCTAATAGACCACTATATGGCCAAAAAAGGTTGAGAAGGAAAATGTTGGGATTTCACCATGTGGTACAACCCCTTATTCTTGGGTATTAGGAAATGTGCAAGATGATTAAGGTTAAACAATGATTGGCCAAGTTCCCATGAGCTCAAAAGAGTGCCACATGGCACAAATTTGGCTCCCAAAATTCATAGAATCAACTAAGTCATAAAATCAATCATGGGTTGCTAGGAATTAAAATTTTTGATCTCGGGGAAGGATAAGAACATGAGAGGCCTAAATATTAGGAAAGGAGACATGTGGCATGAAATCAAAACACAAAGGGTTAACACATGGCACTAGTGATGGTCACTTG
Organism: Taxus wallichiana var. yunnanensis; assembly: GCA_018340775.1. NCBI lineage: Eukaryota > Viridiplantae > Streptophyta > Pinopsida > Cupressales > Taxaceae > Taxus > Taxus wallichiana. The sequence goes on along the minus strand of CM031237.1, from coordinate 452,441,146 downwards.
GGTTATTGGAAAGGTTGATATATGAAGGGGAAGGTAATAATGAGGAAGAAGAAACACATGAGCTTGTAATGAATAGAAAGAGTACATGGTGAAGGGAACTATTATGTTAAATTATATGTCCTCTTGGTCATCACTCATATTTCCAATTTGAACCCAATCCTATAACCAACATAGAGGATACATGTGGCTTAAAATTGAGCAATAATCATTGAACAAGATCAACAATGAGGATAAGACAAGTGGAAAAATGGTCCCTGGAGATTGAAATTGAAAAACCTATGGCCATCAACTGTGCAAAATTACTTAAGAAGTTATAAATTTTCATAAATTTTTACCCAAAACTCCAAGTCAGGTAAAATTAGTCTCTTTGGAAATATATTGGGGAGTAATTCAATTTGGAATCTATTTTGATTCATTATCATCTATATTTACAGAGTTATGAGAAATCATATGTTCCAGCTTGTCATTTATTTTCTTGGATGAATCATTACAGTTAGTGATGATCCTTTTCTTCAATTAGGATTTTTCTCCTAGTTGTGTTGATCTCATGGAATATGCTTTAAGGTTTTTATAGAAGATATTTATGGTTGAGCATATTTTTGGAGCTCTATGATCTTTATAAAGAAGATAGCTACGAGAAAGGAGATATTTTTCTAGCATATTATTTGTCTTATTATCTCTTCCCCTTTTTCTATAAAATTAAATTGTGCATATTGTAAGTGGTTCTTCCTCCTTGAATGCAAATTTACTCTCCTATTATGAGTACTAAGCTTCTGAGTGTTGGGATGGATGGTTTTTAGTTTTGTAAATGCACTAATGTCTTGTATTATGGGTGCAATAGACTGTGTATATTCTATAATTTAATACATATCTCATTGTGTCTCATATATTCCCTTTATTTTTGTGTTATTATGCCTTACATATATTTTACTCTTTTGGTTTATTGTGTGTGGTATTTACAAGTTTTTTTATTTATTTTGTTTAATATAGGATGAGAAGGAGAGTTAGATATAAATGAAGTTTTATTATGGATTTTATATTCCTTTTCATACTATATGTTGTCCTCTTTCTTTCTACCTCATATAAGTAGGGTGATCTCCTCACTTCTTAGTGCATAACCAAGTTTATTTTCCATGTTTTCTCCCCCTTTCTCTTACAATTGGTATATTAGAAGTAGAATAATGATAAATTAAAGTGGTTTTGATTAGATCCAGATTTATCTAGAGGTATAACTCAAGGAGACAAGTTCTCAAACCGTGGAGGCACCTTGTTATTTTTGTTGAGACAAAAATATCTATTTGGTGCTCTTATGTGTACATTTTTAGTAGCCAATATTTTTGGCACTCTGGTGGGAGCATATTGTTTTTTATTGATATATTTACAAGACTTGTAGGTTTAAGGATACATGCTTTGTAAAATTGTAGATAATACTTGGTGCATTCTTATTTTTTCTAGTTTTTGAACCATTTTCAAGCACTTGGTGACTCTATTATACTCAAATTTCTAATTTCTAGTTTTATTGTAAGCACATGAGAAGGATTTTCACAAGGGGAAGTGTTGTTAAAGGTTAACCCTCTATATTCTTTCAATTACCACCCAAAACCAAGTATATGAGTATAAATCTATGAATATATGAGAAATATCACCCTCATCAAAGAGTTAGATCCATTCCTCCACCTGGTGTTTCTAGTCATTCCTTTAACAACACTTAGAAACCCTTGCATTCACATATCATTATAGAAATTTTTCCTTCACTACCTTCAATATTGGTGGTCCTTTATCCTTAAATATGTATAATGAATCCCAACATTATCTCTTAGGAGTCTTCCATATATCACTTCTGAAAACCAAGACAACCCAATTGATCATATCAAAGATGTTTCTCATTTATTCTATATCCATCATGTTACCAAAATTGATGTTGTAATGAGACTATTTGACTCTTACCTTAAAGAAAAGACCCTTGATTGATATATAAACATCCTAGATAACTCCATAAATTCTTGGGATGAATTTGGAGAGCCAATTTCAAGACCAGAGTGAAAATTTTTCACTAATGGAGCAATTGACCACCATAAAGAGAACACCGACAAAAGAATTTTATGATTTCAAATTCAATTTTGAGAAATCATGGTATGGGATCACATACTCAGTTAGGATTTCATATTATACTATTTTCCTATCCTTAAGAGATTTAAATTGTGACATAAAATTCATTATACAGTCCATGGGTGGAGAAAACCTCCTCAATGCTTATGATGTTCCTATTTTAGCTGAGAATAGTCTAATTCAAAGAGGAAAGTTATACCTAAGACTCCTTATGCCTATGTTTCATAGGATAGCACCCTCTTCTCAAGGTCATCTTTAACCATTTCTAGCTTAACTAATTTCTTCCATACCTAACACTTCTACAAAAGAATTGGATGTGGTCAAAACAATGCAAAAATATGGATAATGGCTTAAATTTCATGAAAAGATAGTATGATCAACCTATTTCTATAACCTTTCATACATATAACCATTATTATAAGAAAATTAGAACTCTTCCTCAATCCAAATTTTCCATGATCGGTCTTAGAAACTTCATCCTACCATTATTAATCCAAGTAGAGAATTGCTTCCCATGAAAAACAACATACATGAAGATAATGAGATGGTGCTACTCTTGTTCAAAACCCCAAGAATCCAACACTTTTCTTAATGGAACCTTAGGGTATGCATTAATAGTACAAAGTTATTTTGTGTAACTAAATCAAAATACATATCCACCTCAAACATCTACAATAGTTGTTAATGAGAGATTGGTATATTGGTAAGAAGGAGATGTATGTGCACATAATAATAATGAAGAGAAATCTTATAAATCCCAAGTGCAATCAAATTATAACACTGAGTAAAAGAAGAGACTCTTGGAATGTGATAAAAAAGAAACTCAAAGTCAACTAGTGTCTAAAGAAAAGGGAAAAGACTCTATTCCGTAGTATAGATAAGAAAAAAACACGAGAGAAAAATGTGCAGCCCTTTTTCAAAAATTTGTACCAACATGTGATTGAGAGACAAAATAATTATTGGGATGTGTACAATTTTCATGAGCCAACACCGTCACCGATATATTTTGTAGAACAAATGAAGAAACCAAATGTTTATGTCTCTATGTGGGATGCTATGGAATTTCCTTGTCAAATGGACATACTCCAAGATGAATTACATTATTTTAAATCATACCCAAAGGATTAAAAGGAGGTAAATTCAATAAAAATAATAATTAACCATTATAATTTACATGAAGTAATTTTTTCTCCCAAAAATCCTCCATTTTATGTATCCTTTATTAATGGAAAGCATGTAGATCACAATTGCATGATTGATTCTTTTTCTAACAACTTTGTAATGCCTAATACAATTATTAATACTTTAGCATTATAATATACCATGTTATAAGAGCATTCCACCTTGATGGTACGACTATCAAGGAAGTAGGATTCATAAAAGGCCTGAATCTAACCTTGGACACATTCCCCAATACATTTCAATTATTGACCTTACCCTTATCTTTTCTATATAATTTTCTGGAGACTTCAATGCCATAGTTGAAGGGTATTTACCCTATGAATGGTCTCATATGCATATGTGTTGGCGAAAATTTTCGTGTAGACAAACTTGTGGATTTTTTGCACAACACTGGGAATCTAAGTCCCTCTACTTAATTGGTGTAGCTTCCGTATGTGCATGTACATGAAAAGGTGGATTTCTATGGTGGCCTTTCGATTGGGGATCCAACGGGGCACTCCATTGACCCCTGCTATGAATGCTTGCATATACCTGTAAGAGATGACTTTGTCCGAAAGTGGGAAAGGGAGTGAGAATGGAGGTAGGAGAACTAATGTTGTAGGTATAAAATCAAATTCCTACGCACACACTAGTTAGAAACTTCATCAAATGAATTTATGAGAAGAAACAACCCCAGTAAATGACAACAAGACCAAATAGAATTTGATGAGAACAAAGTGTCATGAAATCCCTTGGTAAAAGAAAGCTAGAAACTACTTCTTCTTTTGATGAAAGATCCTTTTGAGACCTGCAAATCACCATGGGGAGTTTTTTTTAGTGCTTGGGTGGAGCTGGTCTAAGAATTTGCAATGGTGGAGTGACGGTAGAATGTTGCAGAGGAAGAATGGAGGAAAGGAGTGCAAATAAAACTGTTAGAAGCTAGAAGCGGGAAAAGCAACACTTGGAAATTTTTCAAAAAGATGTGCACAGGTAGGGCTTGGGTGAATTTTTCCATGCTTGATGTCCCTAACCTCATGGATGTGAGGGACATCAATTTCCACAATGAGCAAGACGGTGACACGTGGCACTAGATCCAATGGTAGGGAATGAAGGAGGAAAAGCTGATTTGAAGCACTGGGAGCTAAAAGGAGGTCACGTGGGTGTCCAAAAGACTCCTCCTAGGGGCTGGGTGAATTTTTCCATGTATGATGTCCCCCACCTCAGGTACATAAGGTACATAATTTTCCATGGTGGTCTTGGAGGTGACATGTGGCGCCCGATCCAATGGTAGGGAATGGATGCTCCAAAACTGCACTTAGGGGCTGAACGAGTCATGTGGGTGTCCAAATGACTCCCCATAGGGTATGGGAACATTTTTCAAGGTCTTATGTCCCCCACCTCAGGTTCATAAGGTACATCAAATTCCACGGTGGTCCTGGAGCTGACACGTGGTGACCGATCTCGACAACAGGGAATGTATGCTCCAAATAAGCACTTGAGGGCTGAACTCGCTAGGTCTAGAGGTCATATGAGGGTCCCAAGGGTCACATGAGGGCTGGGTGTATTTTCCAAGAGGCTATGTGTACCGACCTCGTGGAAATGGGGGACATGAAATCCCGCTAGGCTCCTAGTGCTGACACGTGTCCTCTCGAAAAAATGACTAAGTCCTGAACTGCCTTTGAGAGGGTTACTTGGAATGCAAATAACTTGAGCTTCTCGTGGAATTTATTCATGAAAATTTATATGATCCTCGAATGGAAATTGAGTTTTCTAAGACTCCACTTGTACTCGAGAAAACTATCTTCCAATCATATACTCCAAGGTGTTGTGAAAAATATTGTTTCACCATCATGTAGGTCTTGGAATCCTATTTCCAAATATGTTATTTTCTACTTCCAACTCCATCCGGAGCTCCCGGAATCTTTGTTTGAAGCTCAACAGCTATTTTAGGCCTATGTACCGCCTAGGCTTGTGAACCCTGTTTTCACTCAGACTCGCTCCAAGTCTTTCGAACTTCCCAAAGCCTTCCAAAATAATTTCCATGACATTATAAGGTCTTCCATTCACCTCCGTGTTGAATTTTTCCCTCCCGCTCCGCTCCGTGGGGTTGATCCAATCCGGGAAGGCCAATAATAGCCCTTCCTATACCGCCAAAAGATAACAGCTTTCAATTAACTCCTAAAATCACCTAGGGGAATGAACGGAATTTCCTAAATCACCTAGGATAATATCCTGACATTGGTTGGGAATTCATTTGGACTTACTGAATAGGTCTGAGGTTTCTTAGGAATGATAAAACATGAAAATTTTTGCATAGGGGTATAGTTGTCATGCTCGGAAATTATCAATTTCCCTGTTGCACATTCTCACGACAATAGTTGGCTCTAGCTTGGGGACATGACTTGACTGAGTGTAGTGAAGACATGACATGGGAATCCAGAATCTCAATTTTAGACCATTTAATTTGTTGACCAAATTGCCTTATCCATTGGGCCCTGTGGAGTCATGCACAACTTCAAGAAAGGAAGATTAGAAGAAGGAAACACCCACACACAAAACGACCGAAAGGAAACACACGACACACAACAGGAAGGGAAACACACACAATGGAAAGAAAAAAACCTATCAATCACCTATGGTACAAAGCAAGGGACAACCCACTTTCACTTTGAAGTACTTTTTATTTCACAAAAGTTACCCTGAAGAGGCAACACCGAATGATGACACTCGAAGCCACGACGGGTTCTAGAAAGTATCCTCCCCTCCTCGCCTACTTATGAAAGCCAAAGTTATTTCAGAATTATCTATGTACTTGGTAGGAGTGAGTCCATGTGATCTTCTTGATGCTTAGGTCCTTTCTTGGAAACTCCATTGTCTTCATGCTCTTTGAAATTGGTTTCATCGTGCCAGTTTCCTTCCATGTTTATCCATATAGCTGATTCTCCATCGAGCATCTCATCGCTGCCCCAATGCTGATTTTTGTTCCAATTCCTTGAACCTTATGAGTTAATTTCTTTTCCCGGGTCTATGCTCATTGACATATCTTCCATGAGAAACCTCAAACTTATCCATTTCCTTTACTTCACTGTGAGGTGCTTGAGTATTGACTGAAAGATTGGATGCGGCCTCATACTTGTCTTGTATGCCCATGGCATGAGTGAAGAGATCAAGAATCAGCTCAGGGTCTTCCGCCACTTCTATTGCATCCAAGATTTCTTACACAGAGTAATGCTTCATCATTTCCTATAGTCCCTCTTTGTACACCTTTGAAGAATCTTTATCTTGCAACTCAAAGAAACTATCTAGAGGGATTACCTCATCATCTCGACAATCACTGCACTCTACTGATCCTTCATCAAAAGGAGCTTCATCTTTAGAGGTCTTCAAACTCCTTGCTTCAATTTCTTCATCATAGAAAGAGTCTTCATCTTCAAATGGGAAAGAAAATACTTCAATTTCATCGTTGTATCCACCAACCATTAGCTTGAGAGGGACATCATATTTCTCATCTTGCCTTATCTCAATATGGATGACCTTCACATTAGTTAAGGCTTCCAAATCAGCTTCATGTTTATCTTCCATATTCATGGCTTGCATTAAAAGTTCCAGACTGATCTCAGGGTCCTTTATTTCTTCCGCGGCTCTTAGTAGTCCTTGTATAGACATTTCTTTCAAACCTTTCATAGGCTCATCACAAGCTGATTTTGTCTCTCCATAGATGGCTTGACAGAGATCATCTTCATCCCCAAATGGGAATGAGAATAACTCCTCATCTTGGAAAAGTGTATAGGCTGATTTTTCTTCTTGAAAATCACCGAGAACCATTTCCTCTTCCTCGTGGTCTGCATCATTTGGCGATTCAGGGGCTGCCCTCTTGTAACTCGAATCTCCTCAATGCTTCTTCAAAGTCCAAATATCTCTAGGAAGGCATGTCTGGACCTATCAAGGTGGGAATATCTTCTTCCTCCTTGGTTGTCACCAAGTGATTCATCCACCTGGTATTTTGGTACAAAATGTTAGCTTCTGGGCTTCTGGATTTTTGCACAGTGTACCTCATTTTCTTCTCGGGAAGCAATTTCTCCATGTCTCCCTTCACTGGTATGGTTGCAAAAGACCAATTCATCTGAATTTTCCCTCCCAACTCTCAGCAGAAATTTCTACTCAACAACATTCCGAATGAGGCAGAAATTTCTACTCAGCAACATTCATAAATTTCTTGTCTGGAAATCTGGTGAGAGCCACCTGTGCATCTTTAACCTTCCCTATAAGTGAGACCTTTTTGATTCCAAAGAGTAACAAGAGCCACTAGGTGGAGTCATTGTAAGTTTAAGAGCCTTGGCAACCTTCAAAGGCATCACGTTGTCTGAGGCCCAGAATCTATTATGTAATTGTTTAGTACATATTCTCCAACAAGAAGGGAGATGTAGAAAGGTTCAACTTTATCAGTCTTTGATGCACTCAGAGAAAGCATGTTCTATGAGGGAGGTGTAGGTGAGTTTTGTAGCATGCCTTTGGAACTAGAAGTTACAACATTGGGTGTTAGACTACCACTCCTGATGTATCGGACGAACCTCTCGAATTGTTCAGGGTGAGTCCGCAAATATTCGGTTTCGGTAATCTGCACTTTGGCTTTGTTTGCATATTCTATGAAGTCAAAGGGAGTAGATGTGGAAAAGGGGGTGAAGGGACTGATTTTGGAGTCTGGATAGGTTTAGGAGCATGATTTGATGTTTGAGGAATGGAGGGTATTTTAAAAGACACACTAGGAGCTTTCAAGGTATTAGATTTTGTAGGAGCAGATTTAGATTTAGACTTAGAAGAGACATCAGAAAGCTTACTTGGGATTGTGGGCATCTTCTTACTTATTGCAGGGTCAGGCTCCAACAATGTAGACTTCATGGAAGATGGAAGTGGGGATCCTCGATTGATTATTTTATTTTTAGAGTCACCATAGGAGGATCATCAACCTTATTTTCTTTTACAGTAGTGGAGGGAGATGCTCTTTTCTCAAACTGAGAACGAGTGAATACCGCACATGAGAAACTTGGTGCATCTTCTTCATCTTCTTCATAACCTCCAGAATACTCACAAAACCTGATTTGTGTATCGTTCTCAAACTCATCACTTTCTTGGAAATCGCCACCTTCTTGTTCAAGCTCTTCTTCACTTTCTTGAAATCTACAATTTATGTTCACGGGTGGGGCCTCCAAGGAAAGTCTTTGGGGTGCTCCTACAATCTAATTTCTGTTGCTTCTCTGAGAAGAAACTCGTTCAAATAATTCCCTCTTCAAAGAGGCCATCTCATTTGCCAACTTTTACAGTGATGGATTAGTTCTCTCATCTTCTAGGATGTTGGGCCTTGCCCTTTGACGGATTCTTGATATTTTCAGAGAGGATGAGATCATCATCCAATTCAATGGCCCTCCTTTGTGCTTCTACAATGTTCCTTGGTTGAACTCTTCGTAGGAGAAATCCTACCTCCGGTGATTGAGTGTTTATGAAGAATCTTTTGATATTGTTTTTAGATGGTGAATCCTCTTCAAGTATCCTGTGCAGCAACCATTCAAAACAAGCTATGAAGTATCTCATGGTTTCATTTCCTCCTTTATTTATTTGAGCCAATTGCACCAAGAGGTCTTGACAATCTTCAGTTGATTTAAATCTCTCTTCGAATGCATCCTTGATGTCATTCCAACCCGTGATGGACCGGGAAGGTAGGAGGTAAAACCATTTTGCTGTTTTTTTCTTAGAGGGACTCCACGAACAATCTTATAGCAACGTCTTCATGTTGGACACCAAGAATTCCACATGATGTCATGAAAGTAGCGATGTGTTCTTTCGGATGTTGTGTGTTGTCACCTTTGAACTTTGGAAAGTTCTTGCGGGAACCCGTTGGTAGATTGTGAAGAGGGGGTTCAAGAGTGAGCAAGCCTGTATTCCTTCCCCATGGAACAATGGGTTGAGGTATTTCTTCTTCATCTACCATTATTTCTTCTTCTTCTACTTCAGCTCTTGCTTCTACGAATTCTTCTTCAAATTCTTCTTCTTCCGGGAAGTCGATGTTCAATGGTTGTTGAAAAATTATAGAATTTGAAGGATTTTGGATAGGATTACCAGGTGAACTTCTTGAAGAGCCAGATGAAGAGGAGGCTTGAGAGAAGAAATATGGATTATCTCTAATTCGTTCTTGCAGATTTTGTGAAGCTTCAAAATTGAAATCAGCAACACCTCTCAACCTTCTCAACCTGGTGTATCTTCCTTCAGCTAGCTTTTGGAAGCTTTTGTAGTCGGAATATGAAAGGCCACTGTGGAATGTGAAAAGTCACGTGCAGAAATCAGTAGTGTATCTTTTGGAAATGGACTTTCTTGAACTCTCTTTTATGATTTTTTCAATATTTGATTTTTTTAAAAAAATTTGGGACCTTGCGGTCGTATTTTGGGTGCAGATGCTGCTAAATTTGCCCCATGGTGGGCGCCAAAAACTGTTGGTGAGAAAAATTTTCAGGTGGACAAACTTGTGGATTTCTTACCAACGATCAAAGTACCTAAGTCCTCTACTTAACCGGTGTAGCTTCGTATGTGCATGTGCATGAAAAGGTGGATTTCTATGGTGGCCTTTCGACCGGGGATCCAACAGGGCACTCCACTAACCCTGCGGAAAATGCTTGCATATACCTTCAAGAGATGATTTGTCTAAAAGTGGGAAAGGGAGTGAGAATGGAGGTAGGAGAACTAATGCTTCAGGTAGAAAATCAAATTCCTACACACACACTAGTTAGAAACTTCATCACATGCATTTATGAGAAGAAACAACCCTGTAAATGACAACAAGACCAAATAGAATTTGATGAGAACAAAGTGTCATGAAATCCCTTGGTCAAAGAAAGCTAGGAACTCCTTATTTTGATGAAAGATCCTTCGAGACCTAAAAATCACCATGGGGAGTTTTTTTCAAGGTGCTTAGGTGGAGATTTTCGAGCATTTTCAATGGCGGAGTGACGGTAGAATGTTGCGAGAGGAAGAATCTATAATCGCATCAAGTATTTCGGTGCCCAAGAAAAATGGGTCCTCTCCTCCATCATGCCCCATCAAGTACCCATGGGAATCTCCCACCCTACACATTTGATAGAACAAAACAACACACTGCCTCCATAATCAGGACAACTAACCTCATCTCCTCAAGATAGGCCACGTACATATCTCCATAACTTAGGCTCGTGTTATGGAACCTCATCTCTGCCATCCCCTCTCTAAACACCATCAACATCAGCTCCTCTGATGCCTCCGAGGAAATATAATACACCTTCTCTTCCACTATGGGTAATCGTCAGGATCCTATATACATCCTCCGAGGTGACTGTGATCTCACCCATCAGTAGATGAAATGTGTTGGTTGATGAATCCCATTTTTCGATGAGTGCGACCATCAAGCTCGGCTCTCGAACTATGTGATTGTAGCATCTAACCCCAATCAGGCTGACATATGTCACATGCCTCCACTCCTTAACAGTCACGCTTGATCATACCACTAGTAACTGAGGAAATACTTTGTCTCTCATCCGAACTCCGGTCTCTAGCCTACACCCAATAATTCACAACATTGTTAAACCTTGACCATACCCAACATCACTCGTAACCAACCACCCTACTCCTAAATCCCTTAGTACTTATTACCATATGTGAGCATATTACCCTACCCATCCTTGCTACACCGTCACTATATCCCCTTACCTACCTTTCCCTACCATTTTTCCCGCTTATTGACCTCTTTCCCTCTAAAGACAATCGGCATCGATCCTATTGATCGGCATCAGTCCATCATCACGCATCAATCACCTCGTACTTGATCGATATCGACCAATGCTAATCGACATCAACCAAACCTTAGCCGATGTTGGTCACTATCGCACCATCTAAACCCGCAACCCCTCCATTTCTCAAAAATTGACCATACCGACCTAAATACCTACCCTATCCTACCCAAACCTCCACCACCTTTCTCCCTACCCCTATTTAACCCACATTGGAATTCCTACCCTTCCCACTTCATCAATTTTACTTCCAAATTCAAATTTAATTCCTACCCAAAACCATTTTTACCCAAACCAATTTCTACAAACTATTTCAACTAACAAGCGTAGAATTGGATCGAATCCTACCTCATCATGGTGTCATCTATGTGATAGTATGTTTGGCTGCCATACCGGTGGTCCACCCGAACCCTCTTGTACCTTTTCCATGCCAAAATCCACTCCTCTCTAACCAATCAAATTAATCACACTGCTCTCATGGACCCGTCTACTAGCTCCTCTCACCAACTCATAATCTCCACCTCAACCTCGGTACAATTCCTTGTCCTTCTCTCTAGGAAAAGTGCTACAAGGTCAAATGGCTCTGTCATTTTCTCAAAATTCACAACACAACAATGATTCCATAAAATACATAATTTTTATTTTATAAACCCAAATTGAATCGACCGATGTATGTCATATTTGTGCTCTAGACAACTCGACGTCGATCACCCTATAACCGATATTGGTCAATCCTTATAGTTGTTTTCCTTGTTAAGATTCCTTTTACCCGCACCCATTAGTGCTAAAACACTTTTTATCATTACGATAACCTAATTAACTATACCTACAAGCCCAAACTACCCTTACATTTCCTTAGTTACGTTTTGGGTTTTGTTATTTTACCTATACTTGGGCCTTACCCGTGCCATGACCTATTTTCCTGAACCTGACCTACTTGGTGTGACCATTGACCTTATGTACTCGCTATACCTTGTGATGTTATTACCTATGTTGTTTTAGCCTACCAACCATACCTTTCCTATTGTCATGCCGTTTATCCTAACCAAACCTTTGGTGTACCGGAACATACCTAAACGTTCATGAACCTGACCTATGTTGTGTTTCCAGACCATATCCTATGCCTTGAATCGAATCATTTCACCCTTATTTGGATAAACCTATCGAAATTAGATGATGTAGATTTTACAATATCTTCATCTTGGTATTGCGCTGCAATCTATACGTGTGTGTGCATTGATTTCTATTACCTATTACACGATTTTACCCCACCTATTTTCTATTACCCATATTGACCATCACCCTTTCCCATAGTACTCATACCCTTCCCCACCTACCTTTACTTCCACCTACTACACCTTTTTCAAACCACTCACCGATTCCGTATAACACCTCATCAATTCTTGGTTTGAGGGGGATCACCTTCACCCACACATGGGACAACCACTTCTTGTTTTTTTCAACATCGCTTATCAATACAAGCTACGCGAAAAAAAGGGGAAAAATGTAGACACCAAATTTAGGTCACACTCCCCTTCACCCCAGATGTATATTAATTTAATTACCCACAATTAAATTAATGCCCATGCTCACAATATTCATTATTTAATTACCTTAATTAAACTAATTTCCACCTCACCTAGACACCTCACCCCACCACCTCACTTAGACACCTCATCATAAACCTATTCTTAGCATGTTTCCCTTTTACTAGGACTCAATATCCACTCACCATAACTAACTAAGACTTAGTTCAACCCTAAAATCACATGCCTATTCTTCCTCTAACCACATTTCCGCTTATCTAAGCACAACATTCCATTTTTATCCGTGATAATGGAAAGAGCTGGCCAAAAAGATTACCAAGATATGTCATTTTATAAAACCTAGGATTTCCCGCCTTAACCAATGTTGGTCAACCCAAAACTAACACCAGTCACCCTAAAATATCATCGGTTACCATATATCCACTTTGGTAACCTTGTTTGTGAGGTTAGAAGAATTATTTGATTTTTGGAGAAGAGAGATCTGCATGCAAGCACGCACTAGAGCACTCCTGCACATTCAAACATTTTGAACTAGAAACCAAGCACTAATTTGAAAGGAAAGCATTCACGGTAACATTCTGGGAAGCACAGCCATAGTACTCACCACCAGTTCCATGGATCAACCATCACCTTCATCCAACCACTAGGTTTGTAAACACCAGTAAGTACATTTGGATCTGCACCTTCCCATATTTATTTAGATTAGCTTCTTCATCTCTGTTTGGGAGTTCTAATCTCCTTTACATCCCATCACCTCTCACCTCCCTATCAATCCCTTTACCCAACCACCTACAACCTCCCAGCCTCCCATACTTGACTCCAAGCACCTCTGACTACCCCCAACACTATCATCTACCTCCCCTATCTATCCATTCTTTGGGCAATCCTAGAGAATCACCAAAACCACCTTCACTAAGTTTCTATCAGCTGAACTAGCGACGCTAGTTAACTTGAACCATAGTCAATTTCCTCTCAACCAACATTGGTCATACCATACCGACATTGGTCTCTGTGTCTGGCAAACCTTCCTATAACAACAACCTCATACCTTTCATCCAAACAACCCAAATCACCTAAAGCTTGACCCTGACCTATCCCAACCACTTTATTTACCTGTTTGACTTCCAAATCTGATCATAACCTAGCTTGTTAGATTATATTTTTTATTTTACTTGAATGAGATACCTAAATCATATCAAATATAGTAGGAAATTATTGGTTTACATCATTTCTTGCATTAAGTTGTTTTAAACAGTGGATTGACAGCCATCTAGGAAGTACTAAACTTCTCAAATCTAGCATACGCTAGGAATTCCACTGACATATATTGTTTAATATTTCTTTTGCAGTCTTGTTTGTATTTGCAGGTAGTTCCTCCTAATAAAAAGGAAGTTATCGTAATCAGCATTGGATCGGGAAATCAGAACACACGCACTCTACCTTCCACCTTCACTCATAGGTATTATTCCTCACCCTTACCTTATTTCTTTTTCTCTTACGTACGCATCACTATTTGATGAAACACCTTGTTTGAATTTCATAATTAACCACTAAAAGTATGATTGCTAAGAAAATAAAATGCCCACATCTAGAAAGGACCCAAAAGATGTGGGAAAGATACAAAGAGGTCGGGGCACTGGGCATTGGCATCCTAGCTAGGCAACCGGTGTTCGACTAAAAAAATTGAAGTGTTGAAAGTCATCCTAGGAAAGAGGGTGTGTAATACCAAGAAGGAAACTGGAAAGCAAGCAAAGAAGCCCAAGATAATGATCAATTAATAATTTTATTTCTTAGGAATCATATGAATAGTGGTAAGTGATTAGGACTAGAAATATACTCAAAGTATATTATTTAGTGTCTACACATATGCAAATAGGTTTGACTTCGTCTGGTTAATTTTGGTGTTTGCAAATTGACAAGTTGAGGGTCGAAATTTGGGGGTTTACAAAAATATTCCAAAAAAAGGGGGTGTTTGAGAAATTTGTGTGGTGCCTTGGTTTATTGCATTACAGGTTTCATCATAGTCTCAAATCATTTACATGTGTTAGTTTGGGGTTCATTGATTTAGTGCGAGATATTAGGCCTAACTAGACCCACATTAGAACCACCTTGTTGTCCAACTCATCCCTAAATCTCTTGTTTGGTGTGTGGATCTCCACTATGGCTCGTGCTCAACACCCCACCATCCATCATCAAACCCTATGCATCTTAGCTTGAAAATTCTCAACTCACACCCCTCTCGCACAATGGATATATCCTTTGCTCATCCCATTTTTTGTCTCTTCCTAGATTTTGACTCTTCTCGGCTTGGTCTTCTTCCATTCTCGATTGTCATGTTGAACATTGGCTCGCCTGCCGGCCCCTATTTGACTTGGAATGAAATTTTGTTTAGATATGGCTCGAATATTGATGTGATAAACCCTTTCCTTTTTCCCTAGGGTGGTTGCAGTTCATTTAATCTTGCGCAGATCCACCTTGACTCCTTTCATGAGCTCGTACTCGGAATCCATTATCTGGTTTAACTTCCACAACTTGGCCATATATGTTTTAGCTCCCGAAACTTGGCCATCACCCCTGTTCACTCATAAAGGCTAACCCTAGCTCATTGCATCTTGTTTCTCAATGTACCTGGCACTTCTTTTTGGAGCATTGTCTCTTCTATTTGCATGCAGACCTCCAAGAAACTACTGACGACTCATTTTCTTCATGTTTGGTCTCCAACTCACATGGCAGTCTCACATTCCAATAAGCCCTGGCTTGAATGAATCCTTTGGTCTTCTAACTTATTTTCTTGGTCAAACATTTTCCCTCTTTGTGCATTTCAATCCATTCTTGTATTGCTTTTTTTTAAAGGGGTTTAGGTGAATTTTTTTCTTGAGTGAATGTGATGGTGTATAGGCTTGGTGACCTATGGTGCTTGGAGTTGATGTAAAAGGGGTGGTCAATTTTATTATTTTTAAAATAAAAATAATATCATTGGCATTGTAAAGGAGAGGACTATTATTGTTTTTCTTGTTTTTAAAACCTTGTATCTTCACCCGACGAAGACAAAGGGTGAGGCCCAAGTTGGTAGGAGGCCAATTCCCCCTCATAATCTCAACCATTTTGTTCTTCATTATTTTTCGGTTCTAACAAGTATATGCATGACACCATTTCCTCTCATTTCATGTGATTTTTTATCAATTTGAAATTTTTTAATTAAATAAACCGTTATTTACAGGAAATTGTATTTGGTATAACTTCTAATCGGATGCTTGGATTTGAGAAATGTTTTGGTCAAAAGTGAATGTTTACTTATGATCTATATGATGGATTATTTTTTTGTAAACACACTACTTTATAAAGTTTCACATTCGGGGGGTTCTTACAAAATTCTATGAGGACTTTTAATTTTTGCACTAAGTTATAAAGTGCCATCTAGGATAATTTTAGGGGTTTATTTGCATTATGGAGTTTCAATGTTCTATTGTTACGCTCAAATTTGAGAACTTTATATTTTTTAAGGTAGGAATTATCAATCATTTCACTATGCATGGTTTGTTGTCCAACCTCAATGGTCTTATTCTTGAGCTTGATGAGCCTCTATAGAAGGATGAATGGTTTAACCACAATGATGGGGTCTATGACATTCTCAGTCTTACTGCTTTCTCGGGATATATTGAATTTTTTTAGCACACCAAGTTCCCTTTCACTTATTTTACCATTATCCAACAACTACATGGTGACCTTGTTTCAAAATCTGAGAGAAACGATTTCCTAGACCACTCTAGTGCCACTATAGATTCTCCCCCTTCTCACATCCCTTTCATTGTCAAGTTTTCTTTGGAACTTGTTGCTACTCACAGGTTCCATGTTGACCATTCACCACATGATATTTCTATTGATCACACTCTCCCTATTTTTACCTCCATATAGCTCATTGTCATCCATGTTCATGCTTCCATTCACTCTCCCCAATAATGTTCTATTGGAAACATTCCTCCGAGACATATGTAACCATTTCCTCTCGTGCTCCATTGTATCTTGATTTCTTAGTTGACGATACTCCACATACACTAGTTTCTACCTTTTGTAGACATAAAATTATGCACTTTAGATATTATTTATCCCGATCTTATACTACTTTTGAGGAGGTTCTCAAGTGAATAAAGTACTAATTAATCCCACCTTTTGGCCATCCTTTTCTTATATTTTATTTCTTCATTTCCACGTATTTTTCTATACTTATCCACTTATTTCACAATTTTGTCCCATCATTATATCCCAAAATCGTGGTGCCCCATCCTATACTGGGGTGTAAGAGGTGCTTGGGTCCCACCCTAGGTGCCCTGGTCTATGTTTCTCTTTCCCGCTTCTTTTTTGGGGCATTTCTAGCCATTTTTCATCCTTATCCTTTTCCCAGTCAGCCTTGTCGGGATTAATTATGAAATTAAGCTTGAGAACCCTATAAATATAAAGTTATAAGACCATAATGAGGGTCCTAGCATCACATACTATTATCAATCCATCTAGAGTTGCATCCATTACATCACTTGCATCCACATAGTGTCATACATCAAGGCAAGGATATCTGCATCACACACGCTGCATAGGGGGATGGATTCTATTTTATTCCATGCACACATGATATTTACATTTTATATAGTTACTTTTGTTTGCTACTTCACAAAGTGCAATCGACACAAGGGCACCTAGGGCATGACATACACATACTCACCGTAACTACATCCAAGTCCAAAGGGTAGTGCAACGCTTAGTGATAAGGCCACTAGTTAGGGCGGTTGAGGTCAGTCTGACCCATTCATTTTACATCTTTATTTTTCTTAGGGTTTGATACTTCACTTCTTTGTGTAGGTCATTATTCACCACATATAGTGTAATCTAGCGAATCTAGTGTGACAAATAGACAGAGTATCAAGATCAGCTAGTGATCATACCAAAATTACATCCAAAGCATTTACAGAGACCAGGGCACCCCAAGACATTTCCAGGTTCCCATTTCAGTTCAGATCTTCTAGATTTGGTCTTCGTAAGGTTTTTGAGTGATCATCTACACTTCTAGATTCTTCTTCCATACCTACAACAACCTGCGACAGTCTCTACAAACTAGCTAAGTTATTTCCCTTCCTCATCTTGCATATTTAGGGTTTATTTCACTTAGAATAATTAATTGGAATTATTATATACTACTTTCATTTATTTATATAGCATTTTAGTCCTCCTAATTATATTAACATTAATACCCTATACTCATTAGTCTAGGATCCTTTCTATATTTTTAAATCATTTTTATGAACCTGAATCCCATTTTTTATGCATGTTACTCGTAGTGGTTGCTTCGAACCTCTCCATTATTGTGAACTTATTTCTCCTCTTCATTGTACCTGTAGATCCATGGATGACATGCCTACCTCTATGGTTGAAAACCCCTTAGATAACTCTACCCAAGTTCCCCTTCATGAAATCGAAACCACGGATAGTGAGAAGTCCTATGATGAGGACACTAATGTTGACCAGAACAACTTGATGTTATTACCGATTTCTATCAAGCTTTACGTGAGAATCCCACTCATCTCCCTCATGTATTACATGCTCTACTCACTAATAAGTGCGCTCATGAGGCTTCCTACCTTTTCTTCTGCCCCTATGGTCTCTACACCACCTATTTGTGTTTCCTCTCCTCCTATTGAAACCACTACCCCTTTAGGCCACCAAGGCACTTTTAATATGTTGTTTGGTTCCTCCTCTAATACTCCTAATTTTGCATCGTTATACCAAGATCTCCAAAATCAAAATCCACCAGTTACAAGTCACTACCTCTAGAGGACCTCTATCGCTTGACTCCACCTCCTCCTTGCTGCATTCCCCCTTTGCGCCATCCATCTCGCTTACCCATTCCCACCTAACTTCATCTCTCCCAAATTTCCCATTTTTAAAGGCCACGGTGACCCACAAGAACATCTCTCGTGCCTTCCATGTCGCATGTCTCGACTACATCGATGATCATACTATCCTTGCCAAGTTATTTTTCGTGCAACCTGCATGACTATGTGATGCATTGGTTTTATGACTAGTCCATTCGGTGGTTTCTTTTACGCATCTAGATGATGCTTTCTCACACATTTTTCTATTAATATCGGTTCCACACTCTCTTATGCCCAACTAGCCCAACTTAAACAAGGCTCAATGAACGTTTCCTTGATTATGTCTTACGATATAAGAATAATGTAGCCAAGATGACCAATGTCCTTGCAGACTTGGAACTTCAGGATTTATTCATCCATAGTCTCTTGCCACCTTTACAAGATAGTGTACTCTTTGAGAATTTTTCATCATTCGATCAAATTTTTCACACTCTCAAGCTTCGTGAGACTAAACTTATCTCCGTAGGAAAGCTCAAATATCAAGATTCACCTTCATCTTCTTCTCGCATTACAAGCAAGATGTTATTCAAGGCACCCGTGTATAAATCTAGCAATCCACAAATTGATGTTAATGTGGTCTCCACCACTAGAGAATTGCGACCCCAGCCATATAGGCACCCTCTTGCTAAAATTAGTACACCGACAAGCATCTTATTACCACAACTCATTGATAGTAATCTCATAACCTTGCCACCACCTTTACAACTCAACCCATCCCGACCCAAAGGGCGTAACTTTGATGACCATTCTTATTGTGATTATCACCAATGTGTTGGGAATTCCACTAATCATTGTTTCAAGCTTCAACATCTCATTCAAGACCTACTCGATAATGGCCATATTGAACTTCCAGAATCTCCCACATCAGTCCCTACCAATGATAACCATAAAATCCAAATTTTTAACAACCCGCTTCCCAAACATGATACTAAGCAAGTTGATTCATCTTATAACTATGTCTTCCATAATCTGTCTTTCCCCTCGACCTCTCAAATTTTTCATTACTCACACTGCTACTTTGACACCAATTATCTCCTTCTCCAACATTGATTACCATGCCACGTTTTTATCCAATCATCTACATATTTAGGTATCTATTGGTTCTCGCTTTATCAACAACACTAGGGTTGATCCATCTCCTATTAACACATGTTACATGTCCTTCTTACGACCTATCGGTACCCTCCTCACAAATTGACTATCCGTTCAAGTGACCATATGGTGTTGTTTAATTATACATCACCATTGGTCCTCTCACTCTTCTCACCCCTTGCCTTGTTAGTCAAACAGTCAAAGGATGTGACCTAATTCTTGGCCTCAATTGGATTCATGAGTCCTAAGCTATTATTTTTTATGAATCACTTGCTCCTTCAATTTATTTACGATAATCAAGTTATTTCATTAATGACGTCCCCCTCCTTCGTCTCTCCTTATTGTCATCTTCTAAGCCCGCCACTCATCCTTGCACATTTCCTATGGTCTTTCCCACAATGCATTCTACACCTACTTCACTTCTTCAGCCTATCCTCTCCACAACTACTCCACTTCATTAGTCCCACATGCCAACATAGGCCTTTTCTAGGACTCCTACCCTATCCCGTCCCGATCACCACCTTTTTTTGTTCCACATTGCTTTCCCTATCCCTTACACACAACACCCCTGATCTCCATCTCCATCACCCGCACACTTTCTATTATGCGCATGTGCATCAGCTTCATTCCCCACGCAGGTTTTTGGCTATCCCACAATTACTCAAGCCTAGTCCTATACTTTCCTCATTCCCGCACCGGTCGATGAACCTTCATCCCTTGAACTTATCAGTTTATTTCTCCTTCATGACCACTTAGGGGGCATAACCATTACACAATCCCCCTTCATCATCTTAGAATAGTTTGTCTCTCTACTCTTTTCATTCTCATCCATTCATTTCTTCGAATATCGACATATTTATCACACATCCTAACACCCTCGTTACCCGATGACGCACTCTTGTGCTTTGGTTCACACTGGACTGTTGAGGGATTACCATTACACTGAACCCCACACATGACACTATAGGTTCTACACATTTACATTCTATCACATACACCACACATCCTACATCATTCATTCTACACTTAGTCTACATCCTACATTATACTACATCCCTCTCATGCACATATTAGTCATTTATACATCATCTATCTCCTACACGCTACAGTAGTCGTCATTTCATCTGCGTCTAGTTTTACATCCCTTTCTTACATTCTATATTTGCATTATGTCACATTATACATGGGTCTAGCTTTACATGTCATCACTACATATTATATCTACACATATAACCACATATTTCACATTGGATACACCCTACATCCCTGTATTCCATAGTGCATCTATCGATCATACACAATTTTCATGCTACACTTGATTACATTGAATGCGGGTCTAGTTTTCCTTATCATCATTTACATATTCCATTTATATATACACTTCTTATTGCATTAAACACTTTACATATCTTCTACATACTACTACATCCTATATTACATTGCCCACATCACGCATTTACATCATGTATTCATCACTTGGTCATTTATGCTACGTTGTCTTCTACGTGTTGCACTCACCACCCTATGACACACTCTAGTTCCTCGGTTTATATTCGAATGCAAAGGTTTTACTAATCAAATGGACCGTACATTCACCATACGACATTTTCTTCATGCAACATTTCTAGCGTTAGTGACATACACCTTAGGTTAAATTATCACCTATCTTATCATCTTGTAGTGGTATATGCTTTAGGCTAAATCACCACCCTCATTATCATCTTGTAGTGGAATTCATCTTAGGATACATCACCACTCCCTTCCTATTCATCCCATAGTGACATACACTTTATGGTAAATTTTCACCCATCTTCATCATTTTATGTTATAGTGATATATGCTTAGGGCTAAATCATCACTCATACATTCAAAAAGTTTTGGTATACACTTAGGCTATAGGTTCCACACGCATCTTTCCATATGTTTCATCCCCATAAACTCATTCTATAGTGATATACACTTAGGGATAAATCATCACTCTTCCATTCCATAAGTCATGGTATACGCTTAGGCTATACAATAACCATATCTCCCACATGTCACATGTCATCACCATTACATATACACACTCATCACATCGCACTAGGTACAACCCATATTAATTGTACATTCCCTAATAACTCACTCTCATTTATAGTTCATTCTTGACTACTGAGGGGGAAAACAAAATGAACCTTACTACATATACTTCCATCCACTTGGGGGCACGTTTCTCCTATCATTCCATCTTTCCTTCCTTTCCATTCATAGCATATTGCATTATCTTAGGGGCATTTATTTTTCTTACGAAGTGTTTTTCATGCTCACTTTATTACACATGTTAGATTTATTTCTTATATGTCATTATCATACACACATGTGTGTTCATGCCTTTGTCTAGTGTGATCGCAGATACATGATTCTACACGTGGCATGGATTCTCACCTTCTACCCTTCCTATATTGGTCATTGGGGGCATCTAAATTCATCTCATCTAGGTTCTATTATTTCATTTTGTACTTAACATATTACGCTACTTGTTCATACATGCATTCACATATTGGTTATCACTCTAACATGCTAACGGGTGTTCCATGTGAAACAATTGTTTTGCAGGATTACATGTTTTCATGACTACTTGTTTGTCTCTTCTTGTCTGCTTTGTTTTCCATTGTATGTGGGATTTTCCCTTTGCTTGTATGCACACTTTTTTCTATTTGTGGTCATGATGGCCTTGAGTGTCTCGCGAAATCGTGAGTGTTGTCCCATGTTTGAAACCCTGGTTTGTGTGGTCTGTGTTTTTCTTGCATGTTTACACTACTATACTTGGTAGTTCTTACATTATCTCCGTATTCTACACTTGTCTTATTACATGCATGTGTTTTCAGACTAACACTTGTTTTGGCTAGCCATCCCCTTTTATGTGTGATTTGGTATATACTAAGTGTTTCCCCTCCCTACAGGTCAAAGTGTCAAAGTGTGGTTGGTCCTCTTTTGGGGCCATATTTTCCTTTGCGCTCCCATAAAGGGGGGGCATCATTGAGGTTTTTTTACTAATACAACTTATTTACACCAGTTCAAA
The DNA here is from genome assembly GCA_018340775.1 of Taxus wallichiana var. yunnanensis. NCBI lineage: Eukaryota > Viridiplantae > Streptophyta > Pinopsida > Cupressales > Taxaceae > Taxus > Taxus wallichiana. The sequence continues at coordinate 452,418,441 of CM031237.1, read as the reverse complement.
CAAAATGAGTGAGTTTAGACCAGTCTACGAACTCCATACACAATAGCCTCTACAGGACATGGTGTCCTTCAAAATTCTGCAGAGTAGTTATAGGCTTGGGGGTTACAGTGGGTGTGCCTCTCTACACTACTCCATCCAGTGGCATTGGATCACCCAAAAACAAGGACAATACAAATATCTCTTCACACATTTCAGAAGAAGTGGTTAAAGGTTAGAGGACATAACACATTTCCTCCCTATACTTCTTCATGAGGGTGGTGTGAGATCGTTCAAAACTTGTGATAGTACAAGATATCCTTCTACACCCTTTCTCGACATGGATTAGGTGCACATGTTCCATTTATACTTTTATTCTAGCATATTTTACATTTTCATACTTTACACATTTCTATATACATGCATATTTTACACAACATTTTTACATACATACATATTTGACTACTTGATCATTTTCTCCTTATAGGTCCGACCATATGAGAAACAAGCAGTCAAATTGGGGGAAACAACAACAAAAATGAAAATGGCAATGATAACACACTTCTATAGGCACTTACCTTTACTACACTACACACAACAACAACTACACACGTGTTCCACCCTAGGTTAACTCTCATCACTTTTTATGCACATTTTTCATCTTTATAATGCACGCTCCTCCACATTTTTTTTTTTCATTCCATGCTTGAGTCTAGTCCATCGACACGTCTTTTTCTACACTTTACATGGATATCAGGTACATAATTATATCTACTTTATGTTACCAAGTGTTCCGCTCACCAATATAAAGTGGGGGAAAAATGTAGACACAAAATTATGCACTTTAGATATTATTTAGCCCAATCTTATACTACTATTTAGAAGGTTCTCAAGTGAATAAAGTACTAATTAATCCCACCTTTTGGCCATCCTTTTCTTGTATTTTATGTCATCATTTCCATGCATTTTTCTATACTTATCCACTTATTTCACAACTACCCCGTCATTCTAGCCGAAAATAAGGGATCCCTAGCCTACTACTAGGGTGCCTTGGAGTACCCTAGTCCCACCCCCGAGCACCCTAGTCTATGTTTGTCTTTTCCTACTTCTTTTCGGGAATTTTTAGTTGTTTTTCATCCTTAACCTTTTCCCAAATCGGCCTTGTTGGGATTAATTACGAAATTAAGCTTGAGATCCCTATAAATATAAAGTTATAAGACCGTAATGAGGGTCCTAACATCACATACTACTATCACTCCATCTAGAGTTGCATAAATTTCATCACTTTCATCCACAGTGTCATGTATCAAGGCTAGGAGATCTGCATTACGCACACTGTATAGGGGAGGGATTCTATTTTATTCCATGCACACATGCTATTTACATTTTCTATAGTTACTATTGTTCCCTAATTCACAAAGTATGACTGACACAAGATAACCTAGGGCACGACATGCAAACCCTCACCATAATTACATCCAGTCCGAGATGTAGTGCAATGCTCACCGATAAGACCAATAGTTTTGCGGATGAGGTCATCGATCCATTTATTTTTCATCTTTATTTTTCTTAGGGTTTGATACTTCTCTTCTTCTTGCAGGTCATTATTCACCACATATGGTGTAGTCCAATGAATCCGGTGTGATAGACATAAAGAGTATTGGATCAACTTATGACCATACCAAACTCAGATTCGAGCATTTACAGAGACAATGGTACCTAGTCTCGTAGACTAGGGCACCCTAGGGTACCCCAGTACCTTCCCAAGATCTCCAATCAGTTCAGATCTTCTAAATCTAGTCTTCGCAAGGTTTCTTAGTGATCTTCTGCACTTCTATATTTTGCTTCCATACCTGCGACAACTTGTGACAGTCTCTATGAATTAACTAAGTTATTTCCTTTCCTCCTCTTGCGTATTTAGGTTTTTATTTCACTTAGAATAATTAATTACAATTATTATATACTTCTTTCCTTTATGTATATAATGCTTTAGTCCTCCTAATTATATTAACATTACTACCATATACTCATTAGTCTAGGAGCCTTTCTATATTTTTTTAATCACATTTGAGTGCAACGTTACTTCATCTCGACTTCAAACAACTCTTCGCAATAGTCTTCTCCTCCTACTTCATGTTGTGATGTTAATACATTCTTGTCGACATTTCTCTCTCGAGAAACCCCATTGGGATGAGTATTTTCCTAACTGAGTTGTCTATTTGCATATTCCATGTGTGTTTCATTACAGGAATATGCTCTAATTGAGCCATCACACATTTTGGAGGACCCATTCATCTCTATCATTATGAGTTCCCACCTTGAGACATTTTTCTCTTTCATTATTTTAGATATGTTTCATGATTCACCTCTTCTTGTGGATCCATTTCTTATGGTTATCGTCCCCCCACCATTTTATTTCTCTAACACGTATACTACAGTGGTATTACCATTGTTTTTTTGCACACTTTTTCCAAACCTATACCAAATTTTAGTTGCATACTAGTTGCAGAGATCAAATTATTGCAGACAACTTCTTCCTTTATGAAGTGGGCTGAATTCAGCCGCTCCCCTTTTGTCATTCCTAAGGGCGAGAACATTTTTGGTGTAGGTGGATTCTCTTTATTCTCGTATGTGGAGGATCACATCATAAAAATATTCTTAGGGGACCTTATTCTCCTCATGTATTTCTCTCTCGCTTTGGGGATACTCATTGTACATGGGCACCTCATCGGGTTGAGTTACGGGACCCACTTCTTCTTCTTCTCCAATTTTCTTGTGTGAGTTTTGTGTCTCTCTTTTGGGGGTATTTTTTTCCTACTAGGTTTTTTCCTTTTACTCTATCTTTTGAGATATAAATTATACATGGGTACCTCATTGGGCCTTATTTTCGGGACCCACTGTCATTTTTCACTTCTCACCTAAGTTGTGATTATGGGGGGTGTTAGTGTAGGATTTATTTTCCTCACTTTATTTGTACTATCTTACTCAAGATATTCCACCTCACTTGGGTTTTTCCTACACTCGTGGGACATTATTTTTAAGTTGTACCACTTGTGTTGAGTTATCTTTCCAGTTGTATTGGGTTATCTTACTAGTTGTGTGGAGTCAACTCTACTTCCAGTATCAGTTAGTGAGAGTTATTGACCAATGATATAGGTGGTAGTTTAAATTTCATCCTCTAATACATGTACATCACTTGTATCATTTTGTGATATGGAGCATTGAGTTGATTTGGATCCATTATTTTCTTGAGTGTTCTTGATCATATTGCATCTTATTGTTGGTTATTTTGATTTTTCGCAATTGTTCATGCATTTTTTTCATCATAAACCCTCCCCAAAAAATATAATAGATGATTAATATAAATGAGAGAGAAAGAATATGAAGATAAAGGATGAAGACCACCATGAAGTGGCCATATCTTTCAAAAATTGACTTTAATTGGGAAAGGTATGCACTTTATAATAACAAAAGTTATTTTTTCAAGTATAAAATTGTGGAGAAGTGAATTTTAATTCATTATTGAGGTAACATGTAATTATCAAGAATAATATTTGTAAGTTCCTCATTTATACCTTGTTCATAAAATTCAGGGGGATAGAGGTGATAAGGGGGAACTTTTGGATGAATGAGGAAGAGGTAGATGAGGAGGGGCATGATTTAGGTCCAATAAAGGACACCCTATAAAATAAGGATGATGATGTAACCATAGGTTTTGGTGGATCTTATATTTTGTCATCATTTGATATTACTATAAAAATGAGATAATAAAATTGGGTATCATTTTTATAAATAAGATAAGAAATATATGGATAAGTCACAAAAACATTGAGGGATGGAAGAGAGAAAGGTTCTAGGAACTATGTGATCTACAAATCATTATTGTCAAGAAAAGGAAAGGGAAAAATTAGATGAAAGGGATTAGGGATATTGGATAGAAAAGAGTATCAAGCCTAGAGTGAACTATAGATAGGGCCTGCATTGGTATTAGAATATTGCCTTTGTCACTAATGTGAAGTGGGATTGGAAGGAATAAAAATGGGATAAGAAATATTTATTAAACTTATTATTAGGAAGGTGATCCTTCAAGTGGTTAGAAGATATGTATTAAGGGAGGATGAAATACCTAAATGATATGCATATGACCCAAATTTTAATATCTTTAAGGTTTTGGGAAGTTTGAGATGATGGAAATTTCATTAATGGTTTGGTTGTATCTACATTTGTTGGATACAAGTGGAATCAATAAAGAGAAGAATAAGGAAGGTTGGGAGGAAGCTATCTAATCTATATGGATAGATGAGTTGATATGGCAGAGAAGTGATAATATTTTTGTATGATGGATGGAAAATATCCATAATCGAGAGGATATTTAGAATGAATGGAGAGATAAACTCCTATGGTAATAAATTAGTAGATGGAAGAGGTAGGGGATTTGAAAGGGATCTGCACATTTCGAATCTTAAGATCCCCTAATCAGATTTGGGGAGGAACCTATATAAAGGATAGTTTGGGATTTAGGAAATAGGTCAAGATCCATCAAAAGGTAAGGAATCTTCAAGCACATGTTTGAGGAGGGTATGCCACAAAAGGAAAATAAGAAAGGGAAGAAGGATGATAGCTTGAGTAAGTTATAGAAATACATGTCACTTGACATAAGACCTGATTTTTCTTGGGAATATCAAAATAATACCTTGCATTGATAAAGGAAGTCTTTAGTGATGAAGTAAGGGAATTCCTCTATGGGATAATGAGGAAATATCGGATGTATGGACATGATTTTGGAAGGAAGAAAGTGAACATTATAAGGGTGGATATGGAAATTGAAAAATGATAGGGAAGGGGATGAAAGGTTACTCAATGGAATAATAAGTGAAAAATAAAGGGATGAAAAAACAAGATTTAGAAATTAGGAGATTTTCAAACAAAGAGGAGGGAAGTGGAAAATTATCTTGTTCAATATAATAATACAAAAATTATAGTCCATCTATTTATTACTGAGGATTTGTTATTGTAGGTGGACCGATAAAAAATCTATCAAATAAATAGTAAGATGGATAAAAGGGAATTTCTTGAAAAGGAAGAAGTGATAATGGCTTCTCGGATAAGGTCTATTGATTCTCAATATAGGGATGTAGGACAATTTTTTATCTCTTCACATAAGGGTGGATTTGAATTAATAGAGAAGGGGTATGTTGGTGTGGAATGAAGGCAAAAGGTATTAAGAATTAAGGAATTCCAAAAAGTGGGGGAATTTTGGTGCCATCGGGGAAAATTAGAATGAAAAGGGGGACTAGGCATACCCAACCAATGGATTGGTAAAACTAATATTAAGAGGGTGAGCATTCAAGGAGAAGTTGTGTGAAGTTATCAAGGGAAATGTATGACATATATGTTGTGGGAAAAATTAAGGATCATGGAATGAGATTTATAATCTAAAATAGTGGCTAAGGAAGGACTAACATAGGGTTGGAGTGAAATTATTGATCTTCATTCCTTATGATCACTTTATAATTACATCCATGTATTAATAAATCTAGAATGACATAAAATTTATGAAAATCCCTCCAAGTGTTATTTTGGAGTGCAAAAGGTGGAATACTTGGGGCATATTGAGTCATATTAAGGGGCAAAAGTATATCCTTAGAAGATAAAGGTTATGTTGGAATGGAAAGTTCCAAAAACCCTTCAAAACCTTCATAGATTTTAGGGGTTAACATGTTAACCATATATTTGTAAAAAAATTATGTTATAATAGTAGCACCACTCACATCCTTGTTAAAAATGACTCTTTCCACTAGAATAAACCAACCACCAAGGACTTTGAGAAGCTGAAAGAGGTCGTGTGCACTACTCTAGTTTTGGCAACCCCAGAATTTTCAAAGACTTTCACCTTTGAATGTGATTCATCAGGTTCAAGAATCAAGGAAATACTCATGCAAGAAGAAGACCCATCACATTTTAGAGTCATCAACCAAATGGTAAGAATTTGTTAAAGCCAATATATGAGAAAGAGATGGTATTTATTCTTCATATAGTCAAGAAATGGATTTTATGGGTAGAAAATTTAAGGTAAATATTGATCATAATAGTCTTAAATAATTTTTGGAACAAATATTATCATATGACGAACAAAAAAAATGGGTGACTAAAATTTTGGGATATGAATTTGAAATTATCTATAATAAAGGAAAAGAGAATGTTGTAGGTGATGTACTATCTAAGAGGGAAAATGTAAGTAGTCAACATATTCCTAGAAGTTTATCTACATTGCTTCAAATTGGATAAGCAATATAAATGCATTAATTGGCTACCCCTAGTATAATAGTGGTATAAAACTTAATTCCATATCTATTCCAATATGACTCCATGTGTGCCACTCTGTGGATTCAAACCCCCTCAATCACCTAATCCTTAAAGTTCCAACCCAAAGTTCATGTTGTGGAAGAACACATTCAACACTAGAAAGAGGTCCTATTTAGTCTCAAAGATAATTTATAAATGGCCAAAAACTAGATGAAGTAACAATAAAATCAACATCGAAGTGAAAGGATTTTTGAAGTAGGTGGTTGGGTATTTTATGATTTCAACCATATAAAAAATTATCCCTCAAGAAACCAAAAAAAGGATAAATAAAATCTCTCCTAAATATTTTGGCCCTTATCAAATCATATATAGAATTAGTAGTGTTTCATACAAGTTATATCTACCCAAATCTACTCCCATACATCCAATATTTCATGTATCTTTCTTGAATAAGGTTATTGGAAAAAACATATATACATAAACATAGTTACCTAAACCTGGATGAAGAAGGTAGGATAATTTTGGAACGTGAGATAATCATTCAAACCCACATTAAATGACTATAAACATGATAAATTAAGGTGTATCTAATAAAGTGGAAAAGTATTCCCAATGAGGATGCAACCTAGGAGGGTGAAGATTTTCTACAACAACGCCATGAGTTGATTAACATCGAGGGAAACTTTATTTTAAAGGGGACATGCATGATAACATCTTAACCAATCAAATGCATAGATATATGTGTGGGATGACCTAAGGCACACATGCCATTAATATTTACATTCATTAGTTAGTGATTAATGTAGGTCAACTTAGCTTTAATAAATAGATGCGGTGAAGGCTTATGACCTTTCATAGTTAGGTCTATATATGGATGAGCACGGTGTATGGTGGGTAAAAATGTGTCTAGACACCATGAACTCTTATCATTTGTTCAACTAGGGTATTCGAGGAAACAAGTAAGGGAAAAACTAATACCAACACACAAATGGATAGAATTAAAGGGGGTATACGGACTGTTATGATTACATACCCTAAGGGAAGTAAGCCTTACACTAGGACAACCTAAGATTCCCAAGGCCCTAAGTCAAAGAAGAGGAAGGAACCTTATGGATGTATAGGCACTATGGGGGAAATGAAAGATAAAATGAACATGAAAATAGATGCTAACCAAAGTAAAGAATGTAACATGAAATAAGGAATTGAAATACAATATGATAACCTAGCATGTCCACAAAATACTAAGCTAACATAGATTATGCAACGAATGTAGGAAGCTACTCTATACAAAATGAAAAAGTGGGTTAAAGAACTTAATTTCTTAGGGGTTATTTTCAATGCATCTATCTCCCAAAGGACCATACACAAAGAGAGAACAAATTTGAGGTGGAGAAGGGGAAACAATCAAGTCTTAGCTCACTACAGATGATCCAAAAGTGCAAACAAACAAAACCAAGCAAGAAGAGTCTCCAATCCAAGAGTCAATATGTAATAAATTCATAAGATAAGCAAACGGGTGTAAGTTTGTGCAAGAGAGAAAATATAATGGTGAGTTCTTGTTGATCGATGTGATGATAATCAAATCTTATTGTGTTTAAATGAGATTTGGGGTATTTATACCAATGCCATCACCCGCGAGTAAAGGCGTCGTTAGGAAATTTAAATTTTCACCGATGAAATCACCCACGGGTGATGGCATTGGAAAGGGAGGAACAAACAAGGGTATGTGTGAAAAATATCATGAAATATAGAGATCATGCAAGGAATAAGAGAGATTAGGTCACGAGCAAGCTAGATGTCGGGATAATGCAAAGCAAAATAAGATGAATATGAGAAAAAGAAATACATAAATGGGAATGAAAGTTTTTCTCTCTCCATGTATCATCCCTAACCCAATGGCTACATGAATAACCATATGCATATCCCAAAATGATCCCCTTAAGGCACCTGTTATAGATATAGATGCAATAGTGACCTCTAACATGAAAAGATAATTATTAGTAATAGGTATGAAAATAGAAATTGTAAAAATTTATGTGTATACATATGCCCCATTTGTTGATTACCGCATGTCATAATAGCAAAACATGAAGTAGTAGGAAAACAGAACAATACATAACACCGAAACTGAAAGTACATACCAAAAATAAATAAAAGACTAGCTAAAATGAAATATACCCACCAATGCATACCGATATTATTAATTGTCATTGTGTATGGGTGCAATCAATGTTGTTAGAACCCATGAGAAGCAAAAATAAAAAGAAACACTAAAGGATCATCATTAAAATAATACATAAATCACCTAGCTAGAGGCCCGTGGGATGGATGTCATGGATTTTTAATTTGGAGATAAAGTGCCATAGTGTCAAAGCCAAGCGGTGAGTAAAGAAAGATGAAAAGTGTAAAAACCATATGGTAGAAGTTACAAATAGGCACTATCATAAAACCCGAAGGTGAAAATAAATGGAATATAGATGATTAGCTTAAATGGTGAATATAAATGATGAAAAGAAGAAAAAAACATGAGGTAGATGTTATAAGGGTAAGAGAGAAAGATAAATCCAGAAAGACTATGAGCTTGAGGAAGGATGAAAAAGACTACAATGATCCCAAAGGGAAAGCTAAAGAGAATTGAAAACAAGATTGTGATTTTCAAAATAAGGTTTTTGAAGTAGTGAATTCAAGAAGGATAAGAAAGAGAGGGTAACTGAGTACCAGAACTCTCAAACTCCTTAGAGCATGAAATTTTTAAGAAAGCTGGGTGTTTGTTGGTTCTTTGAAAATTTTGCCTTCATTTGTTTGAAGGTGATATATATTAAGGCTAATAATATATTTGATGAGGTATAGATCCCACCATTTATGAGCATATTTTCCTTCTTTGTCATGGGTATAGTTAAGCTTGAGGAAAAGGTCACCCACATTGAAAGTGCGCGGACGAACAAGCTTATTGTGTTACGCAGCCATGCACTAATTTTGTTTTTTATTACAAGTCTAATCATGATCACATCATTCTTCAAGGATGTCAAGTTCATGAAGGCATTCCTCACGGATTTCTTCATTCAAAATTATGCCACAGAGATATATGAAGCGAAGGAAGTTACAACTCGAGTGGAAGGACAACTTTAGATCCATAGGTAAGGTAGAAAAGTGTTACCCCGGTGGTCGTGCGGACAACTGGTGTGATACACCCATAGTGTAGGATATAGTTTGGTATTCTAGTCTGTATGGGATTCATGAATCATCTTTTGAAGGATATTATTGATGATTTTGTTTATAGATTCAACCCGTCCATTGCATTGGGAATGGTAGGGTGTCAATAATTGATGCTTGATCTTGAAATTAGCAATGATTTTTATCATTTATTTTAATATGAAACTCCATCCATTATTAGATATGATGGTATGGGGAATCCTAAATCAGAAAATGATTTTATTGAGAAAAAACTTAGAGGTTGTAAGGCCAAACATGTTAGTAAGGGGAATAAATTCAACCCACTTAGTAAAGTATTGAGTGGTGTGATGATGAAGATATGACCGTCTTGAGATTGAGGGAGATGTCCAATGTAATCTAATTCTCATACGTTGAAGGGCTAAGGAGCGATAAAATATTACAACTTAGCCGAGAGGGGAATGAATCAAATCGTCATGATATTGGCAAGGTTTTCATTTCTTAGCAAAGGTATAAGTGTTGGGTAGGCCAATAGTAACCCATACATAAGAATTTACGAGTAGTAGCATGACCGCTACAATGGCCACCACAATTCCCCTATGCACTTCTTCTAAGACAAGGGGAACCTCATCCTTATTAATGCATCAGAGTAGGGTACCTTCAAATTTTTGTTATTATAGTACATCATCTTTAAGCACATATTTGAGATCCTCTTTTACGTATGCACTATCGTGCTCATGAGTCTGTGCCATCTGGGTAGGTATGAGGTTGGATGAATTGATGAATTTTTACATACCAAGGATCGAGAGGAAGGGGTTCTCTGCTTGAATTTAACACACATCTTGGACATTTTCATGATGTGAGGTAGTGGGATCTTGGTGAATTTGTATTAAGGGAATAGTTTCGTGAGAATAAGAATGTGGCTGAAACTACGTGGAAGCATGTGGAAAATGAGTCATCTAAAGCATTATGATCACAGAGGATTGATTCATAGGTAAATGACATGAAGTGTGGCTCTAGTTCTTGAAATAGGTCGTAATAATCTTTAATATTTTCACTACGGAATTTATATACGCCACTAACCTGTCGACACACTAATTGAGAATCACCCATGGCATGGAGATAAGAAAATTTCTTAATGAGGGCGGCTTGTATGCTAAAGATAAGATCTTCATATTCAGTCATGATGTTGGTAACCTCAAATTCTAGTTAATAGGAGAGGGGGAAAGTTGTGTTGGAAGGATAAGAGAGGATACATCCCATACCGGGATCCTTGAAGGTATTTGTCCCCATCAAAGCGCAACAACCATGTATCCTAGTGTAAATTGATGGTGATTTATTCTTTATTGATTATGGGTTTTGTATTGGATTTAGGTGAGGGAGGCGATTCATTATTGGCTTCAGAGGACTTTGCCTCAAGATCTGGATTTAAAGCTAAAGAAGTAATCTTTAATGGAGATAACACTATCATTACCCTCAATAAGGATGATATCCTCATTAGATAATGCATCGTGAATGGGTTGAGGGGAAGGTATGGGAGAAGTGACCAATTGGTCTGCGTGATAACTTGGCCTTTTATTGATCGTTGGGTGATGATGTGGAGGTCAAACTCCATAAGAAGATTCATATACTTCCCAATTTGGTCCATTGAAAGGAAAACATTTGAGAATAAGTGTCGCAAAGGGTATGTTTGAATGATGATATAAGCAGTTTGGTAAAGCATATAATGGCGTAGTTTTGTAGCTGCATAATAAATGGCTATGCAAGCCCGCTCAATGGAAGTGTATCACATCTTATAATCTAATAGGGATCGAATAACATAGTAAATGATGTGAACCTTTCCTTTTTCACCTTCCTTAGAGATAATTTCCCTAATGAGACCGAGTGGAAGATTTGTAAAGAAGCAAAGGTCGATTAGGAGAAGGATGTTATAATGTTGGTAATGAGGAAAAAGATTGTTTCATGTTATCAAAATCTTCCTGACAATCCTTGGTACATTCAATTTTGGTAGAATTTCAGAGCGGGGTATTTATGGATTGTAAGTGATAAGTAAACTTAGGATCAAATTGTCGAATCACCCGAAGTTTACTAATAAATATTTGAATGTTGGCTATAGAAGTAGGTCGTGGCATGTCAAAGATAGCCTTAATATTTATTAGATCCACATCGATGCCATGCTTAGATACTAAGAAACTTAAATGTTTTCCTTGAGTCACTAAAAATATATATTTTTGGGATTAAGATGGACTTTGTATTTGTGAAAACTCCCCTGGGAAATGTATAGGTCATGAGCATGACTTTTCGTGCATCAATATTTGATGAGAAGATCATCCACATAAACTTTAAAAATTTTGTGTGAGGTCATGAAATATGTGATTCATGGCATGTTGATATGTTGCGATGGCGTTTTGAGTCGGAAAGTTTTATCGACATAACAATAAGTACCTCATTATGTTGTGTAAGTGGTATTATGTTGATCTTCAGGGGAAATTTGAATTTGGTTATACCCCAAGAATCCATCCATAATAGATAACATTTCATACCGAGCCATGGAATTGATGATGGCATCGATGGAGGGTAAAGGAAAGTTATCCTTAGGACAAGCAAGGTTAAGGTTCCTGAAATTGATGAAAATTCGGATGGAAAGTGTAGCCTTTTTCCTAACTAGGACAATGTTAGAAACCCATTCGGAATAGTCCATAGTGCAAATGAATTTGGAATCTATGAGTTTAATGATTTCCTTATGACAAAGGTCACTGATCTTAGGAGGAAATTTACTTATCTTCTACCGCATGTGAAACCTTAGGATAGGTGATAAATCTTAGGATAAATGCTAGGCATGTCGACATATCCCCATGTGAATAATTCTATATATTTTCTTAAAATTTCAATGTGTTGCTCACGTAGATGAGGATAACAATCTCGGGCATGACTACATATGAGGGGTCATCATCTAGTTAAGCACTAATAGTAGATTCGAGACAACATAACAGTTCCATCTTGGAAATTATATGGAGTCTCGGAGTAATTTGGACACTTCATCCTCGACAAGGATCGATAGTAGTGACACAATCATCAAAGCACATGGGTGTTATGGGGAAATTTCCAAGTTTGTAATGGTTTCAAGGATGTATATCCTCTCGTGCATATAAGAGATCTAGGATAGCCTCATCATTATCTAAATTAGGGAGAGGGCCATGATATTCCACATAAATTTCTAAGCCTATATATCATTTACCGTCTCGATGTTTTCTAGAACTAGTTTTTCATACATCCAACACCCTAACATCCAAGGTGACCTCTTTGGGTGTAGAATCCACAATGGTCATTTTAGGAGCACATGGACCATTGTCAACTTTTGAGGTTGGCTTAGAAAAGGATATAGGTGGTGGAGTTATCACAGGAGCTGAAGTTGATTTAGAAGGATGACGAGATGAGTAATCATGGAGCTTCTCCAATAGCTAAGGGGTTTCTAAAAGCGGAGGATTAGTATGAGGAACACATGTAATTTCTTCCTCTTCATCCTCACTATTTATAGTATCATAAATAGGAGGTTCATAGGATGCATCAATAGTGTTATATTGGACTCATAAGGATTACATTTGGGCTAAGGAAAATTGGTACTTCAATACTTCCATGTGTCCTGGAATCAGCTTGCAATTCAATGTAGTCTTCATCATTAGGGGAGGAAAATACAATCTCTTCCTCTTAAGGAACCTCCTCTTTAGCTGTAACACCAATATTTCTAAAGGATCGGGGTGAGAGAGGTGGATGGTTAGAAAATAGTTCTGTAATGCCTAATTCATTACATTCTAAGTGGTTGGAAGTTTAAGTGTGATAAAAATTCTCTTTTGGTTTAGATTGTGACAGATCCCCATCTTGTGGAAAAAGGATTGGTGGTAACCATTTCAAAATGTCACCAAGAAATAAATTCTTATTGATTGTGTTTTGGAGCTCATTAGGTTCATCATCATCCAAATCCACTAATGTGACCTAAATTTAAGATTTAAGATCAAAGATCTCTGGATATGGAATACCTTGGATCTCATGAGCAATGGGCATGAGGCAAGGTTCATTAGGAAATGATCTTTGAAACATCCTAAGGATTGGGATCAATATCATGCCTAAAATGTTTGTTATTGTGAATGAATTTGATACATTGGTACCCAAATGATGTGACTACGCATGTAATGTGTCAAAGGGTGGCCTAGTAATAGGTTGTAAGATAGAGGATGATCTAGGACCATAAGCTTAGTATGAACTATCTTGGGTCTAACTGTAATAGGTAACTAGATGCATCTTATAGGTTTCTTCTTAGTTTTGTCGAAACCTTGACAAGTTAGGTGAGTAGGTTTGAGGTTTTCAATATAGAAACCGATGTTTTTATTAGGAGTAAGAAGCAAGATTAATTCAAGACCCTCATCTACAAGACTCTGCGTACTTGAGAATCATGAATAATGACAGTAATGAGTAGTGGTGGGTCATCCACATGGAATAGGAATTCATACGTAATCATGTAATCTTTTACAAACTCTAGGGATAAGGAATGGAAGCATGAAGTTTGCGGAGGTTTCCCCATAGTCACTATATGATAGAATTTTTGGTTTGTAGACATGGGAGGAGATTTGGGAGCTACATAAGAAGGATCCTCAAATATTTGTAGATGTTGGAGGAGGAACCTTCGATGCAAATCTGATGTATACATGAGCTCCATGAAAGGAATCTTGCATGTGATGGAATTTATCTCATCAAGAAATTTCCAGGGTTACTTGGAGTGATTCCCGTAACGATATCATGGTAGTGGCACGATAGAATATGTATCCAGTCCCAATGGTTACTTTTCATTGGATAGAACTATCTTTTTAGAAGAGGGTGGAATGGGATCTTTTCTTGGTAATATTATTAATGCTGCGGGTGGAGGATCAACTGTAGGAGTAGGCTCCACCATTGGTGGATCTTAGGAAGTGTCAAGAAAAGATGGATTCTCAATAGGTTTCTTTGGTTTGATAATTGGGTCATTATGCATTGGCTAACACCTATGGTTAGTCTTAACACCATTGGCATATAGGGAGTCCTATAAATTTTAATCATATGAGGATTCTATAGTAGCATGACATTCTTCATGGGTTTTTGTGTTGTTGTTTTTGATAGTTAGAGCGGGATTTTTCTATATATTGATACTTTTTTGTAGCTAATAAACTAAAATATGGTAATTTAATGAGTTAATCTAAATAGAAACAAGAATGAAAAACTAAAATATTGAATCTAAATATTTTATTTTATTGTTTGAATGTATTGGAATAATGAAAATAAAAGGGGTATTGTACTAACCTAAAATTGAATTACCTTGATGTATACTAGACTAAAACAGGCTAATGTGTAGCCGGGGCACTGGAAGGGTTGGGGCACCCTGGTCTATGATCTAGGTATTGTGGTCTGCATAAAAGTTTAGGATCTAAATCTGGAAGTGTCGTAAGGTCTTCACAATATCTTCATCTTTGTCACACAATTGTTGCAATACCTTCACTTATGTCACTGTAAATGTGATGTGAAGATCCACCTACAAAACCCTATTCAAAGCATCAAATTCTAAAAAAATAAAAATTCATATGAATAGGTGGAATGACCTTAGCTACCACAATGGTGGACTTATGACTAAGCATTGCACTACATTCTAGACCCCATTTAGTTATGTGTGTGTAATTTTTTCCTAAGATGCCCTAGCACCAATGATGTAAAATAAGGGGCAATACTGTTAGTGCAAAATCACAAAGCACCCGGACGCACATCGCTTCTAGGTTGATGTTCGTGCATCCATTGTGATTGCACAACATGGAAACCTCTCTCCAAGCGTGGGACTTGTGAAACCGAGAGAGGAATCTCCAGAGAAGGTGGTTCTCGCTCCTAAACTACCCGCCACAAGCTATTCCGGTGCAAGCAAGCTAATCTAATCCTAATCTAACCATGCCAAGGAGAGAGAGAGAGAGAGAGGAAAAACAGCAAAAGCCTACACTAAAACGGTGATACACCAGAGAAGGAGAATGTTGAACATCTATCAAAACTGCCATGGGACAAAGAGAGGTGAGCAATGGGAAGGATGGACACATGCATCAAGCCCAAGGATAGATTTCACACAGAAAATGTCCCAAAACTCCATGAACACAGCTCCAAACCTGCAATGAACATTCAAACATGCACAGATACCTGCAATGAAGAGAGGCAAGAAGAAAACAAGCAAAAACGAGAAAGGATGGACAGATGCATCACAAAACACGTTTTGTTGCTTCAGAAGTTTGCACAGAACATCATTCCATTAGTAAAAGGCAAAAAACGCCATTACAGAGCAGGGAGGAGGCTCGAACTCCATTTTCAACCCTAGAGAAGAAAAGAAGGGAGGGCAGAGCAGAAAGAATGAACAACCACTTTTATTTTGCCACTCCTTACAATATATAGGAAGAATGAGAGAAGGAAGAAAGAGGAAAGTCAGATCTACTCCAACCACCCCCAGGTTGTATTTTAAATCATCTCATTATGGTATAAGCGGCGGATCCGCAAAACGGCGGTCGTCTCGCCGCATTAAAGCCGGTTGTTGAAGCGCCACTTTGCCAGATCACGCGTCAGAGCCGTTTCTTGATTTTCTCTCTCCAAACTGCACCAAAACTCGAGATTAACCCCAGAATCATGTAGAGAATTTCATGAGCTTTCCGTTGATATAAAGAACGTGGAAATCTGAGCTCTGGATCAAAAGATATGGCGATCTGAAGATTTAGGCACTGAGCGTACTCAAGACAGATTTTAAAATGTTTTCCCGCTCTTCACCGTCTGGACGACACGTGGCACGTGCTGATTGGACGAGCAATTCTCTGTCCTCCGTCTTTCGCGGGCCTTCCTTTTGAAATTGCTTGCGGGCCCCTTAAACTTGGACACGTGGCGCCATTTCATTGGTTCGGTTCGGCGCCGATAACTCGCCCCTTTGACCTTTTGACTTTTTCTCCCGTGAGGACACGTGGCGCCTTTCGATTGGTCCTCGGCTGATTCGGCTCCTACGCGCATTTCGCCTCCATTTGTCCCGGATGTCCCATTTGATTTTGGGCCCTTTGTGCTCATTTCGCCGTTCGGGCATTTCGGGCATTTTTGGCCCGCTTGTCCCACTTTGCTTCTGGACCGATTTGACTCTTTTTTTACGGTTCAGTTCGGCCGGTTCGGCATTTCGCCCGCGGCGTCCCAATTGCTTTTGGGCTCCTTGTACTATTTTCACGCGATCCGGCCGGTTCGGGCATTTCGCGTCCATTTGTTCCACTCGTCCCGAATGCTACCCTCTTCAGCAGTTAGCCAATTTTTCTCCTCGGCTGGATCGGCTTTTCGCGCCCGCCGCGTACTTCTGTCCCACTTGTCCCATTTGCTTTGTGGGCCGCCTGGACTCATTTCGGCCGATTCGGCCGGTTCGGGTCTTTTTGTCCCAAGCATCCCATTTGATTTTGGGCCCTTTGGACTCATTTCGGCCGATTCGGCCGGTTCGGGTCTTTTTGTCCCAAGCATCCCGAGCAACACCTAAGCCAATTTTTCTTCCTCCTTCGGCCGGATCGGCTTTTCGCGTCCTCCGCGTACTTCTGGCCCGATTGTCCCAAATGCAATTTGGGCCGCCTGGAGGCTTTTCGGCCGATCCGCGCCTTGACGTCCCAAATGTCCCAATTGCTCCCTTGAGTAGGACTTAGCCAATTTTCACACTTTTTCCTGGGTCAACCTACTTGCCTTTCTGCAACTTTTTTGCATTTTCTCAGAGCTTGCTCCCTGTTTCTTCGGCCAGGGGAGTTAGAAAAATACCTGAAGGGACCCTAGAAACCTGATTTTGCTCTGAATCAATCAATTTGCTTGGGATTTGAATCTTCTGATGCATGTTATCAAAATTTACCCTAGGGGGGTGAATTTTGGATAACAATTTGGCGACTCAGCAGGGTCATCTGCCTGCTAGATGAAAAGACCAGTAGCCTGAAGCAATCCATTGGGCATGGAGTCATAAGTAATAGCCTGAAAACTGATCTAAACTTTGAAAATCTCTCCTCTGAGCCACTTGGAAACCCACCGGGCATGGAGTTTTTCTCACCAAAAATCACTGAAAAGAACTGTGCAAGAGCAAAACCAGCAACACCAAAAACTATGTACAAAACTGAAAATCATACATGCCCCAAATGGAACATGCAGAGTGTGCACAAGCACTTCTTCTGCTGAAAGCAAACCTAGCTACTTTACTCTAACTGGAAGCAAAGGCAAGCTAAACAAACCCTGCAACTGGTTGTGAGAAATAGCTTCCTTTCTTCAAAATTGGCAGCCATGCAATTGATTCGCATCGATCATGGCTGTTTCGATGGATGGAAAATCAACAAGAAGCTGGTCTTCTATCCAAATCATCAAGGTATCAATGAAAATAAATCCA
Organism: Taxus wallichiana var. yunnanensis; assembly: GCA_018340775.1. Taxonomy (NCBI): domain Eukaryota; kingdom Viridiplantae; phylum Streptophyta; class Pinopsida; order Cupressales; family Taxaceae; genus Taxus; species Taxus wallichiana. The sequence continues at coordinate 452,400,554 of CM031237.1, read as the reverse complement.
ATACCTCTTTTAGTTGCTCGCATTTGGATCGAGAGGTATGGCAGCTTGATCCTGGTACTTTTAGCTCATCCTCATGCTCAGAAGCAAGCATGACTAGTTGTTGCTTCTCCTTTGGCTCCAATGAAGCCAAGTACCTGATTGGGCAAGGTCTGATCCGTTGAGTATGCCCATAGCTCTGATTTTCAACTCCAAGAATGGAGTCTTCTTGTAGACCCACCTGAATGGATGACGTGGAAGAAATGGTAGGACCCTTCTGCCCTTTCTCTTCCTCCGATGAAGAACATGGAAGATTTAAATCTTCCAATTTTGGTTCCAAAGGGCTGCTATAAGATGCAGGCTGCTGCAAATGAATGCTCTCCTTCATGACAGCAGACTCTTGTGTTTGGGATGTGGATGATGAAAGAGAGAATGGTGAAAACTCAACCGGCTCTTCTCCATCAAAACAGTCCTCCAAATCTGACAGGTAAACTGCCTCATTGCTGTCCTGCTGCTCGTGTTCAACTTCCTCCATGGTGTCCTCTTGATCTGCAACTTGACCACCATGGTTTCCTTCACTCTCCAATATTGAGTTTGAGAGATCAAACTCCTTTTCAGTGCTAGAACTTGAGAGAGATGAAGTGGAAAGAAGAACTGAAGGTTCTTCTGTAACCTGCTTTGTGCTCAAAGCCCTTGGATCTGCGTTTTTCTCCTCCATAGCTAGATTGTGCTCCTCTTCTTTTGGATTTGGAGCAGCTTCTCCTTCCTCCAATGTTTGAAGGCAATCTTGCTCTTGATTGAACTCCTTCTCCAGCATGAAGTTTGTCAAGTCAAACTCTTCAATCTGCTGCTCTAGAGGATAAGTTGGGACTGCAAGATCTTCTTCTTCTGCTGCAACCAAATCAGTCCTAACCACCATTTGTTCAACCTCAGCCTCTTCTGTGGGCTTCACCAGCAAAGGGATCTGTGTCATCCCAAATTTGGCAGCCCAAACCTTCAAGCTGTCTGTCATTTCTTTTCTGGGCTCTTCCTCTTGTTGTCCTTGATGACTGATTTTTACAATTTCTTCTTTCCCACATGGAATTGGGAATGCAAAAGGAGGAATGGGTTGAAACTCGATTGATTTTACATTTTTTTGTGGTGGTGGAGGAGGTAGAAACTCTTGTTTCTTTGGAGGAGGGGGTATTTCTGTTAGCTCTTGTGGAGGGGATGACTGTTTGGAAGGGAAAAGGAAAGAAGAATCGAGATGGGGTGGAAGACTAGGGGATGGAGAAATGGATTCAACATTTGGGACAGCAGATGGAGAGTTTGAAACTTGACACTGCTGAACTGAAACAGATTGGGAAAGAGGAAAAGAAAAGGCATGAGATGGTGTGTTTACCTGTTGACAAGGTTGCTGAATACTTCTCTCATACACTTCTATTTCTTCAATCCACTTTGCAAGCAAAGGCAGCGTTGCAATCATGAAGTCAAGCTTCTCCTGAGGGCTGTAATGACTTGGAAAAGGTCCCACCCATGGACAGGGTGCTCCACAACCGATTCCAAATGCTCTCATCTGTGCTCGAGCCTCGGATCGCACCATCCCCTCCTCCATCTTTTGATTTTCTCCAATGCACCAGCATCTTGGATCTGATGGTCTTCATTGTATGCACACCCTTGCTCTTGAAAGCTCCATAGCCAAACCGACTTTGCACCGCTGCTCATATGAGTATGCATGAATCGATCTGATTTGGAGGATTTGTAAAACGTGTTGGAGGTGGAATATACTGTTGTTGTTGATGTGAAATCCATGATGGAAATGAAGTCATGATTGCACAACTTCATAGAATGAAAGAATGATGGAAGAGATGGAAGGAAGAATGGATGAAAATGGATGGAAAGGAAGGTCTGCAGCTTGACAGATGGGTTGTTGACCAGATGGAGTCGCCAGATGTGTTTGCAAGTGCCTCCAAAGGCTGAAAACTTCACAGGAACACACCAACCTGCAAAAGATGAAGTGAAAGACCTCTAAGGTCCCACCGGGTGTGCCAAAACTGTTAGTGCAAAATCACAGCACCCCTGGACGCACATCAGGCTTCTAGGTTGATGTTCAGGCATCCAGTGTGATTGCACAACATGGAAACCTCTCTCCAAGCGTGGGACTTGTGAAACCGAGAGAGGAATCTCCAGAGAAGGCTGGTTCCTGCTCCTAAACTACCTGCCACAAGCTATTCCAGTGCAGGCAAGCTAATCTAATCCTAATCTAACCATGCCAAGGAGAGAGAGAGAGAGAGAGAAGGGAAAACAACAAAAGCCTACACTAAAACGGTGATACACCAGAGAAGGAGAATGTTGAACATCTATCAAAACTGCCATGGGACAAAGAGAGGTGAGCAATGGGAAGGATGGACAGATGCATCACAGGCCCAAGGATAGATTTCACACATAAAATGTCCCAAAACTCCATGAACACAGCTCCAAACCTGCAATGAACATTCAAACATGCATGATACCGCAATGAAGAGAGGCAAGAAGAAAACAAGCAAAACGAGAAAGGATGGACAGATGCATCACAAAACACGTTTTGTTGCTTTAAGTTTGCACGTAACATCATTCCATTAGTAAAAGGCAAAAACGCCATTACAGAGCAGGAGGAGGCTCGAACTCCATTTTCAACCCTAGAGAAGAAAAGAAGGGAGGGCAGAGAGTAAAGAATGAACAACACTTTTATTTTGCCACTCCTTACAATATATAGGAAGAATGAGAGAAGGAAGAAAGAGGAAAGTCGATCTACTCCAACCACCCCCAAAGTTGTATTTTAAATCATCTCATTATGGTATAAGCGGCGGATCCTGCAAAACGGCGGGTCTCTGCCGCATTAAAGCCGGTTGTTGAAGCGCCACTTGTCAGATCACGCGTCGAGCCGTTTCTTGATTTTTCTCTCCAAACTGCACCAAAACTCGAGATTAACCCCAGAATCATGTAGAGCATTTCAACAGCTTTCCGTTGATATAAAGAACGTGGAAATCGAGCTCTGGATCAAAAGATATGGCGATCTGAAGATTTAGGGCACGGAGCAGACCAAGACAGATTTTAAAATGTTTTCCCGCTCTTCACCGTCTGGACGACACGTGGCACGTGCTGATTGGACGAGCAATTCTCTGTCCTCCGTCTTTCGCGGGCCTTCCTTTTGAAATTGCTTGTGGGCCCCTTAAACTTGGACACGTGGCGCCATTTCATTGGTTCGGTTCAGCGCTCGATAACTCGCCCCTTTGACCTTTTGACTTTTTCTCCTGTGAGGACACGTGGCAGCTTCTGATTGGTCCTCGGCTGATTCGGCTCCTACGCGTACTTCGCCTCCATTTGTCCCGGATGTCCCATTTGATTTTGGGCCCTTTGTGCTCATTTCGGCCGGTTCGGGCAGTTCGGGCATTTTTGGCCCGCTTGTCCCACTTTTGCTTGGATCGACTTGACTCTTTTTTCGGTTCGGTTACCTGTTCGGGCATTTCTGGCCCGGTCCCAATTGCTTTTGGGCTCCTTGTACTGTTTTCACGCGATCCGGCCGGTTCGGGCATTTCGCGTCCATTTGTTCCACTCGTCCCGAATGCTACCCTCTTCAATAGCAGTTAGCCAATTTTTTTCCTCGGCTGGATCGGCTTTTCGCGCCGCCGCGTCATTGTCCCACTTGTCCCATTTGCTTTGTGGGCCGCTGGACTCATTTCGCCGATTCGGCCGGTTCGGCCTTTTTGTCCCAAGCATCCCATTTGATTTTGGGCCCTTTGGACTCATTTCGCCGATTCGGCCGGTTCGGGTCTTTTTGTCCCAAGCATCCCGAGCAACACCTAAGCCAATTTTTCTTCCTCCTTCTACGGATTGGCTTGCTGGCGCCCTCCGCGTATTTCTGGCCCGATTGTCCCAAATGCAATTTGGGCCGCCCTGAGGCTTTTCGGCCGATCCGCGCCGACGTCCCAAATGTCCCAATTGCTCCCTTGAGTAGGACTTAGCCAATTTTCACACTTTTTCCTGGGTCAACCTACTTGCCTTTTCGCAACTTTTTGCATTTTTTCAGAGCTTGCTCCCTGTTTCTTCGGCCAGGGGAGTTAGAAAAATACCTGAAGGGACCCTAGAAACCTGATTTTGCTCTGAATCAATCAATTTGCTTGGGATTTGAATCTTCTGATGCATGTTATCAAAATTTACCCTAGGGGGTGAATTGATGGAATGGAAAAAATACAACCCTTTCCCCTTATTCTTGTGTGATACAAATGTAGAAGATGCCCAAACGCAGTCCCTTGCCTTAGTAGATAACTTCCCTTGATAGTAAGATGTCCGCCCTTAATGTAGTGAGTATGCTATGTTTATATAAGGATATCTTGTTCAAATTTTGACACTAGTGACCCGAAACACGACTACCACCTAGGGGAATGAATGGGGTAATGAAAAAGACCGAACTCGAAGAAATAAATTATAACCACAAGTTATGGAAAAAGTGGAGCTTAAAATCACAAACGGGGTTCCTCGGGGTGCCCCAATGCTACCCTAAGTGCCCTAATGTAGGAATGGAGATGACAATCAAGAAAATTATGACACCTGAGACTCCCTAAAAGATGCCCAAAATTGTATAGACAATTGATGAATGTACGAGACAAATAACAATGATGACCGACTAACTGAAAACAAGACTAAGGGATGGGTCACTAGTGAATAATTTTACTACGCAATATCCATATATAAAGTAACATACCCGGCTGCATAAATGTAATAGTAAGTGCGTGATTTTGTGACTACATTTTCCCCCACTTTATGTTGGTGAGTGGAAATGCTGGTAACATAAAGTAGATAAATATGCATACTTGAGAGAATTCAAAGAAGCCCATGTTGTATTAGAATGCCTAGATTTGTAGTAGAAACATGCTTGATAGAACCATCAAGGTGTGTTGAATCATGGATCGTGGGTTAATCCATATAACATAGTAAAAAAACATAAATGTTGTGATGAAGTGTGTTAAATGAATATGATGAATAGGAAGTATGATGATTTTAAACATGGTTTAATGATGAATAGGTGGGTACGGAGTGATCAGTTCCCAACTCAAACAATCATGTAAGAATGAATAATCGAGATGATTTGGGCATCTTGTTGCTAGATGAAGAGTGTAGGAGAAATCTATGTTATTCTCCAATATTAAATTACATCCTAAATATCTAGCCACTCTGAGATGACTCATATCAAATTTTGTGGTTTTTAGATACAAATTATTTCAATTAAATAGTTGACCCATATAGGAGTGATAGAGGAAAGGAACTCTTGCCCCCACTCCATGGGTGTCACCATAATGTGAAAGATTCCAAGTTGGGTCATCTAGAAGAAAATGCAATATGAAAAGGTGACTTCCAAGTTAGGTCATCTAGAAGAAAACGTGAGATGAAAGAGGTGGCTTCCAAGTTAGGTCATCTAGAAGAAAGTGTAGAATATAGAATAAATTACCAAGTTATGTCTTGTGGGAAAGAGTGATGAATGTATCTCCTAAGTTAGGTTAATTGGGAGACCACTTATATATTTGAATGATATGATTTTTGATCTGAATGCATTGATTTTGATTGGTTGATTAATTGTTTTGATTGGTTACTCGTGGAGATATTTTACGCTATTTTCCCCCAAGTTAGGTCATTAGGGGGAATCAATAGATAATGATGAACGATTGTACTATAAAGGATTTTTAATCGCTTGTTTCCCTTAATTTAGGTCATTAGGGGGATTGATATAAAGTAGCATGTGATCGTATTTGGAAAATTTTAAATGCTTGTTGCCCCCAGATTAGGTCATTAGTGGGAATTAATGGTGAAATATCGTGCGATGTATTATTAAGTTTCGGATTCACAATGTTTGAATGCATCGTGATGTGAGGGGGATTATAGGGGACCCCTTATAATATGCCCCCCTTTCGGCGAAAGGGGGAGTTATGAAAAGAATGGAAGTTATGCCGAAATTAATGATAAGAGGTGAAAACATGTATGTATTGAGTGGAAGAAAATGGTGAAGAGATATAATACATGCCAAATGTGTACAATAAAATGGTAGGTGAAATTCTAAAAAGAATGTTGCAAAAGAGTTGTAAATCGAAGTAAAAATGCTTAAGATATGAGCGAAATGGTGTAGTGTGTATTAGTTATGGAAATAAGTGTGAAACAAGGACCATAGTAAGGACAGTGATGAAAAATTAACTATAAATAGTAAAGTGAAAAAGTGTTTATTTACCTCATTTGTCTTTTGTGTGAGTGTGAGAGTGTGCACGGAGTGAGTGAAGATGCCTCAAACGAGATCATTGCGTCCTAATTGGTTTGAGAGAGTGAGAACTGCCATAGCATTGCATATGACCGCAAAGTTGGTAAGTGCATTAATTTTTGCCAAAATGTCAGTATAGTAGTCCTTTTAGTTGAATTTTTGAAAATTTGAGATTTTTTATTTTCTTGGTGTTTTTACCTAGACAAGAGTAGTGAGGGTGCTAGTGACCCCTGGGACTGGAGTGCCCAGAACTAGGCACTAGTTTCTTTCTCTTGAGCGCCCTAGTCCATAATGTGTACATTTAGTAGATGATGGTAAAAACTAGTTTCCTAACACTACATTTGTTGTTGCTTGGTGGTGTGCAGAGGGATATCCACTCGAGGGAGTTTTGTGGTGGCCATAATATGATCACGTTTCTTGGATTGGGACTATCACGGTGAGGAGTGGGATGTGATGGACCATGTCATCCTGTGGCATATAGTATGGATGGGGTATGTGCCCCAAAATATTCCCATGTTGATTGCATTGTGTGAGAGGTGGTGTATAGATACATGCACATTTTGGTTGGTGCAGTGAGATTAATGTCACATTACAAGATGTATATTACATATTGTGATTTCTAGTTATTGGGGAAGGGTACCGAGGCCCATATTAGTTTGGATGTTATATTATAGTCTATGGTTCCACACTTGCGGAAATTTATTATAGTGGTGATTGCTTCATGTATAGCCGTGGAGGGAGGAGGTGTTGGCATATTATATAAGATGCATGACATATGTCAGTGGATATAGGAGGAGGGTACAAGATATACCTTTTCACGGTGTGTGTTGGTCCATCAAGTATAGAGAATTGTATCGGTTTTCATAGGATGATCATGGTGGAGGTATAAGAAACACCACATTGATGCATGTGTAGGCATATGAACATACAAAGTTGTATTGAGACCGGTGATAGGGCCACGAGGAGAGTGGGCTTGGAATGAGATATATGCACGATATTGGGTGGACATTCACAGTAGTAAGATGGATACAAACAACTTCAAGGTACTTATAGATAGGATGGGGCCCAAGACAAGTTATATGAAGGCCATACCATGACTATGGGGGATGGCCCGAGGATGCGATAGAACTGCGATGTATCTAGAGGATGATGTGGCTAAAGGACTGCTTTCTAGGTGTAGCGGAGATTTTAAGTTGAGAGGGTATCATGATAGTTTGGTATGGCTAAGGATGTGCCCCAAGAGCCATATATATGGTTAAGAGATATCGAGCACCTATGAGGGTGGTGCTAGGCCATGGCCAATCGTAGATAGTTAATACCACCAAGGTCGGATGAGGCGGATCTAGCGATAGTGGTTGTAGATGGAGATGACGTGGGGTATACCAAGGAGTATTGGGTGTGATCAGCGGCTCATAGGTGGGTATTATTATACCCGGTGTTCATAGGAATTATGAAGTTACTACATGGAGGAGGAGGGGAGGGAGGCATCCCTGACCTTGTAGTGGTGGCCATGGTAGAGCGTAAGTATTTGTGTATGCCTATTTGGTGTGTAACAAATTATCTATGATGTTTTAGATGTGATTAACTAATTCATTTTTATGTTATATTTGCAGGGGATGCATATTGGTCATTGATTGTAGACACATAGGTACGTAATTTGACACGAGAATGTGTCGAATGATGTGTTAGGTTGGGGGATGCGAGAGCGTTTTGATGACATCACAGGCGGACATGCCCATCTCTTTGAGCGCAGAGGCCATAGCAGCAGAGGACATGTATAGTGTTGTTAGGAAAGAACGATGAGGCATTCGAGGAGAGTCAACATGCCCGAGAGGTGGTAGGTGGTGGTATCTTCACCTAGGATGTGTTCACGGGGTAATTACTATGTTATAGAGGAAGGTGGAGAATTTCGAGGCTACAAACTTTGGCATCGCGGTAGGGGAGAGGAATCTATTTATAGGGTGCTGCAGCAGCGGTACCCAAGAGTGATAGTGATGATGAGGTCTAATATGGCCTATTATAGATGATGTGGGGCCTTGCCCCTAGTTGTGAGAAATTTTTTTGTGATGATGATTGTACTAGCAATATATGTATGGACACCTATTTTTGATATATGATAAATCTATGTTGGAATGTTTTTCCATTGCGATGTAATGGATGTTGTATGATTCTATGGTTATTGTCCTAGTATGTGTATTGTTTGTGTTTGATGAATATAAATTCACATTATAATGTTAGTAATGGTAGATAAAGTGTGTATAAGAATAAATATCAAATGACATGTGAGTGATGAAATTTTTATTGAATACAATGTATAGCTGTAGCTAATATAATGATGATAGTAGAATAGATGAAAATGTATGATAGTAAAATGAAGATATCGTAATGAGAGTATGAAAATGTAATGTAGTCGTAATATGTTAGTATGATAAAATGGAGAGGATGAGTGGTGCCCCCAAGTGTAGTAATGAATAGGCTCATGTAATTAAGACCCCTCAAAGCAAGTGAGTATGAGCCATGTAAGAAAGAGTGCATCATCGGGAAATGATTAAGTGTGCTAGATGAGACAATGGAGCACATGATGAAAGGTTCTTAGAAAAAATCCCTCAACAGTCATGTAAGAACCATAAGAACACAAGTGCATCATTAGGGAGTAAGGTGATAATAATCACCTACCAAATACCAAGACGATGTGTGGTGGTGGAAGCATGTGGAATGGACGCAACATGAGTGTATGGACCAAATGGAATGTCATGTGGAGTAACCATGGGATATGCAGAGGCTGGTAGAAACCCATGGGATGCAACAACATGAAGTGGTGGATAGCATGGATGTGGTGGATGCAATGAATGTGATGGTGGAAATGATGGATGAGGTGGAGAGTGCGCATGTGATGGTGGTGAGTGACCAATGAACTAAGTACCTAGTGGAGAAGACTCAAGTGGGGTATGCCTATGCTAACAGGGTAATGGATACAATTACCTCTCACGAGAGGTGAAGGATATGATATATGTATCCACTAATTATTATATCCTCTCACATAGTACGATACAATCATTATCTCGATGGTCATTGATATGATGGTAATTACAATAATGTTGGTCACAGTGACACTGTAATCGATGTGGAGGGTAGCTGAATTAATTTCTCATTGAGTAAATTACGGAGCACATCGTGTGGTCAAGCGTGAGGAGAGAAATGTAAAGGCTCTTGTGACGTAGGTGGAGTGGTGGAAGTAGGAACTTGTTGCGGAGCCAAAGAAGGATGGGTTGGTGGTGGAGGAGTGGGTTGAGTTTGTTTGGGATGTATTTGAGGCAAAGGTGGAGATTGTTTTGGATGCTCAATTGGAGGTGTGAGTGGAAGACTAGAGGATGGAATGGTCGAGAGAAACATGTGTAGGTTCGATGATATGTGAGGACATAAGATCTTTTTCTAGGTCAATAACTTTATAACATAAGAGGATGAATGAATCGCAAGTATCATATTGTAACCTTTGCTTAAGTGGAGAAATGAGGCCATGACAAAAAATGAATTTCTTCTCTAAGTCACTAGGTTGGAATATGAGTTGGTGTATATAGGCATTAAACTATAAGATATAATCTTGGATAGGTTCAGAGGAGCCCTGATGTAAAGTAGGTATGTGGTCATAAGTAACTCTAGGGCCATTATTGATAATGAAATGGAGGATAAAAGTGTCTTCCATGTCATATAAAGTGTTAATGGACCCAAAGGGTAAATGGGTGTACCACTTTAGTGCCTCATCAACAAGACTATAGTGAAAGGCCTTAAGTAACAATCGATCATTAGAATAAGAGGCCATAAGCATATGATAATGTAGGATATGAGCATGAGGGTCACCAATACCATCAAAACATGTGAAAGTTGGCATGGTAAATTATTTAGGCAAGGTGTAATTATAAATATTTTTAGGAACGGGATTTCCATGTAAATAATTATTGTCGATAGAGGCATAATAGGCCTTCCTTTCTAAAGTGAGAGCATGAACTTGAGATTAAAGTTGATCTACAACATGCATTAGAGAGATAATTTCTTATGAGGGGATGTTAGAAGATGAAAAAAATGTATTAAGTGGTTGGATTTTTCCATTATGATTGATCATAGGGATGTCAATATGTGATATAATGGAGTCGATGTTAAAGGTACATTAGTAGGAAGTGCTAAAAGAACTATAATAGATGATGGTGGAGGAATATCGAGAGTAGTAGTATGACTCACATCGAAACATCCCCAATAGGTGAGGTGAGTGAGGATAAAACCTCTATAGGAAAAAATTAAGTGGGAATAGAAGGAGAAGAAGTGACATATGGTGGTGACTCATAAAAATAGTAGATGCAACTTTAGGAGAAGAAAACAATGGAGTAGGAGAGTCACACTCAGTGGTATAGAAAGAAGGAGACTCTTGATAATCATTAGTAGGAGATGGATTTGTAAGAACAATTCTATCACTGATAAGACTATTAATAGGATCATCAATGTAATATTAAGGAAAATGCAAGCTAGAATGGGATGCGGAGAAATACTATTAGAAGCAGTAGAAGACATAGGAGTAACTATAGGAGTAGGTGGAATAGAAGAAGAGTCACGATGTATACTTGAATGTGGATCAATGCATAATAATTAATCAATGATAGAGTCTTCTAAAGCATCTAGTGGCATATCAAAAGAAGGACCACAAGTGACCGGATGACATGGTGTACAATGAGTGAATGCAATAGGGTCATCAACAAGGTAGATACCTATAGGAGAATTTGTAAAACTAGTTGGCACATGTTGTTGGCCCTCCAAAATTTCTTGTTGTGTATGATTGGGTGTAGCCATTGGGGTACTATATAAATATTTGAGTTCAGCTATGGCGGCCTCATCATAAATAGGATTGACACTAAAATGAGACATGATGGGTGAAAAAGAGGAACTATGCTCAACCATTAAGGTATTGAAAAGGATCCAAAGAAAAGTATTCTAAAAGTAGGGTTCACCAAAATGATTAACTAAAATATGGTAATTTTATGAGTTAATCTAAATAGAAACAAAATGAAATACTAAAATGTTGAATCTAAATATTTTATTTTATTGTTTAAATGTATTCGACTAATGGAATAAAAGGGGTATTGTACTAAGCTGAAATTGAATTACCTCATTGTATCTTTGGTGAAACAAGATGATGTGCATCTTGGTAAGGATGTGACTAGAAGGCTTTGGGAATGAAAAGAGTTGAAAATTTTCTTGGACTAGGGAATCTAAAAGGGTTGGGGTGCCCTAGGGCACTCTGGTCTACAATTTGGGTGTTGTAGTTTACATAAAAGTTTAGAATATGAATATGGCGGTGTTGTAAGGTCTTCACAATATATTTTTCTTTGTTGCATAGTTTTCGCAATACCTTTGCTTATGTCACTATAAATGTGATGTGAAGATCCACCTACAAAATCCTATTCAAAGCATCAAATTCTTAAAAAATAAAAATGCATATGAATAGGTCAAACTGACCTTAGCTACCACAATGGTGGACTTACGACTAAGTGTTGTACTACATTCTAAACCCCATGTAGTTATGTGTGCATGTGTGTGCAATTTTATGCCTAGGATTCCCTAATGCAAATGATGCAGAAGTAGGGGGAAATAACTAGATGTAAAAATGCAAATGGTGGATGGAATAGAAAGAATACAACCCTTTCCCCCTATGCTTGTGTGATGTAGATGTAGAAGATGCCCAAATGCAGTCCCTTTCCTTAGTAGATAACTTCCCTTGATAGTAATATGTCCTCCCTTAATGTAGTGAGTATGCTATGTTTATATAGGGATCTCTTGATCAAATTTCGACACTAGTGACCCGAAACTCCAACTACCACCTAGGGGAATGAATGGGGTAATGAAAAATACCAACCTCAAAGAAATTAATTATAGCCACAAGTTACAGAAATAAGGGCACCTAAAATCATGGACTAGGGTGCCTCGGGGCACCCCAGTCTTGCTACCCTAGGTACCCTAGTGTAGGACTGGAGATGATAATCGAGAAAATTACGACACCTGAGACTCCCTAAAAGATGCCCAAAACTGTATAGACAAGTGATGACTATATCATACAAATAACATTGACGACCAACTAACTAAAGATAAGATTAAGGGATGGGTCACTAGTGAATACTTTTATTACATAAGATCCATTTATAAAATAACATACCCAGTGGTATAAATGTAATAGTAAGTGCATGATTTTGTGACTACAGTAGCGCTCTTGTATGATCGCAGAGTAATTGAAGGAAGATCCAAGGAAGAAGTCAATGGTTTCCTTCCTAATATCCTTACAATCACTATGTGAGTGGCATATAGTTGCATGCCACCAAAAAAACAAATCATCTCGAAAGTAGGAAGATCTTGCTTTGAAGGGGGACAATTTGTGGTGATGGAAGCATTTGAAGAAGTTTAGAGCGAGATAAAGGGGTATGGGGGAGAGAGTGAGAAGATTATCAAGTGTCTCCCATTCCTTTTTCTCTTGGGAATTTTGAGGGACTAATGACATGTGTTGTATTTGTAAGTTTTGGTGACGAGTTAGAAGTGCATCCAAACTCGCGCATAAGGTGATCTTATCTCTTAGCTTGTTTTAGGGCCTCTTCTAATGTATTAGGAGAAAAATATCTAACCTTATATTGAAGGGTTGGTGTGAGGGCCTTAAGGAATATTTGGGATAAGCTTCTATTATCAAGGTTATGGTTGGCTTGTATAGACAAATCCTTCCATTTTTTAATAAATTCATGAGCTGATTCATTTATACCTTGTTTAAGATTTATGAATTTTTGTAAGGTATTTTCAGGTAGCTCTTGTTGTTGAAATTCAAAAATCAAGGCTTTAACTAAACCTTCTAGATCAACTATCGAATGGGGAGGAAGCTAATTATACCATTCTAGAGCTTCTCCCACCAAGGCCTTTGCTAGAAGTTTATTTATTGCATAGGTGTTCATTTGGATCCACTCCTTATAGCGATTTCCAAAAGATTTAAGGAAGATGGATGGGTCCTTGGAACCATCATAAGAGATGGTAGGGATGGTCTCTCCTAAATCCATGACAGTGATATAAGGAGAAAGAGGTTCATTTTGGACTGTTTGTAACATTTTATTTTGGATTGGTGGAGGAGGGATGGGGTTTCCATGTGCATCCAAGTAATGGAGGAGGTGTGAAGGAGGGTATGCTAGGTAACACATTCCGAGATGTTATTTGTAGAATTTGGGTTTGCATTTAAATCATACTCGTAGTAAGTATGATTGGGACAATGTTAGTTGATCTAGGAGTTTAGCTATCAGTATGTTATGATCAATGGAAGAAGATTGGCCTTGGTTTATAGGTGCTTCTTGGTATTCATCATGCTCTATGTGTTCATCACATTCATTAGTTGGATTTTTAGGGGACTCCTCTTGATTAGTCTTATAGAGAGGTGTTTGATTATTGAGGATCCCTTGTAGTTAAGACGGGGCATGGTCATCTCCATTGATATCTTATGGAGACTTCCATCCTTATCAGGTGTAATATATTTGTTATTATTGAGATTTTTAATGATATGTCTTGGATCTATATGCTTACTCAACCACATTACACTCAAATGAGTGACCCTATTTCAGTGATTATAAGGAAAAGGTGAGGACAACGGAGCCTCATGGGTAGGATTAGAGAAGATATGAAGATTATCACTTACGGGAAGAGAACTATAACATTTTGGAGCATGAAGAGGGAATGTAGGAATGAATGAATAGCCTATGGAGAAGTTTAGAGGATTTTACTAAGCCAAAAAGAGTCTAAGAGGAGACATTAGTGCAACCTAAAAGTTGAAAACATAACTCGGAAAATTGAAATTTATACGTAATCGGTCATGCACAAACTTGACACGGGGCCAATGGCTTTTAGGAGGAGTTTTGGATGGAATAGATAGGATCACCCCTATACAAAAATGACATAGGGGCCGCTGATATCTAGGAAAGAATGATTTTAGGTTTTTTAGAATTTTAAATATTAAATAAGACAAAAATGAAACCGGGTGCTTTAATTAATGAGATGTGATCGATCGAAGGGACAAAATAAGATTCACGTTGGGTTTGAGGATTTATGGTGGAAAAATGTGTCTAGACACCATGCATTCTTATCATCCATTCAACCATGGTATTCGAGGAAAAGATTAAAGGACACACCAAGACCGACACACAAATGGATAAAATTAAAGAGGGTACAGGGACTGCTATTATCACATACCCTAAGGAAGTGACCCTTAAACTAGGAAAACCTAAGGTTTCAAGGTCCTAGAGTCAAAGAAGAGGAAGGAACCTATGGAGGTATTGGCATTATGGGGGTAATGAAAGATAAAATGAACATGAAAATCTATTCTTGTAGTCACAAAATCATGCACTTATTATTACATTTATACTACTAAGTATTCTATTTAATATATGGATCTAGAGTAAGAAAATCATTCACTAATGACCTAACCCCTAGTCCTTTCATCGGTTAGTCATTGTTATTGGTGCAGTACATTAAATCGATTATCTATACGATTTTGGGTGTTTCTCAATAAGTTTCAAGTGTCGTTATTTTATTGATTGTCATCTCCAATCTATAACTAGGGTTCCTAGGGTAGTGAATGGGGTACCCAGGGGTGCCCAGTCTTTGATTTTAGCTGCCCTAGTTTCCGTAACTCTTGGTTCTAATTTGTTTCTTCGAGGTCGGTCTTTGTTATTTTCTTGTTCATTCCCCTAGGTAGTAGTCGGCATTTTGGTTCATTAGTGTCAAAATTTGAACAAGAGATCCCTATATAAACATAGCATACTCACTACATTATGGGCGGACTATCATCTATTAAGGGCAGCTATCTACTAAGGTAAGGGACTGTATTTGGGAATCTTCTACATCTGCATCACATAAGAATAGGGGAAAGGGTTGTATTCATTCTATTCCATCCACCATTTTCATTTTTACATATAGTTATTTCCCCCTACTTTTGCGTCATTGGCACTAGGGCACCCTAGGAACATAATTGCACACACAAGCACACAAAACTATATTAGGTCTAGAATGTAGTGCAATGCTTAGTTGTAAGTCCACCATTGTGGTGGATAAGGTCAATCTGACCCCTTCATTTGCATCTTTATTTTTTAGGAATCGATGCTTTGTATGGGGTTTACAGGTTGATCTTCATATCAAATTATTGGTGCCATAAGCAAAGCTATTGCAATAACATTGTGATAGAGATGAATAAATTGTGAAGACATAGCAGCTGCTCGGAACTAGACCCTAAGATTTTCTACGAGACGGAGAACCTAGACTACGAGACAAGGGCACCCTTAGACACCCCATTTTTCTCATAGGTGCCCTAGTTTAGGAACATCTCCAACTTCACGTAATTTTTGGAACAACATCTCCACATCCTATCCAACCTACATTTCAATTGTTCAATTCTAGCTCACAATGAGGTAAGTTATATTTAGGTTAGTACCTTATCCCTTCTATTCCATGTATTTCACTTCATTTAATATTGAATAAAAAGTATCTAGCATTAGTGTTTTAATTCATATTAGTGATTCCATTGTTGTTTATACACATGTTAACTTACAAAATATAATTATTTTAGGTGATTATTTTTGTGAACCCATCTTTTCGAATAGTTTTCCCTAGGATCCAATCAAACTCTAATGGATAAAGATTGTTAATATTCTTCACCCATCATGCCCCACTTTATTGTTAACCCTATTTATGATAAGGTTTCCTTAGCTAAACTCAAATCTCTATATAGTGTTCCACTTCCTACACCGATCACATCCAACAACAACTCTTAGACACCTAACAACATGTGCCTACTAGTTTTGTATATTCTCCTATAGGCATTAGCATTTTTGATGATCCTATCACATTTACTCGTTGTACACCATGCCATATGGTCACTTGTGATCCTCCTTTTGATCTTTCACAAGAAAATTTAGATGATTCCCTTATTGATTACTTGCTAGGTATTGAAAATCATTCACAAGTCCACATTGATTCTTCTATTACTCCGGCCACTGATATAGTTTCTTATCATGATCCTACTATTTCTGATATTGGTTCCCCTACTACATCTCCTACTAGTTCGCATGTTCCTTCACATTATGTTGATGATCCTATTGATAGCCTCCTAGAAAATTTATCACTCCTGAAGTTATATCTAATATTAGTGCGATGGAGATGATAGTCATGGTTCTCCTTCTTTCTACATTGTTGAATGTGACTCTCTTGATCCATTGTTACCTTCTCCTGATATTGCATCTTCTATTGTGCATGAGTCATCGCCATCTATCACTTCTCCTTCACCTCTTATTACCTCACCTGCCACTCTTAGTCCATCCTCTCCTATAGATGTGTCTCCTTCGATCACTTCATCTATCAAGGATGTTTCTGATGCTAGTCCCACCATAGCTATAACTACTTCATCTATCTCACCTATTATAGCTCCCTCGGCTCCTACTCCTAGTGTTCCCTTAGCATCAAAATCTTCCTTGTCACCTCTTGATATTCCTATGATTACCCATAATGGAAAACTACAACCACTTAATACATTATTTCTGTCTTCCACCATTCCTTCACACAACATCATCTCTCTCATGCATGCGGTAGATCGATTCAATTGCAAGTTCACTCTCTCACTTTAGAAAGTAGGGCTTATTATGCTTCTATTGACAATAATTCATTACATGGTAATCTAGTCCCTAAAAAGATTCATAACTCTACATTTCCCCAAGATTTTTCATGCCTACTTTCACTTGTTTTGATGGTACTGGTGACCCTCATGCTCATCTTTTACATTACCACTCACTTATGGCCTCATATTCCAATGATAGATTATTACTTAAGGCCTTCCGATATAGTCTTATTGACAGAGGCATTACAGTGGTACACCCATCTACCTTTTGGGTCCATTAGTACTTTCTATGATATGGAGGACACTTTCCTCCATCGTTTTATCATTAAAAATGGCCCTAAAGTCACTTATGATCACATACCTACTTTACATCAGGGGTTCTTTGAACCTGTTAAAGATTATATATTATGATTCAATGCTTGCATACATCAGCTTGTATTCCAACCTATTGACTTAGAGAAGTAATTCATTTTTTGTCGTGGCCTAATTCCTCCACTTAAGAAAAGATTACAATATGATACATGTAATTCATTCATTATCTTGTGTTATAAAGTTATCTACCTAGAGAAATATCTTATCTAATCACATGTCATTGAGCCTACACATGTTTCTCTCGGCCATTTCTTCCTCTATCCCTCCGCCCATGCCTCCGGTGGATCATTCAAAAGAATCACCACCTTTTCCTCACATGCAAAAAAACAAGCTCAACCCAATCTACCACCAAAGCATACTTCTTCTCTGGCTCCGTGACAAACTACTACTCTTACCAATCCACCTAGGTCATGTGAGCATTTACATTTCTCTCCTCATGCTCAACCACATGATGTGCTGCATGTTTTACTTAATGAGTGATTAATTTTCCTACCCTCCAATCAACATCATCCACAACACTACTTACAGCATCAGCATGATCAACCTTATTGTAATTACCATCACATAAATGGCCATAGGGAAAATGATTGCCTCACCCTTCATGATAGATTACAACAACTAGAGGATACATGTGTTATCTCATTTGACCCTCATGTGTAGTCTTTGTCTCCTTTACCATATCAGCATGGGCATACCCCACTTGAGTATTCTCCATCGATACTCATTTTTAAGGTCACTCATCTCCGTCATATGCATGTTCTCCACCACTTCTACCATCACATTCATTCCATTCACTACATCCACTGCATCCACGCTCTCCACCACTTCATGTTTCTCCGTCACATGTGCTTCCGCATCCCTCTACATATCCCATTGTTACTCCATATGACATTTAGTTTGGTTCATACACTCATGCTACATCCATTCCACACGCTTCCACCACTTCACATTGTCTTGGTCTTTGGTAGGTGATTATTATCACCTTACTACCCGATGACACACTTGTGTTCTTACGGTTCTTACATGACTATTGAGGGATAAGTTTTAAGAACCTTTGTCATCATGTGATTTGTCGTTTCATCTAGCACACGTAATAATTTCCCAATGACGCACCATTTCTTACTGGGGATCATACTTGACTATTAAGGGGTCTTAATTACATGATCCTTTCCATTCACACATTAGGGGGCATCGTTAATCATCCCCTTTCATCATATTAACATATTACGACTACATTAAGTTTTCATACATTCATTACGATATCTTCATTTTACTATCATACATTTTCATCTATTCTACTATCATCATTATACTAATTACACACTACATACTACACATTCATCCATCACATTACATTTATTACCTATTATCATCATTCACCATACACATTTTCTCTACCATTACCAACATTATAGGGAAAATATACACTAATCAAACAATACACCACACAAACAATAACCATAGAATCATACATCATCAATCACATTACGACATCAATAGATAACAACATTCGTTCATCATATATCAATAGCATGTGTCCATACATATATAACAAGTACAATAATCATCACAAAACATATCTCATTACTAGGGTGAAAGGCCTCCGCAGCATATACAATAGTATAAATCAAACCTCATCATTTCTATCACTCTCAAGTACTACGAGAGCCCTAGAACTAGATGCATCCCTGCCAATGCGATGTCGCTATTCACTGGCCCCGATACCTCTCAACCTGCCTCCACAATAAGGTAATCTCCTAGCCTATTCTAAGAACTAACACTACAAATCTACATACCGTGAAAACATGTCCTAGTCTAAGGGACCACCACCTACCACCTCCCTAGATCATTGAGTCTCCTCGCATGCCTCGTCCCCCTCTCCTAATGACATTGTACATGTCATAATCGCTATGGCTATTAGCTCAAATAGATGGGAATGCTCACCCGCTATATCATCCACGCACTCTATTATACCTCCGCCTAGGACATTGGTTGGCACATTCCACGTAAATGTGTGGATGGATGTGTCCACGATCAATGAACAATATGCATCACCTGAAAATACAACTTACACCACGTTAGACAATTATACAACATAATATAGGAAAACAACAAAGTGCACAATGCTACTATACAAATACTTACGTTAAGCTACAATTGTTGTTATAGGATTGGGGGCATGTGCTTCCTCCTCTCCTCCTCATCAATGTGGTAACTCAATGGGACCTACAAATAATGGGTACAACAATACCCATCGATGATCTACCCACCATGCATGATACTCCTTGGTGTAACCTACGTCATCTCCATCAATAATTGTTGTTGTTAGATCTAGTCATCTGGCCCCGACAATGCTAGCTAATTTTTTATAGGCCCTGGACTAGCACCTGCCCGCCTAGGTGCTCGATAGCTCTAAACCATAAATATGGTCTAGGGGAACATATTGATTCATAACCAAACTGTCGTGACACCCTCTCAACCACGGAAAATCTCCACCACACCAGAAAGTAGTCCTCTAGCCACATAGTCCTCTAAATACATCACAACTTTGTAGCATCCTCGGGCCATCCCCATAGTCATGGTATGGCCTCCATGTAATTGCCTCGGAGCCCCATCCTATCTATAAGTTCCCTGTAGGTATCTGTATCCATCTTCCTACCATGAATGTCAACCCACCTCCTCGCAAATATCTATAGCCTAGCCCACTCCCCTCATGGACCTACAACTGGTCTCAACACAACTATATGCTCATATTCCCACACATGCAATAGTGTGGTGGCTCTTATCCCTCCACCATGCTCATCCTATGTAAATCAATATAAATATCTATATAGGTGGGCCAACACACACCATGCCCACACATATCTAGTGCCCTCCTCCTCTAAAATCTCCAATTTTAAAAAAATTGTCATATATCATGCATCTTATACAAGATGCCTACACCTCCTCCCTCCACAACTATACATCACGTAAATAAAAAATGAAATAACTAAACACTTTTTCACTTTACTATTTATAGTTACTTCTCATCACTTACTTTCCTATAGTCATTATTTCGTGTTTATTTCTACAACTAATACACACTACATTGTTTTTGTTATATCTTGAGAATTTCTACTCTGATTTGCACCCTGTTTGTGGAATTATTTTTAGAATTCCACTTACCACCATATTGAACATGTTTCACACACATTACCACTCTTCACTATTTTCTTCTGGTCAATTTATATACATTTTTGCGATTCTCACCACTTTCTATCTATTTTGGGCTTACTTTTGGCTTAGCATTTGTTCTTTCCATCACTACCCCTTTCACCAAAATGGGGAGAACATCATCGGACCATCCTATAATGCCCCTTATAATACACATGATCAATCAAAAATTACCAACTCGCCATTTTTTCAAAACATTTACTAATTCACTACGCGACAAGTCATCATTAATCCCCCTAATGACCTAATTTGGGGGCAACAAACATACAATTTTTCTATATGATATTTCATCACTTCCCCTAATGACCTAACTTAGGGGTAAAAAAGCGATTAAAAATATTTTCACACGACATTTCATCAATTTCTATCAACTTCCCCCTAATGACCTAACTGGGGAAACTTGTGTAAAATCTCTCCATGAGTAACCAATCAATCAATCAATCAATCAATTAACACGTTCAAAATTTCTAACAAATCGACATCATTCAATCAATATGAGTTCAACACAATTGGCCTCCCATATTACCTACCTTAGGAGAGTACATTAATCATTTTTCCTCGATGACCTTACTCGGGAAGTTATTCTACATTTTGCGCTTGCTTCTAAATGACCTAACTTGGAAGCCTTCTCACATTTTATGTTTGTTTCTAGATGACCCAACTTAGAAGCTATCACATTGTGGTGACACCCATGGAGTGGGGGAAAGATTACCTTTCCTAGACCACTCATTTATGGGTCAATTGTTTGATCAAAATCATTCGAATCCAAAAACCACAAAATTTGATCTGATTCCATCTGCAGTGGTTAGATCTTGAGGATGTAGTTAAAAATTGGAGAATGACACACTTTTCTCCTTACACTCTTCCTTTGGCGGCAGCAAGATGCCCAAATCATATGATTACTCACTCATATACAAGTGTTTGGGTTGGGAACTGATCACTCCCTACCCACCTATTCATCATTAGACCATGTTTGAAATCATCATACATCCTAATCATCACTTTCATTTAGTACACGTCATCTCGGCATTCACTACGTCACATGGATCAACCCACCGATCAATTGTTCGACATGATTTTATAGTTCTATCGTCACGCTCATACGCACATCAGCGTGTTCTACTACAACATGGGCTTTTCGATTCCTCTCAAGTACGTATCTCTATCTACTTTATGTTACTAATCATTCTACTCACCAACATAAAGTTGGGGTAAATGTAGTCACAAAATCACGCACTAACTATTACATTTATATGCTAAGTATGTTATATATATATATATATATATATATATATATATATATCGCATGATAAAAGTATTCACTAATGACCTATCCCTAGTTTTTTCATCCGTTAGTCAATCGTCATTGTTATTTGTTCGATACGGTTGTCGATTATCTCTACAATTTTAGGTGTTTCTCGGTAAGTGTCAGTGTCGTTATTTTGTTAAATTGTCATCTCCAATCTATAACTAGGGTGCCTAGGGTAGTACTTAGGGAACCACTGGGGTGCCTGATCTATGATTTTAGGTGTTCTTGTTTCGTAACTCTTGGTTTTGATTTGTTTCTTCGAGGTCGGTCCTTGTTATTTCCCCATTCATTCCCCTAGGTAGTAGTCAGCGTTTTGGGTCATTAGTGTCGAAATTTGAAGAAGAGATCCCTATATAAACATAACATACTCACTACATTATGGGTGAACTATCATCTATCAAGGGCAGCTATCTACTAAGGAAAGGGAATGCATTTGGGCATCTTCTACATCTGCATCACATAAGAATAGGAAAAAGGGTTGTATTCATTCTATTCCATCCACCATTTGCATGTTTTCATCTAGTTATTGCTCCCTACTTTCGCGTCATTAGTGCTAGGGGGCATTGTAGGTACATAATTACACACACAAGCACACAAAACTACATTGGGTCTAGAATGTAGTGTAACGCTTAGTTGTAAGTCCACCATTGTGGCGGATAAGGTCAGTTTGACCCCTTCATTTACATCTTTATTTTTTAGGAATTGATTATTTGTATGAGGTTTTGCAGGTAGACATTTATATCAGATTATTGGTGACATAAGCAAAGATATTGCGATAATAGTGAAACTTGAGAGATGAAGAGACTGTGAAGATCTAGCGGAACATTCATAACCAGATCCTGAGCTTTTCTGCAAACAAGATCATCCAGACTATAGACCAGGGTGCCCTTAAGCACCCCAATTCTCTCATAGGCGCCCTAGTTTAGGTAGATCTCTAACTTTTGCAATTTCTATAACAACATTTCCACATCCAGTCTAGCCCACATATCAACTTTTTCCAGTCCAGCACACAATGAGGTAAGTTATATTTAGGTTATTACCTTATCCCTTCTATTCCATTTATTTCACTTCATTTAATATCAAATAAAAAGTATCTATCATTAATGTTTCAATTCATATTAGTTATTCCATTGTTGTTTCTACATAGATTAACTTACAAAAATATCATTATTTTAGTTAATCAATGCTAAAGGATGTATGACAAGAAAAATATGTCTAAACACCATGCACTTTATCATACGTTCGAATAGGGTATTCGAGGCAACGATTAAAGGAAACAAAAATACCGACACACAAACGGATATAATTAAAGGGGTACAGGACCGTTATGATTGCATAATCCAAGAGGAAATAACCCTTACACTAAGAAAACCTAAGGTTTATAAGGCCCTAGGTGGAAGAAGAGGAAGGAACCATATGGAGGTATCAATACTATGGGGGATAGTGAAATATTCAATGAACATATAAAGCCTATGCTAACCAAAGGAAAGCATGTAACATGAAATAAGGAACTGAAATACAATATGCTAACCTAACATGTCCACAAAATACTAAGCTAACATAGAGTATGTACGCAAATGTAGGAAACTACTCTATACAAAATGATAAAGTGGGTTAGAGAACTTACCTATTGGGGCAAAGGTGTCGTCGATGCATCTATCTTCCAAAGGATCATACACCAAGAGAGAACAAATTTTAGGTGGAGAAGGGGAAACAATCAGTCCTAGCTCATTATAGATGACCCAAAAGTGCAAGCAAACTAATCCAAATAAGAAGAATCTCTAATTCAAGAGTCAAGATGTAAGAAATCCAGAAGCTAAGTGAGCAGGTGCAAGTTGGTGCAAGAGAGAAAAGATAATGGTCATTTCATGTTGATATGATGTGATGATATTTAAAGCTTATTGTGTGTAAATGAGAGTTGTGGTATTTATACCGATGTCATCACTCCGCAGGCGAAGGCGTCGACATGGAATTTGATTTTTCATAAATGTAATTGCCCATAGACGATGGCATCGAAAGGGAGGAAAAAGTAAGGGGGTGTGTACAAAATTCCATGAAATGTGGAGATCATGTAAGGCAAAAGCGATGAGGTCATGAGAAAGCTAGATGTCGAGAGAATGTGAAGCAAAATAAGAGGAATATGATCAAAAGAAATACATAAATGGGACTGAAAGCTATTCTCTCTCCATGTATCATCCCTAACCCAATGCTTACGTGAATAACCATACTCATATCTCAGAACGATCCCCTTAAGGAAACCGTTCCAAAGATAGATGCATTAGTGATCTCTAACTGAAAAGAGAATTGCTATTAACAGGTATGAAAATAGAAAGCATAAAAATCAAGGTATATACACAAGGCTCTCCCAATCATCAATTCATGAATTATATTCATGCTCTATTCTTTTGGAGGTTTCCCTAAAAGTGGCTCATTTATAAAATTAATATTCTTTTGTTCTTTCTCTTATATTGAAGTAATTTCCTTACAAAAATGTGCTAACTGATTTCATTAATTTAATGCGTGATGTTTTTCAACCAATTTTAAAGGTGTTTGAAATTGAACTAAAGGAAATAATATACAAATGAGCCCAGATAATAAGGGGCCATATAAATGGAGAATTTTCATCATTTGTTTTATATATATATATATATATATATATATATATATATATATATATATATATATATGCATGCTTGTATATGTATGTGTTTGTATACGTATACGTACACAAAGATACATACATACATACATACTAATCTATATATGTATGTGTGCATGTGTGTTCATAGTCATTATCTAGGTTTATGTGGCTAAGCATTGTTACTTATGAACTATGTTTTAGATGAACCCCATTCTACCGAGGACAACAGTTGACTCAACGAGGAGAAATTTTATGTGACGAAATTCCTATTTCATATTTTGGATGGAGATCAAAAATAAATTTGATCCTTGTTAAAAGGGGATTTAATAAAATACCCTTATTAAAAAGGATTGCATGTAACCAAAACTTATTAAAAAGGAGTATATTGAAATGACCCTATAAAAATGGAGTGTAATATTAAAAGACCCTATTAAATGGGGTATACTGAGAATAACTTAGTTATTCATTATGAATGGGTGTGTTGGTAGCCAACGACACAGGTTAAAATATAATATATCTATTAAGTCCATAATTATGGAAAATACACACATATACATATGATATTTAATCCTTGAGAGATATAACATGTGCAAAGATGAAGGTGGATGGTGGGATTTGGAGAAGAAGGCACATATAGTGTGTCCTAATTGGGGGTATATAATACAACGTTTTTAGTAATATTAATGTTAGTATGAACATTATTAATCATATGTGAATTATATAATATACTTATATGTTTGTAATAACACAAGTATTACTCATGGTAAAGAGTATTTGAGTGTGATGTAAATGTAGGTGAGTTAGTATTAACTACTCATACAAATAGGGTTGAATATGTTACAAGTTGTTTTACAAACTCGTCAACATTAATATTAGTTGTTATAAGAAATTGCCTAGATAATGAGAGAAGTCACTCCTATATAAGTGTATGTTTGTCTATTTAATAATATATAGGGATCATTATTATGTTATTCCTTCTTGTAACTATAACCAAATTTTATGTTTGGTATGAGAATGAGTAGCTATGATCCATGGGTTTTTCAAAGAGAATATGAGGAAAATCCCAACACTCAGTTTTTGCATCTCTGTATGAGATCCATTACTCCATTTTTTTCTAGTTCTTAGAGATTGCTTATCTATTTGAGCATAGATTATTCGTAGATGTTAAGGTTTTCTTCATATATTTTTAGGTATTTGCATAGTTATTAATCTATGCACATGACATCAAACGCGTTCTTTCATACCTATCAATTCAATTGGATGTGCCACGTGTGAGTGTTGTTTGTGTCATGTTTCTTCCTCGCCATATCTTCCCAAGTGCCACTCAATTGAAGTTTTTGCATTTTCATACATACAGTTCTTTGACAGAATTTGAGCCGTTCACCATTCAACATTTCCATTATTTTTATCAAATACGTCATGAGCATATTCATCATCCTCGGATGCGTTCTACATTTTTGTGTAAAAGTGTGCATATGAAAATCTTATTTGGGTCAAAATGTTGTGAAGATTCGTCCTCATCATTTAAAATAATAAAACTATTTAGGTTGGTTTATTTTGATTTTTTTAATACAATGATGGCATTTAATTTGTATGGCTTTAAGATTTTTTTTTAAGTATTTAGTTTAGTGAGTTGATTTCATTGTAAATGTTTTAGTTTCCTAAAATTTAGTCCATAGCATAATTTTTTAAGAGTTAAAAAGATGGCTCTTCATTAATTTGAAGATATAGTCTATATATTAGGTAATTGTTTTAAGGGGTCAACGTTTTTTAATTAATGCCATTTTTATACTAAATATTCTATTAGTTATAGTCCTTGTGTATGTATCGGTTGTAAGAGTCAAAGCAAGAGTCGTCTTGACATTCAATGTAGAGTCCTTATATATCATCTTCTTGTTAACATCTAAGTCGTCAAAAGTCAAAAATCCACTTCTTTACAAAAGTATCATAATTTCCATTTTAATATTCTTGTCATTTGTGTCATACAAGTCAAAGTTAAAAGTTCAAAAGTAAAATAAAAATTTTGCTTCATGGACACATTTTCGGTGGAACTTGATGTCGAAAAATAAATGATTTCGCATTGTGGGGGAATAATAAACAATGTGTAAATCATTGATATTCATGTTTTATTTTGTTGAGTTAGAAGCACTTCTAACAGAGGATGGAAGCAATAGAGGAAGGAGATCAATCGGTTACCTCTCCTCGGTCACTAGCAATGAGGCCATGAAAGCGCATTAGTGGCACCACATTTGCACCAAAATGGATAAATCCATGATCTTTTCCCAGTGTGACAATGGTAATCATCTCATAATATTTTTTATTAGTGTGGAAGTGATCACCAACAATGGCTATAAACGCAATGAGGACACATTCCTCAAATTTTCATTTTTCTATTATTTTAGTTGTATGGAAGGTGTATAACTTCAAAACAAAGGTTGTATAAGAGGGTAGATGACTGTAGAGATCCTCTAACTACAAAGATCCTCTCATTGTTGTACTTTTTGGAAGATGATCGTCCGGTGATAAGTTCTTTTGTGTAGGTGATCATGTGCATCAAGATCTAGACAATACTATGCAAACCTAAAAGTACGTGGTGGCATACAATTTTGTGTTTAGGTGTTCCTTCCCCATGTTTACACTAGGGGGAATGTTAGGAATATTAAGGTTATTAAGAATATTATTAATCATAATGTGAATTATATAATATAGTTATTTATTTGTAATAAAGTGAGTATTACTTGCGGTAAAGATTAATTGAATGTGATGTAAATGTGGGTGAATTTTTAGTATTAACAACCCACATAAATAGGGTCGAGTATGTTACCATTTGTTTTAACAAATCATCAACATTAGTATTAGTTGTTATAGGATATTTCCTAGATAAGAGGCGTTGTCGTGGATCAAGTAAATTTTTTTAAAAAATGAATTCATAGACAAATCCTTCATGTTTTGGTCATTCTTCCCCTCTTGTAAAGGATTTAGGCAAATTTGGGTTTAAATTGAGAAAATTGGATATTTGAGGAACAATTTGAAACAACTCCCTTGTTCCACTTGTTCGTTACTTTATCGCTAAGACCGGTTTATACAAGGACATCATATAAGTAAGTGAAATTGGGAACTAAGGGAACAATTCTATCGTTCGTTAGTTCTTTGATCACTAGCATTACTTGATTCCTTAGACATGAAACAATGATAATCGGTAAATTTAGGGTTTGATGGCATTTATTGAACTATTATATTGTTCCTTTTATTCCCAATTTCCCACTTTACCCGATTCTTTAAGCGAGAAACAATCAAATCTACAAAATCGGTGTTTCTTTGGAACCTTTGGAATTGTTTCATAATTCGTGTGTTCCCAATCTCCGATCATACCGAATCCTTAGAAAAAAGCAATCAAATTGGATAATTCATAGTTTGGTGGCATCATTGGACCAATTCCATAGTTCTTATTATTCCCCAATAACCTGCTTTTATTGAATGTCAATCAAGTCAGTCCCAGACAACACTCAAAGAACATTTCCTCTATTCCTCGAGTTCCACATAAACCTATTTTCATTGCCTTAAATCCATTAAATCGTCCTTCGTGACACTCTCAAAACCATTCCTCCTAATCATTGATTCACCTATTTAATGGTTATATGGGGATTTTAACATAAACATATAAATAGGGTAGTTTTCTTATTTTCACCCATTTCACACCTTTGTAATTCAAGCTCTGTGATGTTGTTGTCATTCCTCTCCCAACCATTTCCCTGTCAAAGCTTATTCATTTCTCAACCATTTTCAAAAAAATTCAAGTGCATTTGGATTGTGAATAAGGCACCTCCATCCTTGTTCAACAAGTAATATTTTTCATCATTGTTTTCCCCTATTTCACAATTTTTCTTGTTGTAGTGACCTCCTTCCTACCCTGGTTTTTCTAAAATTCTCTTACAATAATGTTTTTACTCCTATTAGTGCACCTAATCCAACCAAATGAAGTTCCAATATGTGGGCTATGAACCAATTTCCTCCTTGGAAACTCTCTATTAGAAATTAGAGATAGTGATGTTAAACATATGGATTTGAAAGAGTTTTGGGAAAGAATGAGAGACAAAAATCCAACTCCATTGGCCCAAAGGATTCTTGGCAAGTGGCCTAGCCCATGCTTTGGAGGTTTTCCTACCTTAGTTCAATGTACTGACATTGTATTGGCCATTGCTTCTGTTTTGACCCCCAAACCAAAGAGTTGAGAGATCCTCAAGGCCAACTCATTGCTTAGCTAGATGCCCATCATATCAATTTAGCCCTTGGTATCCCCACTTTTGATAATTCTAAAGTCTTAACTCTAGCTGAAGCCCAAAAAGAGTTTGATTTGACTCCAAACAAGTACCAGACAATGATTGCAAAGTCTTGGCTGAAGACAAAGAAGAAAGGACCCTCAAAGCTGCCAAATACTTTGTATAGAAGTGACTTTATTGAAGAATTATCTGACATCATAACCCTTCTAGCAAGAGTGATGGGCCTTCCTTCAACCAAATAATTTCAAGATTGGATGTGCATCTTCATTAATTTAATTTGTGAAGGCAAGAAAACTATGAATTGGGGAGAGATAATCTATGAAAAATTGACCCAACAATTAATTCAGGTCCACCAAACCAAATCCTTCCACATGAATTCCTACTTGATTTATATTATTGTTGGATACAAAATTTGGATTGGTTTTTCAATTTGAGGTGGCAGGTAAAATCTCCCAATCTATGAGTTTTATACCCAATTAACCTTCGACAACAAAGCAAAAGCCATTATAGGAGGGTTAATGATGCCTTCACTATGTTCTTAGTTAGATTTCTTGAGGGATGTGTTACCAAAATTTTTTATCGGGAAGCCAAACAACTAATAGTAGTGTATGGAAGCATGTTCATTCAATTTCAGAAGTTTTCATACATCAGAAAAACAAGATTTGAAGGAATTCCATATAATCTTCCTATCTATTGTAATGACAAGATTGTTCTCATTGAACTCTGTAGGAAATTGGATATTATTCATAAAACTTGTAGGGATAAGAAAGTGTCTGGTATTCAATTCCCAATATCCCTAGGAAACTATACTTACAGGTCAACCATTGATGCACAAAATATTGAGAGAACTATTTCTCCTTTCCATATGCATCCTTTTCAAAAGAGAGCATCATTTGACAACAAGAACTTCATCAACAATAATCTTCATCTCTCATACCTTCATGTACCCACAATTGAATATTATTGGGCAGATTGTGATGATGAATTTGAAGTAAGAAAAATGATGTATGGGAGGATGACTCTTTAGAAAATTCAAGATTTCAAGTTTTATAAAGTTCTAGACAACATAATTGATGATAACTATGAATTTCTTGAACATGAATTTATAAACTCTATCCATTACTCTCCTCTTCCTACCATTGATTGGTCACTAAAAGAAAAATATAATCTTGATGATCTTATTGCTCCTATTATATCAAGAACCAAGAAATGGTTCATGAAGAAATTGTCAGAGTTCACGGCTCCTCAAGAGGTGATCTCTTATCATAAAACTACTTCTTCCTTTGTTCAGTAAGAATCTAGTACCAAACTATATGCACAAACCTCATAGGCTGAATTAGATAAATAAAGTGACAAAAATATGATACTCGGCAAGAGGAAAAAAAGGAGGAAGATGCTGAATAATAAGAAGAAGAAAATGTGGAGAGTTAGAAGGAAGGAGATGAAGAAGAAAAATGAGAGGAGGAAAGTGAAGAAAATGAAGAAGAAAGGAAGAAGTTGTAGAAGTTTCAACTTGGGATTTGGGGAAAGCAGGTGCTTCTAGACCCAAATTGAATATATGAATACCCTCTCCTTCTCCTCCTACAACTAATGTTTCATTCTCCACATCATGATTCTCTCTTCCTCCCCTAACACTTGGAATGATATCTTGAGGTACATATTTACATGAGATTTCAAATACCTCATTCTCTTGGGTACAACCCATGATTGAGAGTAAGAAGAGGAAAACTCAATAAAAAGTTGAGGTTCCTAATTATGATGTTGTGGCTGCACTTCTTGGTACTTCTCCTCCTGCCAAGAAAGCTAAGACAACTTCCCGCTTGGTTACTGATACTTTAGGCCAACAATTTATTGAAATTTCCAGACCCACAATTGATAAGAGTGAACAAGAAATTTTTACAACTAATTTTGAGCTTACAAGGATATACTTGGGGAATATACTTCTGAGGGGATGCACATAATATAAAGGAAATTGTCTATAAAGTTATTAAAAGAGTGGAGAAAGGAAAAAATCAAGAACAACTTGAAGAGAAAGTGAAAACCCTCTCCACTTACATCAAATATTTCCTCTCTTCTGATACTACTCCCTTAGATCCTACTCCCTTGGCCTCTCTCCCAACCTATGCCACAATAAGGGATATTAATATGGAGGTAGTAGCTAAAGTACATAAAGACACCATCTAAGGAAAATTTCTTAAAGCCTGGGTAGAAAGATATTCATGATTGGTCTTTAATTCATTGATGAAGGATGTAAGACCTATGATAACATCATTGTTGCACAGAAACAAATAAGCTCGGGGATTGAAAGTATTGAGAAAGAAACAAAGATTTGGGTTGATGTAATTCAAGATCTTTGCATCATGGCTCTCACAGATGAGAAAATTATTCTTTCAAAGAAAATATTTGATGATGCCAAGAATAATATGTCTCACACATGGTCATTCAGTGTGGAATGGAGAATAAAAGTTCTTGAGGAGGCTTCCATATATTTGCAAAATATTATTCAAAAGGGAGAATCTTTAAAGTCTGAAATATTTTATGATCTTGAAGCTCTCCATTGTGATCTCTCCCAAGAAAATTCTTCTCAACATAACCCAATAGATAAAATCGTGGATCATTTCACCAAATTAATCAAAGAATATGTGTATAAAACTGAAAAATCTCAATAAAGACAATATGGAGGAACTATCTAAGCTAAACAATGTGATAATTGAAGCTTCTAAATGTTTGTCTCAGTATGGTGGAACAAGATATGAAATGGAGAGTTTCTTAGGAATTTGGAAAACCAATCTTTCAAACACAATTGTGCCAAAGAAATCATAAATATCAGTCGCGGTGAAAAATTTAAGATGTACGTGTTGAAACTTAAAATCTCATCTTCTTCTATTTCTTCTCTCCCTTATTCTATTACTAACCAAAACTAATTGTTATATTTCATTGTTGAATTTTATTTTTGAAAAGAAAATTAAATGTAAAATTCATTTAAAAGTGACTTAACTAAGTGATTATTCACTTAATTAACAATTAGTTATTTCAAATTATTATTTCCTCCCTCTTTCCTATAAAAGACTTATTTGTCATGTGTAAAGGGGTTAGATGCTAGTCAGTTGATGTAAAAAAGATAGAATTGTTGAATAAAAAAGAGAACTCTTTTCCATCTGATTCCATTTTTTTATCATGTCTCTTTGATCATATTTTGCATCATTTATATATTTTGGGTTATGAAACTTTGTGTTCATCTTTGTTTATCAAGAGCTATTGAACTTTGGGTCAATGTATTTCTTGTTTAAGGAAAATAATCTCCATTATATGTGAATGTATGTATTCTAAAGCTTTATCAACATGCAAGAGTAAAATAAGATCTAGTTTCTCCTTATTTGAAAGTGTTGTTTTTCCCTTCCTTCCTTCACTACTATCTTCAAACTGGTTTCTGTTCTAACTTCCTTTTCTTTGTGTTCAACCTTATGTGATTACACAATGAAACTAGCATCCTCAAAATAAATTTCATAGATTAATTGTATATTCTGTAAATATTTTAGGATCATTTTTCTCCGAATAAGGGAACCTTCCCATCAAGAGGAGGGACTATTGTCCCCTAAATTGTTGACTTCTTGCACTTGCATATTTTTCAGCCAACAACAGGAGAAGTCACTCCTATATAAGTGTATGTTTGTTTATTGAATAATATATATGGTTCATTGTTGTGTTAGTCCTTCTTGTAACTCGACCAAAATTTACAAACCCTAAATGGTTCTTGTCCAAGGAATTGAAATAAATTATTGAATGATTTTTCCTCCATCTATAATAGCCATAGCCTTAGGATCCTTAACATTTACAAAAAGTTCATGAGTGGATCTTTTTCAATGAAGATCAAAGGTATGTATTCTTACCTTTGTGGGAATACTATAATGATTTGTGTATTTATAATTATTTGACTAATAATAAAGATATGGATTGTGATCTTTGACATTTATTATATTAATTTAACTCATAAAATTATTATTTAAGTTTGAATAGTGAGTAAATATATAAATGGTGAAATCTTAATAAAATTCTATATGAAATTGTAATCATTTGGCATAGTATCTTTGTGAAATTTTAATTAACATATAAAATGTCGTATTATTTATATGTCTCTCTTATTGAATTATAAATCCTTTTTTGATTGGGACATTATATAATAACGAAATATTGTTGCATTGTGGATAAAAGTACAACTCTTTCCTTTAGGAAATATAACTCTCTCTCTCTCTCTCTCTCTCTCTATCTATCTATCTATCTATCTATCTCTTTCTTTGTATTAATGGTAAATCCATAAGATATAATATTTATCAACAAAATAGATCTCCCGCATATGTCATGTTTAAGTATATTTCCTCACAATTGAAATCTTAGTAACATTATGTATTTGTATGTTAATAATATCTCTCTAAAGTCCCTAATTGAGGAAACATGTCTTTGATTAGAATAATAGATCCACATAGGAGTTTATAATTCAAAATAGGCGAGATGTAAGTCTATGGTGATAAAAGAACATGATGGAGACACATGGAACAATCTAGGATATTAGGAGCATTATTTTATTTAGATCATTTGCACAATATTTGATATTAATGTGTGTACTAGATAATGACATGTATCCTTTTATTTAGTAGCATCATGGCCTTATAAATTCCCATCCTTCCTTAAAACATTTTTTCTAACAAACACTTTGGGACTACGAGATATGGACATGTGTCTCAATCTCGTATAATTATTTCATAAGAAATATTTTTACTCTAAAAAACACTCCATTATTTATCCTTACAACAAATATACTAAATCCTACCACTTGACATTTAGATGGTAAATTCTATATTAAAACTTAACGGGTAGAACTATAACATTCAATAGGTCTTAACCCACAAGAATATGGGGATGGTGCCACCTATCATGATCCTAGAGTGTGTAGTTGTGAATACATGTAGGGATCCTTCTAGTTGTCTCCCTAAATCCCAAGCCCATGAGATGAAGCCATATGGCATAATATTAGAGTTTATTTCATGAAGGTTTTCCTTGCGCCTCAAAAAAACATCCATTTTCCTTCAATCTTTTGAGAGCACTAAATCATGTAACTTATAATAATCTAGGAGACCATATAAATTCTTTTTTTATCTTTTTAATTTAACACCTTACTTTAAAATGATGAGAGATTCATCCCAAACCTCCTCTCTCATTTACTTCACATTAACATAGGATTATTCTAATATATAAAGTATTTATGGATTCTTCACTTAATAAATATGGATCTAAATTCCTAAAAATTAACTAAATTTATTTTTTCTACCATTGTCAATTTTATCATTAAATTTGGTCCATCTCTCCAACTAAAAGACATTATTAATCATGTGCAATACCGGTCTTCCTCTTTACTCAAGTTTTTGACTATTAATGATCATTAATTCATGAGTAACATTTTAAAATAAAAGTGGTGCTACAATTTGTGTTATCGGTGGGTTGCAGAGTTTGGTTGAAGCCATGATACACTACTAAAGCTAAGTAATCCTAAGGGAAGATGAAAAATACTACAAACAAGCTATGTAACCACAAATTACTATATGAGTTTGCATATTACTACAATATTTTTGAATCCATGAAGTACTATTTGAATCCATAAAACACTACAAGTTTTTTTGAAATATGTGAAGTATTGCAAGATGTTGTTTAAATATGTGAATAACTATGGAACTAAGTCTGATTAGTTATTCTTCAAGACATATAATAGATTCTTTGGGTCTTTTATTTTTTTAGTCCATAATTTTAGGAGTCAAATTTTATGGCTTGTATGCCTATGTAACTAAATCCCAATTTCCTTAAGGGTTTAAATAGGAAGTATCTCACTTGTAGCTCTTAGAAACAAGACAAAGTGTGATGTGAGCTTAAGGCTTAAATAAAGTGTGATGTGAGCTTAAGGCTCAAAGTAGAGTATGATTATATTTATATGTCATGACATTACTACATCATTGATGATTGGTCTATGTGCATGTTATTCCTTTGATCAATTAAATAAATCTTGTTTTTGTTATTTATTTTGAATTGTGTTCAATTGTATATAGTTTGTGCATGTTTTCATGAATAATTTAAATGGTTGCATGGTCTAAGGAAAATTCTCCTACAAATGGTTGCAAGATCCCAAGAATTTCAAATTCTCCTACAAAAATTTGAAGGCTCGTGCATTTTTTGGTGGGAACATATCCAAATAGACCTAGTGAAAATAGGAAAGAAAAATATTAATACATGGAATAGGATGGCTATGAAGTTAAAGGTAAAATTATTTCATTTAGATTACTAACTCAAATTTTTAAGAAGTTCGTAACCCGTGATAGAGAGAGTTCAATGTGAAGGAGTACATTAAAGATTTTTACCAACTCATCATTCATAAAGGGTTGTGGATTTATATATAAGATGAGTTTGGAATGATATGAGTGCATCCAATAGAGGAATCCTATTACTATGCTTTAAAGACATAAGATAATTTGGTGCATAAGTAACAAATCACTACCCATAAAAAAATTAAATGCCATGCAAGGTCATAGAAAATATAGTGGAAGGGAAAATCTATTTAACATAAAGGTGAGGATAATTCGACATTGCACAATGAAGGAACATCTAGAGGAGGAAACACATTCGGGGAAAAGGATGCATTATCCATATTTTTCTCCCGGTAAAATTGATCAACCATGAACCCACACAAGAAGAAGCCAGAGAATTCACGTTCAAATCCTACAATCAGGAAACAAAGGAACTCTACAATGGAGTGGCAAGGCCTGCAAAAGATCAAACAACCCCGTGCAAGAAGAAATTCAAGAAATGGCTCTGTCGAGCGAACTCGTGCTTCAAATCCAACAAAAAAATTATAGGCGGGCTTAGAAATGGAATAGCAAGGTCGGGGTAGGAGGTTGAGTAGTGTCAAAAGAACCAGAGGCTTAAAGGAAAAGAAACGATGAAGATTTGAAATCTTCGAGCTTCACAAATGGTTCAGAACGAGCCCAAAAATGACTAAGTATGGAGGAGACAAGTGGAGGGATCCAAGTGTCCAAATGATGCACCTCCAAATATTAAATCCAAAGGGGCAGACCCAAACGAGTGCCAAGCTTCCATGCGTCAGACCCCAAAAAGTTACACCGGCCGTTGAAAATTCTTCGACTTAGCGAGAGGGTGCCAAGTGTCTTAACAACGCACATTCAAAAGCGGGATCCTGGCCGGAGACTCAAACTTACACCAGCCCTCCACGTAATAAATGGTCAATAGAGGTCAAAAAGGAGAGCGGGCCCAAAACGACTAAGTATAGAGTGCAAGCAAAAGGTGCCAAGTGTCAATGCAACGCTCCTTCAAAGGTAAAATCTTGAGTGGGTTTTCAAATGAGCATGGGCCTTCCATGTGTCTCAGAGTCCAAAAAGGGACAGTGTCGAGGGTTGAATAGTCAAGGTAGAGGCAGGCCAGCGGAGGGAGCCAAGTGTCAACACAACACTATTTCATAGGTAAAATTTGGGGTGGGTTTCTAAACAAGCGCCAGGCCGCCACGTGTCCAGGGTTAGACTTTTGTCTTCGCCAAGAAAAGAGACTTAGGAAAAATACAAAGAATCCCAAGAAGCACATGGAGGCCACCATGTGGACCCTATATGGACAAACTCTTTAAAATATTGCGCACTTGTGATCCAAATATTCAAATGGCCATACATTTTGACTAGAGACTCAAATTTGGGTGGGAGAAGACTTTTTGGAAACGTCTCGACACCCTCTACATGCCATGAAAACATAAAATATCATTCTTAATAGGCTTTGGTGGGTGAAAAATGGGAAAACGTCTTCCTAGGCCATTAATACAAAGCCTGATTTCTCCAACTACCATATCTGATTCGATTTGATTCGTCGGGAGCCAGATATGAAAGATTTGAGGAAGATTTGAGAAAGGAATTGATTGATAGTGGTTGAGATTTCAAAGTAGAATTCAATGTGTATCTCTAGGTGGTTAAAGCAGGATTATAATTCTTCCCTCTTCTCTCTTATTCTTCCTATATATTGTAATGAAGGGGATATTCAAAGGGTTGGTCGTTGTTTTCTCTCTCTGCCCCCTCTCTCTTTCTTCCTTAGGGTAGAATGCGTGGAGTCAAAGCCTCCTCCCATGGCTTTGTAATGGCGTTTTCTTGCCTCTTTCCCACTGATGATGTACTGTGTAAATTTTGGAGCAATAAAATATGTTTCGTGATGCATCTGTCCATCCTTGGCTTATTTTGTTGTCTCTTCTTACCTCTCATCATTACAAGGTATACAATGTGCATATTTGATGTTCATTGCATGTCATGGGAGTTTGTGTTTAATGGGTTTTCGAAGTGGTTTCTATGTGAAATCTATCTCTGGTCCATGGTGCATTCTATCCACCCTCTCCTCTGCTCACCTCTCTCCACTTTAGGTGGTCGGGTCTATGATTCAACCACTTCCTTTTCTGGTGTATCACCACTTAGTGTAGGCTCTTTCACCCTCTCTCTCTCTCTCTCTCTCTCTCTCTCTCTTTGTCCCCTTGGAATGGTTAGATTAGGATATAATAGGTTCTTCCTACACTGGAGTAGCTTGTGGCAGAGTAGATTAGGAAGCAAGAATTGGCTTTCTCGGAGGTCCATCTCAAGTTTTCAAGTCCCACAACTTGAGAGATGGTCCCATGTTGTGCAATCACAATCACACCGAATGCCCCACTTCACACCGGGTCATTCGGGGTGTTGTGATTTTTCACTAAGGTGTCTCATTTTGGCATGCACCGTGTGGCAAGTGGGACACTGAGGTTAGATCTTCCATCTTTCCAAGGTATCTCATTACAAACAACAAATCATAAGCCACCGTGTGACCACACTAATTTTTGGCATGCCTAATGGGACAAGTCTGAAGCACCTTACCACTTCATCTTAGTAGGTTGGTGTGTTCCTATTAAGGTTCAACCTTTTGAGGCACATGCAAGCACATATGACTCCATCTGGTTAATAACCCATCCTCTAAGTTGCAGACCTTTTCCATCCATTTCCACTCATTTTCATCCATTTTCTTCTTCCATCTCTTTCATTTTCTCCCATTCCATGAAGTTGTGCAATCATGACTTCATTCCCTTCATGGAACTCACACTTACAACAAAGTGTAATCCACCTCCAATGCATTTCCCAACTCCTCCAAATCAGCATTATGATCAGATCCAGAACCATTATGCTTACCCATATGAGCAAGGGTCAAAATTAGTTTGGCCATAGAGCTTATCAAGAACAAGGGGGTGCATACAATGGTAACAACTACATAGAGGATGTTGGTCTGCTAGAGAAGATTCAAAAAATGGAGGCTAGCATGGTGCAGTCCAAGGCCATAGCACAAATGAAGGCTAGCATAGCCAGGGCCATAGCACAAATGAAGGCATTCAAGATTGGTTGTAGGGCACCTTGTCCATGGGGAGGCCCTTTTCCAAGACATTACAGCCCTCAGGAGAAGCTAGACTTCATGGTTGAAATGCTGCCCCAACTTACACAATGGATTGAGGAGATCGAGGCTTATGAGTTGGAGTCAAGACAACCTTGTCAATGGGTAAGTCCACCATCTCATAGCTTTTATTTTTCTCTTTCTCAAGCAGCACCATCTCAACCCAAGCTCCAATTTCCAAGCTTCCCAGTTGCTGCCCCAAGTGTTGATTCCATTTCTCCATTCCCTAGTCTTCCACCATTTCAGTTCTTCTGCCCTTTTCCCTTCCAAACAGTCATCCCCTCCAAACAAATAAGAAGTTCCACCTCCCTCCCCACCACAAACAATTGCAAATTTGGTTGAACCCCAACCTGCCACTCCTCTTGCTTTCCCAAGTCCATGTTGGGAAGATACTCAAGAATCTAGTCAAGGACAATCAAGAAGAGGAGCCCAACAAAAAAGAAATAACAGACAATCTGATGAGTTGGGCTGCTAAATTTGGGTTTACAAAGATCCCCTTGATGGTCAAGCCAATAGAGGAGGTCAAGGTTGAAGAGCCAGTGGTGGTTGAGGTTGAATTTTTAGTAGAGGAGGAGGACCATATAGTTTTAGAGGCCCCAAGTGTGGAGTAGGCTACAAAAGAACCTTCAGTTCTTCCTCCCACTTCATCCCCTTTGAGATTTGATGTTGAAGAAGAGTTTGATCTTTCAAACTTCATGTTTGAGGAAGAGGGAAACCATGGTGAGAAATTTTTAGATCAGGAAGACACCATGGAGGAGGTTGAGCACATGCAACAGGACAACAATGAGGCAGATTATCTGTCTGACTTGGAGGATTGCTTTGATGGAGAAAATCCCATGGAGATCACATCATTTTCTCTTCCATCATCCATCTTCCAAGCATATGAGCCTACTACCATGAAGGAGGGAATTCAAGAGAAGCAACCTATGTCTCACAATGTATCTCTGGAACCAAGGTTGGAAGATATGAGTCTTCCATGTTCTTCACAAGAGAAGGAAGAAGAACAACTAGCTCCAAGCCCAGTTAAAAAGGAGCATATGGAGGTGACCAAGAAAATTTAGAGGAATTGAATCATGAGTTGGTTACACAAGAAAATACAGCCCCCTCTCCCATTCAACCTCTCCAAAAGTCTGATTTTTGGAGGAGCCTAAACTCATTAGCTTCATGTTTGAAGATGAAGCTTCATATGGTGAAGATAATGAAGATTTTAAGATCACCATGCAAAAGGGAGAGACCTTGTTACAATAGGACAATAAAGAGTTTGATTTCCTACCAGACTCAAAAGAATGTTTTGATAAGAGGGATCCAATTGAAATTGCAATATTTTCTCCCCATCATTCATTCTTCAATCACAAGAACCTGCTGCCATGGAAGAGAGTGTGCAAGCACAACCTGTAGTTTGCAACATGCCTCCTGAATCAAAGTTGGAAGATTTTGATCTTCCAAAAGTCACACTGCTGCATAGAGGAAGAGAAAGAGTATGAGGCTATCATTCCTCCCACACCATCCATCCATGAGGGTCAGCAAGAAGGCTCCATTCTTGGAGTTAGAGTTCAAAACCATGGGCAGATTCAAAGGACCATACCTTGCCCAATCAGATATTTGGCTTCATTGGAGCCAAGGGAGAAGCCAAAACCAGTCATGCCTACTTCAGGGCATGAGGATGAGTATCAAAGCACCAAGGGTCACCATCAACACCTCCAGGAGTCTAATGTAAATCAACTTGAGGAGGTATTTTCCATTAATGTTGATACCTTGCTGATATGGGTGGAGGATCGGCTTAAAGTTAGTTTTTCACTCATACAGGCAGCCATATTTAGTGTCAAATCATTTGCATGGCTGCCTCTCTTGAGAAAGGGAAGCTACTTCTCCCTGCCTATAGCAGGATTTGTTTAGCCCCTTTTCTCTCTGGTTAGTTTAGGAGTAGGAGTAGACTTTGTTTCCAGTAGAAGAAGTGCTTGTGCACACTCTGCATGTCTCATTTGAGGCATGTATGATTTTTCTTTGTACATAAGTTTTGTTTGTATTTCTCTAGAGCTACTGAGGCTAGGCCCTTCACTATTCATGGCAGAAGACTCATAGTTTCCTATAACAATTGCAAATTTCAAAATAAAACAAATACAAAGCAACTAAAGAATGTTTTCAAGACAGCCCATTCAGGGACAGATGAAAGCCCCAAGTCAAAACAATTTTCTACTCTCAGAAGCCTTGTTTCAAGATCTCTTATGAAAATTGAGAGTGTGGATGCGCGGGTAGGCTCAGGGTCAGGAAAAAGTGAAAAGCGGGTAATCGGAGAGTCCATTTTGAAAGAAGGGTCAGTACCAGGCCATTAATTATGACTCCATGCCCAATGGATGCTTCAAGGCAATTGGTCCTCTCATCTAGCAGGAAGATACCCCTGTGAGTCACCAAATTGTTATCCATATTTTGCCCCGGAAAAATTGATCAGCCATGACCCCACATAAGAAGAAGCCAGAGAATTCACGTTCAAATCCTACAATCAGGAAACAAGAGGAACTCTACAATGGAGTGGAAAGGCCTGCGAAAGATCAAAATGACCCCTGTGTAAGAAGAAATTCAAGAAATGACTCTGTCAAGTGAACCCATGCTTCAAATCCAGCAAACAGATTACAGTGGGCTCGGAAATGGAATAGAGGGTTGGGGTAGGAGGTCGAGTAGTGTCAAAAGAACCAGAGGCTCAAAGGAAAAGAAACAAAAAGATTTGAAGTCTTCGGGCTTCATAAATGGTTCAGAATGGGCCCAAAAATGACTAAGTATGGAGGAGACAATGGAGGGAGCCAAGTGTCCAAACGACACACCTCCAAAGATTAAATCTAAAGGGGCAGACCCAAACAAGCGCCAAGCTTCCACGTGTCCAAAGCCCCAAAAATTTTCACCGGCCTTGAAAAGTCTTCAACTTAGCAGAGGGTGCCAAGTGTCTTAACGATGCACATTCAAAAGTGGGATCTAGGTCGGAGACTCAAACTTGTGCTAGCCCTCCACGTAGAAAATGGTCAATAGAGGTCAAAAAAGG
Source organism: Taxus wallichiana var. yunnanensis (assembly GCA_018340775.1). Classification (NCBI taxonomy): domain Eukaryota; kingdom Viridiplantae; phylum Streptophyta; class Pinopsida; order Cupressales; family Taxaceae; genus Taxus; species Taxus wallichiana. Next base: position 452,359,297 of record CM031237.1, on the reverse strand, counting down.
AGAGTGGGCCCAAAATGACTAAGTATAGAGTGCAGGTGGAAGGCGCCAAGTGTCAACACGATGCTCCTTCAAAGGTAAAATCTTGAGTGGGTTTTAAAATGAGCACGGGCCTTCCACATGTCTCAGAGTCCAAAAAGGGACAGAGTCGAGGGGTTGAATAGTCAAGGTAGAGGCGGGCAGTGGAGGGAGCCAAGTGTCAACACGGTGTTATTTCATAGGTAAAATTTGGGGCGGGTTTCCAAACAAGCACCAGGCTTCCACATGTCTAGGGTCATAACTTTTTTCCCCACCAAGCAAAGAGACTCAGGAAAAATACAAAGAATCCCAAGGAGCACGCGGAGGCCACCACGTGGACCATGTATGGACAAACTCTTTAAAATATTGTGCGCCACAATCCAAATATTCAAATGGCCATATCTTTTGACTGGAGACTCAGATTTGGGTGGGAGAAGAATTTTTGGAAACATCTCAACACCCTCTACGCCATGGAAACATAAAATATCATTCTTAATAGGATTTTGGTAGGTGAAAATGGGAAAAACGTCTTCTAGGCCATTAATACAAAGCCCGATTTCTCCAACTACCAGATCTGATTCGATTTGATCCGTCGGGAACCAGACATGACATATTTGGGGCAGATTTGAGAAAGGCATTGATTGATAGTGGTTGAGATTTCAAAGTAGGATTCAATGCGTATCTCTAGGTGGTTGAAGCAGGATTCTAATTCTTCCCTCTTCTCTCTCTTATTCTTCCTATATATTGTAATGAAGGGGCATATTCAAAGGGTTGGTCATTGTTTTTCTCTCTTGCCCCCTCTCTCTTTCTTCCTTAGGGTAGAATGTGAGTCTAAGCCTCCTCCCATGGCTCTGTAATGGCATTTTCTTGCCTCTTTCCCACTGATGATGTATTGTGTAACATTTTGGAGCAATAAAATCTATTTCATGATGCATTTGTCCATCCTTGGCTTATTTTGTTGTCTCTTCTTACCTCTCATCATTATAGGGTATACTGTGCATATTACATATTTGATGTTCATTATAGGTCCTGGGAGTTGTGTTTAATGGGTTTGAAGTGGTGTTCTGTGTGAAATCTATCTCTAGTCCATGGTGCATTCTGTCCACCCTCTCCTCTTCTCACCTCTCTCCACTTCAGGCGGTCGGGTTTGTGATTTAACCACTTCCTTTTTGGTGTATCACCACTTAGTGTAGACTCTTTCACCCTCTCTTCTCTCTCTCTCTCTCTCTCTCTCTATCCCCTTGGAATGGTTAGATTAGGATAGAATAGGTCCTTCACCTTTGGAGTAGCTTGTGGCGGGTAGATTAGGAAGCAAGACTCGACTTTCTCCCGAGGTCCATCTCAAGTTTTGCAAGTTTGCTTGAGAGATGGTCCCATGTTGTGCAATCACACCGAATTCCCCACTTCACACCCCAGCCATTTGGGGTGCTTTGTGATTTTGCACTAAGGATCCTTTGGACACATAACCCATTCTGATTCAAAGACACATATTATAGGTAAAAGTGGAAGTTGGTCATTAAAAGATAAATATTTGTTTAAATGATGTGAATATAGGGAGTTAATGTATGTAAATTGATAGTAGATAGTGGAAGCACAAAAATTGGTTTTCCAAGAGATGGTGGATAAGTTAGGTTTAAAGAGGATTGATCATCCTAATACCTATAAGGTTTTTGGTTGTAAAGGGGCACCAACTATTGGTGAAAAAGTAATGTCTACTTGAGTTTCAAATAGGGAGGTATAAAGAATAAGTGGTTTATGACATTATGTCTATGGATGTATATGCGAGACACAAAAATATGCACTTATTACTATTACATTATGCCTATAATATGTTGTTATATGCATGATTTCCAAGTGCAAATATTAGAAACTAGTGACACCTTTTCTTAGTCCTTTTACTAATTTTGACTAATTTTGATTGTGAATTTTCCTTTTATAGTTTGTATTTATATCATTTGGTCATGTCATAGGGATAATTGTCCCTGTTCTTGGTACTATTTGTGTTTCTTGGATTTGGGATAGTAACACCCAACAAAGAAATTATCACCTAGGAACTAGCGTCCCTTCTGGGTGCTTTTGCCCAATCCACTTTATTTTCTAACTTGTCGGTTGTTACTTAACTTTGGGTATTTTCTTATTTTTATTTATTGATTTGGGTAAGATTTTTGGTGTCACTAAGTTTCCAAATTCAAATAAGGAATTCATATATATATACACAACATACTAACTACTCTAAAAGAGGGAAATTTGGGATATCACTTACTATCTACTAAGTTTGGGAAAATAGAAAAAATCAAGGACTACATTTGGGATGCAATATTCACTTTGGATAGGAGGGGATATTTCTGAATTTCATCCCACTCATCTATCTTGGCAAAAATGTAGTTATGTCCTGCTATCTTGGTACAAGTGGTATAATGGAAACATAGCTTTAAGGGACATGATTAAATCACACACCCACACACATAAAATACATAGAGTATGAAATGTAGTTAAATGCTTGATGACAATCACATTTGGGTGATAACTAAGATCCACCTAACTCAAGCATATGTATTATTTATTCCATCTATTATTTGCTTGATCCTTATACATGTAGCTACGCTTTTTTTTAGGAACATGTGTAACACATAAACCCTACAATGAAATGGATGCAACAAATAACAAAATGAAGAAGCTAAATTTATACTCTAAAAAGAGTTAAAGAAGAGAAATTTCTAGGACGATAGTTCGTAGATCGGACACTAGCACCTTGGGTGGTCTTGTCCTAATTTTTTTGGTACCGTATAAAAAGGTTCCAGATTCAGTTTCTCAAAAATATCTTGCACAACCTAGTTCCATCCTTTCCATCCCAAAATCAGTCCAAATCTCTCAATACAAGCTAAGTCAATCTTATCTCCCATCTTGGATTTTTTTTTTTACTTTGCATGTTAGATATTACTTATTACTATTATATTAATTTGATCTCAATACTATTATTGGATCCCAATCTAACCCCTCTCGGGGAGAAGGCCTAAATATCATGAGAGGGAAAAGGAAGGGGAGAGACCCATTTGGTTTGTTGTTCAGTAGCCAAGGATGGGGTCTTCCCATGCTCAGCCGATTAGGCATTCAAGGGAGTGATATGGAGGCACTTGACCGAGGGTGTGGCGTCCACCTACTACTTCGACTCTGCCTAAACCGGGGTGAGATAACCCGCGGTGCATCCTGAAAGGAAGAAAATTCATGGATATATCCTAAACCTTCGAGCTTGGTTGGGGGGTCAATATGAGGCCAAGTGCAACCACCAAATGCATTTCTCACTCAAAAGAGTTTTCACAAAGCACTTTAAACACTTAGGACCTCATACACAAACTTCTAAAGATAGATTAGATTTGATCAAAATTATAAATCATAAGGAATCTATATATCATTCTATTTTTATTGATTCTAGGAAAAATTTACATTGGACACCAAAACAGACACACTTGGGGTATACACGGTTTGTGTGTCTTTCCAACAAATCTCATGTTTAAAAAGTATACTATGCTAATGGGATTTGTAAGATGGGTAGGACATGTAGGAAAATGTTTGAAGATAAAATATGGGGATTGGAATGGGTTTCAAAGAATAAGGGTTGAGGGATGGGTAAAATGAAAAAGGATTGAATACTATGTTAACCACCTTATCATGGTACCTCTATTATTTTATGAACTATAAATTTAGAAAACTCACTCTCCCAAGGTCATCTACTCTAAGAAAACTCCAAAGAAAGCAGACAACAAAACAACCTCCAAAAATCTAGTCCAATCCTTATGGAACCATAGTTTCATGTGTGGATTATTCTAGATAGTCAGAGCCAAGGGACACCAATGAGCTACAATTTTTCACTCATTATAATTTATGGAAAGAAGCTTTATAAATTTGAGGAATGGTGCCCAATAGCATCACACAAGAGAGACACAATTCCCTTCACCACCCAAGCCACATAACCACTAAAGTGAATTCATCTATAAAAATTTTCAGTCACAATCCATACAAGATCTATAAAGGAGACAAACATTACTCAATTCCAATATCATTTTAATAACAAAGTATGAAAAATAATTCAGCATCATTGCCTAAATGTACTCATTCATGGAAAAAAAAAGGGATACATATACAAATGCTCTCAAATCTTGCTAATGGTTATAAAATCACAACCACCATCGCATAAATCTCAAATTAATAATAGTTCAAAAGAGCTTACACAATAAGAAAAATACCGCAACCAAATCACACATCCAACCCTTGCAAAGTGCATCTAAAGAGCTCCTTCATTATTTCAAAAATGTCCCCCCTCTTCTTCTTTAATCAAATATCCTCTAATACAATGTTATCCACAAAGGGACCTATCCAAATATTCCACAGATCACTTCCTCCATGATTCAAAACCATCATTTGGATAAGATAAGGAAAACAGAGAATATTCATACTAACTAATTTTCAATTTTGTCTTGTATTGCCGTGTGACCATCACACGAACATGCTCAAGAGAATTTTCCTACATGTCACACATTATTTGATTTCATTTTATGCTTTATAATATAGTTTAGCAGGAAGATATTGATGAAAATAAAATCAATTAATATATTAGACCCTTTATGTGCATTAGTTCATAATTAACACATGAAGGATATGTTCTCTCATGAGCGACTTGTCACAATTAATGCCTACTCGTGCCAATTGATTCAGAAATATATGAAGCTTGGATGTAAATCAATGATTCACACAAGCCACTTTAAAAGCATTCACTATTTAAATTCATCTCACCATCCTTTTAGGTTGCAATCCATTGAGCATTTTCACAAACACAAGCCCTTCGAGAGTTCTTCTATAAATCTTTCTTTTATAAAGGCATCATTTGGTTTAGGATCAAACCCTTCGAATTTCCATCTAAAAACTTAAGAGAAACCTTCTACTTAACTAGTCTTAATGAAGATTTTATCAAGATGGAGTTCAAGTATCTAACACTAGAACTCCCCCACTCAAAGGTTCCTCCCAAAATGTGCTACAAAAATCCTTCATGAGAAGGCTTGCAGAAAGGTCTCCTTCATTCCCTTTCTTCCAAGTCTTACTCTTCCACCTCCTTTGTCTGCAAGACCATCTTCACATAGAACAACTAAAACAACCGTGGTCTCAACATCTCCCTATAGTCCAAAATGGGAGGTTACTGGTAACTAAGGTATATTTTATCCCCTCCTTTCTTGACGTTGAGCTCCCACGTTACACATTGGTTGGTACAGTCCATGAGGAAACCATCCATTACTCAATGGATGATTGAAGCTGAGGAAATGATCTCTACTCTATAAGTAGTTGTGGTGGAGTTCCAAAATAAGGAGGCGGCTGCAAATATTCCACCCTTGAAGAATTCATAGATTCTACAAGAAAAACCGACCGATGAACCCGAATGAGTCCTTGCACTTCAATCACCAACATGTCATGGAACAAAAGCCTACCTGAAAGGGGTATCCAATCTTCTTGAGTGGGTCACCTCAGTGGAGAAGAAGGTGGAGTTGGTTCAAATTCTGAATGGGTTATGGGTTGGTATAAAATAGCTTATTGTAAGGGGGATGTCACGAAGGCTCATCAGTGAGCTTCAGTATGTTTTTAGTGTCGCGGACCATAAAGAATTTGAATCCCACAAGGATAAACTACTTGTACGTCTCCCATTGTTCATAGGGGAAATCATGACCATTGGAAACTAGGCATGTATTCTATGTATATATTTGTTTTTTGTATATATCACCATGGGTGGGGGCCCTATAGAACCCCATTTCGTAATATATATTCGAATAATCATTGTTCTCATTTCAATTTTCTGATTTCCTTTGTTTTGTGGAATGTTTTCTTTTGGCATGCTCAAAAAAATAGAATATTTCATATTCGTGTATTAATTTTTAATAAAATGAACCCCGTATGGATATAAATTTGATTTATGCCTTCAACACTTGCAAGACTACTAAATTTTGATCAATAAGCAAGAATTTTCATCTAAAAATGCATAACTGATTTTGAGCCCTGTCATGAAACATAGAGTACTTTCCTTCAACTACAAAACATGCCCAAACCCCCAAAGGGAAATCACGTGGTACTCTTTAACAATATGAGGAAGCCGGCCCCATGTAAACAATTTTTAATTCACTCACAAAAATATACGAGGTGCACATATACAACTTGATTTCGAGTCCCAATAGTGCATCGCGTGTCAGATTAAAAAAGTGTACCCTGCAAGGTTCCAGATTCTATATTTCACTTCGCACATATGCATAGATGCAAGATGTAATTTTTCTCTCACCACCCATACTCTCGATAATATGCCATGTGTTTCTTCGTGATTGAACCTCGGGGTTAGGAATAAAATTTACATTTTTCTCAAACGTAAACATATAAAGGGTGCAAAATGTGACATGCATTTTTATTGTGACCTCCATAATTCTTTGAACATTCTATTTCACTGGCCTTGGGAAGGGGATGACATTTTGCATCTACATAAAACATGTTAATCCTACAAAATTACTAAGTCCCTCCATACCCCTTAGGAATAAGAAAATGCCATTATTTCCACCGTCTATGACAATGGAAAATATGGGCAAGGAAGGATATCACATGGCTAAAAAATAACATGGAAAAAAAAATATATCCACAAGAAAATACCACAATAATTTACAATACTTGTGGATAACACAAGTCTGAACAAAGAAATAGCCAAACTCAGGAGGAAACATCAGTTAAACGGTGCCTAGATTTGGCATGACAATTATGGGCACCAACACCTTTGATGAAGATTTAAATTTTTTTAAATCATTTGGTGAACTTGTTTATTGATTAAAATTTAGTTTTCCCTAGGATCCATCATCTTGTATATTCCTCATGGTTTGTCAAAATGTGTTTTGAAATTGTCATCCTAAGCCTCTTTCCCCAAGTATGAACCTATTCCTATGACTGGTCTTTAGCCTATTTTTACAAATTCCCAAGAGGAAGTAACCTTCTATCACAAGTCACATATTACTGCTACATGTCATCCCAAAATTCCTCATGTCTTTATAAAGCTTTCCAGCCCCACTCCCGATGTTGTACTCCTACCCTATTAAGGCCACTATTTCTTTTGAATATGATAATGATGTTGCTTCTATTGCTACAAATGATACATGTGTTCAAGATTTGGTTAATTTTTCATATTAGGAAGGACTTGTTAATTATTCTTGTGATAGTTGTACTTATTTTGATATTGCATATGTTATCATAAATGGTCCTCACCCTACTCTTGTTTCCCCTCCACTTACATATGTGAAAATTATTAGATCTGGCCCTATTGTTGTTGATAATGATATTCATTGAACATTGTGTCTCAAAAGTCATATATTTATTTCTACACCGCTTGTGTTCTTCATAATGATGTTAGTACTAATTCTTCTTCTCATAATGTGTTAAAATTTGTAAAATTTCATGATGCATGTGTTTCTACTCTTGATGTTTCCAAATATAGTATACATGATGATGATCATAAGGATATTGTGCATATTGCTTGTATTTCTTCTTCTACTAAACTTGTTGATAAAAGTGTGCAAACTTATTTTCTTATTAATTCTTCTTCTCATGTTCCTATTCCTAGTTTTCCACTTGCTGATCCAAAAGTTAACTTTTAACTCAATAGTGTCCCTATGGCTACTTATAATGGAAAGATTCAACCCCTTAATGAACCCCTTAATGTTTATGTCATTCCTCCACAAGAATTTATTTCTCTTATGCATGTTGTAGGTGATTTGAAAAATAAGATCCATACCCTTACCCTTGAGAGTAAGGCCTATTATTCTAGCAATGATAATAATTCACTTCATGACAATCCTATTCCTAAAAAGATTTACAATTCATATTTTCCTAAGGGTTTTACTTTGCCTACTTTTACACTTTTTGATGGAATGGGTATCTTATATGCATATTAAGGATTTTATATCAGCTATGGCTTCACATTCTAAGTCTAGGTTACTTCTCAAATAATTTCATAGTAGTATTATTGATATTTCTTCTCATTGGTTTCATCATTTACCTAGTAGATTTATTAGTACTTATCTTGATATGGAAGAAGAATTTCTTAGACATTTTATTTCTAACAATGGTCCTAAAGTTACATTTGAGCATTTTCCTTCTTTGCATCAAGGAAAGAATGAACCTATTAATGATTATATCTTACATTTCAAATCATGCATGCATCATTTACTTTATCAGCTTATTGATCTAGAAATGCAATATATCTTTTTCATGGCTTGATTATTCCTTTGAAATAAAAATTATTATATGATACATGTGAATCTTTCACACTTATTTTCTTTAAGGTTATAGATTTAGAACAATATATGCTTAATGAACATTATGTTGCACATGCTACTAGTTATTCTACCACTCCTCCACCTACTACATATTACCTTCTTAATTTTGTACCACCTTCGCGTTCTCCATATCCTACTAGAGATCTGCTGATTATCGGCAAAATATTTGTATACCTCCACCATGTTCCACTCCCCCTCCTAAGTGGGAGCCATTGTACTTCTCACATTCTACTAGGCCTCGTGATATTTTTCACACTTTGATTGATGAGAGGTTGATTAGGCTACCCTCTAATGAGCATCATCCTCCTCATCAGTTCTTGTTAGGGAATAATAGATAAAATATGTAGAATAATCCCTCACTGTAATCGCAATAGTAGAAACTAATATGCATAAATTATTACAGATCTCAAATAAAATTGCAAAATAAAATAACACAGCCACAAAGAGATAGTATTTAACGTGGTTCACCCAATTCGGGCTACGTCCACCAAGAATCACTTGCTCGATTTTATTACAAGCCACCGCTCTCTCAATACAATACCTGAGATCCGTTTGGAGCTATGCTCAACAAACTCTCTGAGAATTCACACCCGAATTCAAAACACATCTGTAATACATTTGCTTGTACATCTATCATATGCATAAGACCATATAAATAGACAATTTCTAAAGCAGTTTTACAAAACCGTGGGTATCAAAACCATGGGCAAAACCCGTCCCATAAACCTATGGTTCAAAAAACTCACCCATATGAGAAAAGCACATTTCCCGATATGTCGGGTGCATTTTTTGAGGCCAAAAAATTTTACGCCTAATTTTTTTTTTCGAGGCCCGGCCCCGAACCCCGACGAGGATACATGAAAAGTGTACAGTACTCTTAGTGTATAGTCTTCAACACTTTTACACATGAAAACAGGCTCCACAACCTAACGATTCTGACGACGTAATCATAACCAACCATTCTATAATTTCCATAGGATCAATGGTCATAGAGAATGATTCTTATGCAATCCATGATACGCTTCATTTTATTAAGGACAAGGATGGCATTTATTTTCACACACGTCATGCTTTGATAGATCACAATATCCCATGTTGTGACACCACACACCAACATCTATTACTTTGAATACTATGGGCACAAAATTATGCACTTATTACTATTACATCACGCCTCTAGTATGTTGTTGTACACATGATTTCTAAGTATGAAGATTAGACATTAGTGACACCTTTTCCTAGTCCTTCTATTTGCTTTTGATTGATTTTGATTATGACATTGTCTTATATTTCTTGGATTTACATCTTTTGGTCGAGTCACAGGATCCATGTCCCCATTCTTGGTCTTGTTTTTTATTTTTGGAATGGGGACAAGATAATCCATTACGGGCATTACCACCTGGGGGTTAGCATCCCTTTTAGATGTTTTTCCCCATTCTCTTTGGTTTTCTAAATTACCATTTGGAACTTAACTTTGGGTCTTTTCTAATTCTTTGGGTCGGCCTTTGGTGTCACTAAGTGTTGAAATTAAAATAAGTCATATATATACAAGACTTGATCACTATCATTAAGGGCCGAGAAAATTGGGGTAGATACTTACTATTTACTATTTGGGTAAGAGAAACATTCAAAGACATAATTTGGGTTGTATCTTCACTACATATGAGGGTTTATTCTAATTCCAACTCACACAATCATCTTGAGGGAAAAGTAGTTGTAGTATGTTATCTTAGCATGAATGACACAAGGGTAACCTAGATTAAAAGGACACAATTGAAATCCCAAACACACAATAACTACATGAAGTCTAAAATGTAGTAAACCACTAAGTGAAAATCACATTGGGGTGACTAACGAGGTCAATTTGAATCAAACATATGCATTATTTATTCCATCTAATTTTTCTTGAGATTTTTGTAGGTAATTAGGGTTTTTTTGTATAAAGGTGTGTGACACAAGAACCTTATAACAAATTGGATTTGATAAATAGTGAAAGAAGGAAGCTAAGCTTAAACCCTAAAAAGACCAAAAATAAAGAAATTCCATGACACTAGCTCCCAGTTAGACACAAAGCACAGGTTGGTCCTATCTTCCTCTAGGTGATTATTCCCAAAGGTGTTCCAAAATCCAGTTTCTCAAATAGATCTTGCATAGTCCATATCTAGCCTTACCATCCTATTTCCTAGCTCAATATTAGTCCATATTTCCTGATACAAGCTAATTCATTTGTATCTCCTATCTTACAAACTTTTGTAGATCTTGTTTGTCCTTTGTTATATTCATTTGATCTCAGTCCTATGATAAATATTTACATTTATTTAAATAATTTAGTGAACCTATTTATTGGACAAACCCTAGAATTCCCTAAGATCCTTCATTTTGTGTACTCTTCATGGCTTATCAAAAGGTGTTGCATAAACCTGTCATCCTAAACCTTTTTCACCTAAGTATGAACCTAATTCTATGAATGGTCTTTATCCTATTTTTGTAAATGTCAAAGAGGACGTGACATTATATCACAAGTCACATATTATTATTGCATGACATCCTAAAATCCCTTGGGTCTTTACAGATTTTTATAACCTTGGTCTTGGTGTTGTATTCTTACTCCCCATTGAGGAAACTAGCTCTTGTGAATTTGAAAATGATGTTGCTTCTATTCTTTATAAATACTACATGTGTTGAGTATTTGGTTAATTTTTCAGATGAGGAAGGTATTGTTAATGATTTTTTTGATACTCATACTTCTTTTGATATTGTAGATGCTATCATAAATGGCCCTCACCCTACCCCTTATTCTCTTCCACTTACATATGCACAAATCATTAAAGTTGATCCTATTTTTCAAAATGATATTCTGGTCCCCCTTCTTCTTCTCAACCAAGTACTTCTTCATTGAATATTGTGCCTCAAAAGTCATATCTTTCTTCCTCCACCTCTTGTGTGCTTCCTAATGATGTTAGTACTCATTTTTCTTCTCATAATGTGTTAAAATCTGCAAAATTTCATGATGCATGTGTTTTTACTCTTGATGTTTCCAAAGATAGTGTACATAATGATGATCATAAGGATAATATGCATGTTGTTTATATTCCTTCTCCTACTAAGATTGTTGATAAAAGTGTGCAAAATTATTTTCCTATTAATTCTTCTTCCCATGTTCATATTCCTAGTTTTCCACTTGCTGATCCAAAGTTTACTTTCAACCTAACAATGTCCCTATGGCTACTCATAATGGCAAGATTCAACCCCTTAATGAACCTCTTAATGTTTATGTCATTCCTCCACAAGAATTCATTTCTCTTATGCATGTTATAGGTGATTTACAAAATAAGATCCATACCCTTACCCTTGAGAGTAGGGCCTATTATGCTAGCAATGATAATAATTCACTTCATGGAAATCCTATTCCTAAAAATATTTACAATTCATATTTTCTTAAGGGTTTTAATTTTCCTACCTTTAAATGTTTTAATGGTATGGGAACTCCTTATATACATCTTGATTCTTTCAGATTAGCTATGGATTCACATTCTAATGACATATTACTTCTTAGAGCATTTCCTAATTTTCTTAGAGATATTGTTTCTCATTGGTTTCATCATTTACCTAGTGGATCTATTAGTACTTATCTTGATATGGAAGAAGCATTTCTTAGACGTTTTATTTCTAACAATGGTCCTAAAGTTACATTTGAGCATTTTCCTTCCTTGCATTAAGGGAAAAAGAACTTGTTAATGATTACAAGCATCATTTAATTTATCAACCTATTTATATAGAAATGCAATATAACTTTTGTTGTGGCTCGATTCTTCCTTTGAAAGAAAAATTATTATATGATACATGTGAATCTTTTACACTTCTTTGCTTTAAGGTTATAACTTTAAAACAAAAGATGTTTAATGAACATACTATTATGCATGCTCCTAGTTCTCATACCACTTCTCCACTTACTACTTCTCTTCCTCCTATTACACCCCCTTCACATTCTCCATCTCCTATTAGACACACTCATGATCATTCATCTCATATTCGTAAGCATCCACAATGTTCCACTCCCCCTCCTAAGTGGGAGACATTGTAATTTTCAAATTTTGCTAGGCCTCATGATATTTTGCACACTTTTTCTTGATGAGATTTTTATTACACTACCTTCTAATGAGCATCACCCTCCTCATCGATTACAATGTAATTGTAAACAACCATTATGTAATTTTCATAGTATCAATGGTCATAGAAATAATGATTGCTATGCACTCCATTATAGGCTTGATTGCTTGATGAAAAAGGGTGTCATTATTTTTTGCACACACCATGTTGATAGATCACATTCTCCAATGTTGTGATGCCACACACCAACATCTGTTACTTTGAATACCTATTTTCCTCCTAAGGTTATCTTATCTCCTCCTCACTCGATTTTGATTATGCATGAGAAGATTCCCCACTTATCATAAATTCTAGACTTGAGTGGGTCCTGAAGGAGCACCACTCATCATGATATGATCCACATCCTCTTAGTGTTGTTATGATCACTTTAAACTTGTCATTTGATACATATGCACTTGAAACTAAATTAGTTGAGCCACTTGTGTGTAGTTGTTTCCTTATTTCTAGCTAGATGTTATATGTTCTTTTGTACTACATGATTTCATGCCTATTTTCTAGTTGTATGCCACTATTTCTCTCACTTCGTGAGGTTTATTCTTCCTTTCCTCTATTTACATTTGTTAATACTATTACTACATGAACTATTTAGTTAATCATTTTACATACATGCATATTATCAATCTACTATCATCATGATACAATATCATCACATATATGTTATACTATTCTATATTTTACGCTATCAACACATCTATCTTATGTTACCACATCAAATTTCACAATTATATCATCATGTAAACAACATCTCATATCAAATCTCATTAGATAATCAACAACTCATACATACACACACACACACACACACACACACACACACACACACACACACACACACACACACACACACACACACACACACACATCTCCAAAGTTTCGTAATAAAAATATAGGGACAATCCCAATACAACATATATCATAAATCATCCTCACTACTACTAGAGGCTACTATCGTGAGCTCTTTAACTCAAAGCCTTTCCACTAGATATTCATCTATGTTCTCGATATTGCTTCTCCTCTAACCACATCCATAGCAAGCATGCATCAACCACCACATCTATATATCATCTCCATAGATCTATGTATTTATAAAAATGCTCCGTGTTAGGACATATCCTCCCAATACCTCTCTTTCCCATGATTGCTTCATCTTAGCCTTCTCTCACTCTAACTCCAACACTACACAAGTGGCTTCTACCACCATCACATGATCGAATAAATGAGAATGCTCTCTGATAATGTGATCCAATCTCTTTAAGATTCCTTCACCTATAAAGACATATGGGGGCACATTTTTTGTTAATGTACACACTACGGTATCAATGAACACACTCTAATAATCATTTCTTACAAGATCCATAGTCATATTAGTACCTCATCACCATATTACGTACACAATATGCATCACAACAACAAATACAAATCACAATGTATCATACTTATGATGTGCATGTGCATGCCGCCAACTAAATCACCCTTAAGGGAAGGTGTTTTACCTCATGTTGGCCCTCCTCCTATATGTGCACCTAGTGGCTCTCCCACCGCATCAACCACTACAAGAAACAATATCACCCATCAACGCTTTATCCACCACTACGTATAATTTGGAGTAACTCCATGTCATCGATTATAATCGATACTATATGAATCTACCTCATATGCACTTGGTGGCTACAATTGGGCTCTTATATGCCCTAGCCTTTCACCTTCTCTCCTCATATCCTGAATCAATTTATGTCATACATAAGACTCTGACAACACATCTTAGCATATCCCAAACTGTCATGACACACGCTTGTACTAGAAGAAGTCAACTAATCTTGGAAACATATCCTCTAACCACATGCTACGACGGATGCATCGTAACTCAACCTGTTCCTCGACCCAACCACCATAATACCTATAGGCTCTCCAAATCATGGCACCAAGCCCCATCCTGTACAAAATACATCTGTATGTCATGGTATTGAACCCATGACCCCTAAGGTCTAACCCATCTAGCTGCAAAAATACCAGGTTATGCCCAATCCACTCGTGGACTACTCAATGGCCTTACTACTATTATATTATCATAGGCCCAAAGTAATAGTGTAGTAGCACCAATACCTCCACCGTGATCCTCGTGTGTAAATCTATATAAGTCTTTATACAAGTGATCCAACACACAACATATCCAAACATATTGGGTCTCATGTTTCTCAATGCTCATACAAATAATATGCATCCTATATGATATAGATACACCTCCTCCATCCAAGATGACACAAGAGGCCAACACAACCGCAGTAAAAATTTTCAACTGTGAAACCCCTGATCTCACTATATCATCCAAGGTAATTGATGACTCTTCTTATGTCCGTGACCCTGTAAAATACTATCTCGTAGTTCTTTGCTACCACCGTGCATCACCACGGGGCATAAATTACACTTGATCTCCCACAATTAGAAAGTAAAGTATCATATACATATCTTATAGTGTCATTGTCATCTCTCCAAGTAGGTAAATAAAAGGTACATGTATATGTAAATCATCTCTCGCAGAGTGTAGTAATCAAATGCATACTATGGGACACCTCACCCGATCTAGTAATGTGCCACAACCTAACACGATCTAATATATCCCACTCATCCTCCTCTAAACCAAGTACCAACAATATAGAAATATGTCTTCCTACACAGAACTCCCATGAATGTATGTCTCTCTACACAGCACATACACAACAATCCCAAGTTAGAATAAAAAAACTAGGCACAATTATACTCCTACACTCTTGTAATTCTTTGGACAAAATCATCCAACACCATCAACAATACCACCCGAACTTGGACACTATCACTTAGAATTAGAAGGTACCATACAAAAGAAAAAATTGGCCCCATCGGCTTCATATTAGACATAAACGCCAAAACTCACAAAAATTTAAAAAAGCTAAAATGGTTAAAAATGTTATACTAATACCTAGATTACTTCAAAAACACCATACTCACTAGCCGATTTTTGTTTAAGTCGAAAACGCCTCTACAAATCTCTCAAATCTTGACGGAATCACCTTTCGCGCTCATGGCATCCTTGCAATCCAGATCTCAAATCACACTAAGTCAATTTACAAATGAAATTAATATTGAATTTTCTAACCTTACTATTTATAGTAAATCATATTTTTACTACGATTATTATAGTACTTAAGACAACTAATTCATTGACATTTTTTCTTCCATATATTCAACCTCGTTTATCCATTTTCGCGCCATAAGAAAACCTAGAACCATCTCTTTGATGTATACCATATGGAACATTGACTACCACACTTCCTCTACTTTCTAACACACTACACTTGTATCTCACCTGGTAACTAATTCTATAGGTTTCTAGTTTCTATTCACACGAGCACTCTACTTTTCTTAGGGTCATGGCTTTTGTCTTGCTTCTCACCCTTCGTTGTAAGGGGGAAATATTCGTGGTTATCCTATTACCTATCCCGAATGTTTTGAGTAAATTTCTAACGTAATTTACACACAATCACGTCACATACTACCACCTTATTTTCAATTAGTCACAAAAATATATTCCAAGTACAAAACTATCTCGATTCGATAATTTCTTATATTTTGACAATGTTTCACCTCTCAAATGACCTAATATGGGGGCAATTCAACTCTCCTAAGAAGTTTTAAATCAATCAAATTCAAAAAATTACTATGTTTCAATCAATAGAAGTCGTTTCTAAATTCTAATTCTATTAGTATTAATATCCCTCCCAGTGGCCTAACTTGGGAGCCAAAAAAAATTCAAGAACTATCCCATTTGGCCTAGTTTTACAATCTTACATTGTGAAGTAGGGAAATGAGACATCATTTCTTATCCTTACTCACTTTGTGAGGGATTTTTGTGACTAATAGACAAGTAACAATTGGTTCATTTTCGCTTGCTATGGTGGAACCTATTTTGAGGAAGTGTCATGTTGGGAAGAAAATTTAATTCCCTTTCCTAATGCTCTTTCTCTAGTGTTAAGATGCTCAAATCCATAGAGTTTTCACACTTTGATTTAGGAATTGATCACAATAGATACCTCCTTCAATCTCTAAGTTTCAAATTCTCGGGTATCTCCAATAACACATTTCTATCTAATGGATCCTTATGTAGAACACCATCACCCCCATGGATCAAAGAAATGATCCATGGTTCGTCATACTGATATTCCTACTATCGACATGCCGGTGTTACAACCCCTTTGGCCCTCTACGGGTATGTTCTTCTTATACCCTTTATGCTATTGAATTCATCTAAATAACATAAAGCGGGTGTCATGCCCATGATTGTATGACCCAAAATAGACATCCAAATGATGGTAAAAATTGACACAATTTTTTTGAAACTTTCGTTAATAAATTGTGTATGACAAAAACCATTGTTGATTAAAACAATGGTTTCAAGGATGTACTAAAAATTTAAAAAGTACTTGCATCACAAAGCCATTATCCATGTAAGTAAGGTTATTATAAATTGTTTCAATTGTACCGAGAGAGTTTTTATTTTCCAACTTTAACTTAATAAAATGAAATAACAAAAACAAATTGACCTCGGAAGATGACAGGTTTACCGATACACTGCGATGAGTGATGTTGATATTGATGAGTGATCGGTGTCGGTAGATCCAAGTGGGCACACAACTTATTCTTTCTAATGGGATAAGCTACCTATAATGCACAAACACTCAGAAAAATATAGGATTAGATAAATATATGGTGGGTTCTTGGCAAAGGATAGTCCCCGGAAGTCAATGGACTTCCTTGTAAGGATGTCAATTTGTGTTCAAGAAATCAATCTGATAATGATAAGATAAAATGATAAAGCAGACGATATAACCAATAATGCAAAGGCAAAGGGATTGATGCATTCCACGACTATATGATGGTCGATGGTGATACTGATCCAAAGGGAGTCTAGGGATCAAAAAATGGCTCAAAGGAGTAAGGATGTAGATAACTGTGTACTCACAAAGGTGAGAAGAGTGATAAATTTGATTGAGATAACTAATAGATTGCTATAGATGGCTCAAAGGAGCTTGATATGACTGGACAGACACTTGCATAGGTAGAGTGGTAATTAATGTTGGAATCTGGATGTCAAAAGGGAAATCTTAATGGTTAAATGATCTAACCGACAGGATCGTCGGAGAGTGAGGCCGATTGACGACAATTAGGATAATTAATGATGATTGCTTTGTGGAAATTTATAGGCTACTAAAATACGAGATAAAGTCGATTAAATCTTGTAAATGATGAGTAAATAGGATAGTAATGCAACATGAAAGGCACTTACCTTGTATAAGTTGATAAATGAAGACTAGAAGATGATATTACTCGAGAGAAGAAGATTGTTGAGTTGATTCTGGACATGTGAATGACATTCAAAGGTTGGGGAAGAGATTATTGATGTCTTGAATGTTGCTATGATGATCTCTGACTCTATGATAGGGCTATGATACAAATAAAATGCAATGTAAAGTCCTTAAATAATGTCTAGCTATAAGCTAACCTCAAATGGAGGTCTGAAACTCATTTATATAGGGTCACCACGACTGGGAGAATCGGTTGATGATTCGTAGGATCGTCGGTGATCCGGATTTTATAGGGAAAAGGTTGAAACTACTTCCCAAATTGAGGTTTTTGGTTGTTTTGACAAAGGATGGGTGTTGGAAAGAGGTTATATGGGTAAGGGGTTATGAAATGGTTGAGAAGTTACTTATTTTGTTTTGGATTTATTTGATTTTGGTTTCTAAGTGGTTTGGGTGGTTTTAAGAGGAGTAAAATAGGATTTTACAACTGTAGAATGATATTTACAGGGAGTAAATATAATGGGGAGAAATAAGACTTAGGATAGAGGATTAAAGATGATAATATTGATGTGATAATGTGGAGACTTAAGCGAACACAGATATAGGAATTAGCGGTGCTAATTTTAGGTGTCTACATCACTTTCCACCAATGAGAGGGTAATCCAAACACCATAGGGTTATATTGCACCATAATACTTAATCCAATTAAGGGTGCCTAGGAACAAACCAAGTGATACTCATTCCGATAAGGTGGCTTGATCTTAATTTCATTTATCCATACCAATAAAATTAATCAAGGAGCAATGAGAAAAAACCAAAGTTATTGCTTACACAAGTAAAGACAACTACATTCAATCCAAATACCAATTTTGCAAATAAAGGATGCTAATAAAATTCTCATCATCTTATTGCGCCAATTAGGGTCAGTTAGGCTTAGAGTGTGTCAAAAAAACATTATCTAGTTATATTTGACAACAACAAGTTAAGAACTTATGTCGGGAGTGTAAGAATATTCCCATCACATTATAGTGTTATAACGTCACTTAAGTTAAATTTTAATTTTCTCCCACCAAGGGAGAGGGTCGAGTAAACAATATAAGGGTTTGTAAATGATAGAAAAGGTTATTTGAAGTACATACTAAACCAAAACATTCAACTAAGTAGAGAAATATAAACCAAATTATGAGATCCTTTTTACATTTTAGTGTTATTAGGTTGTTTCCAAGTTTCCCACCACGGGGTTTCAATAAGCAAGCAAGGATATTTATTTAAATAAGGTCTTATATCATACCCTAACACACACAACCATTGTAATTCTAATATATCATTTCAGTTTATTCGCCCAAACCCCACTTGCCCTTGTTGGGGTTAGCACAAGGTTGTATAGATAATATATTAGATCTAAGCATACATACAATAAAAGCCAATATTCTACCGAAGAAATATACCAAACAAGAGATATAAATCAACACCAAATTTAACGTTGTTCATCCAATATAGGCTACATCCACCAAGAAACAAGACAATCTATTATCAAAAGCTTTGTGAAGATATACAATGAAGATTTACAATCTTCCACACCTCTTAGATGTACAAGACTTTCTTTCTCTCAAGTTTCTCCTTCTTCTCCGAGAATTCTCTCTCACACAATTATTCTCACAATAATCAACTTCCACAATCCTTACTTCTAAACCCTAACTTTCATGCTTATATATTCATATAAAAACTTAGGGCACTTAGCCATGCATTCGCAATCAATAGATCGCTTTAATGCTAAAATTAGATATAATTCATGTGAGTTAATTAAAACACTCACGCATAGGTAACTAGATGCCGAGTTAGCCCTAATCGATGTCGGTTCCTCTTCCCCGATCGATGTCGGTCATAGGTGAATGATTCCGGTCCCTCCATAACCGATGTTGGTTATTGTGTTTTCTTGCAAGTTTAATGTTGAATGCTAATCTAAAGTAATTGAGCTCTGCAACTCAACAATCTCCCACTTGGAAATAAATTACTAGACTATACATGTACAACGTCATTCTTTCCCTAACATAAAATTCAACACTAAATGGACCACTTGGGCAATGAAATCTCTAGGTTTTCTTAGAGCCCGGGATCAAATGGATCTTCTCCATTGATCCTAGGTATTTGATAAACCCTAAATTTCTCCTTATAATTTCTTTATGGTATTTATTAATTTCTCCTTATAAGGATTGAGGGAGCATCTAAAAGATTTAGAATTCTTTTTCCAGGAATTCGGGATGCAAGTGAACATTCACAAAACAAAAATCATGATTTTCTCCTAAAAGGAAAGAGAAGCAAATTAACTTTCTCTTTGAGGGGAGTCCATTGGAAATTGTTACAGAATATAAATATCTTGGGATTGATTTTCACAACAAGATGAGCTGGGAAACATGTAGAGCAAAAAGGATATAGGGAGGTTGGAAAGCATCTTACTTACTTCAAAATAGGTGTAGGAAAGTTGAACTTTGGGATTGGAAAACTAAGAAAACCCTCTTTGGATTGTTGGTTACTCCGGTGGCACTTTATGGTTGTGAGGTTTGGGGAAGTAGCATGTCAAAGCATGGATGGAGACAATTAGAAAGAATCCAGAAACATTTAATCACAAGCACTCTTAAAGTTAAATCAATAGTCCCTTATGAGATCTTGTTGGCTGAAGCGGGTATCTTCCCGATGGAAGCTTCGACAATAACTCGGCTAATAAGTTATTTGAAAAAGTTGAAAGCATGGACAATCATCACTAGACCCAAAATGGTTATAGAGGATAATCTAGAGTGCAGAAAGAAAACTTGGATGAAACAAAACAACAAATGGGGCATCAATTTTTAGGAGTGTCCTAACAACAACAGGGAAATAAAAAATTATGTGATGGAGAAGTTTAGGACTGCCATGTGGACAGAGCAGATTGGTCATAAGAAAGCACAATATATCAAATATTTTAACCCCACTTGGGAACATGATGATAAAGCTTATCTAGGGGCAGTTATCAAAGGTAAGGCAAGGATTCTAGTGGCTCAGTTGAGGACCAGATCTCATCATCTCCGTTGTGAAACTGGTAGATGGACTATTCCCAAAGAGGATTGGGAAAGGAGAACTTGTCTTTTCTAGCAGTAAAGGGGTTGTGGAAACAAAATGGCATTTCATTATGGAGTGCTCAACATATGATGATATCTCGCATCCAAGAATGAAAACGATTTAAAAGTGGACAACTTAAATGAGTTATTTGAAGAAACAAAACTCCAAAGGATCGCTGGTTTTGTGCTCAAGATTCACAGTAGGAGAGTTGATATTGCAAAGAGTTTGAAATCAACTTAATGTCTCAGTTTCTTTTGGTCCCTTAGACTCTTCAGTCTCATGGACGTCAGTAAAATCTTTCATTTCATTTCATTTCTCATATTTTATCTTATTTTTCTCCTTTTTACATGTTTCTGAAAAGTTCTCTCGTGGATTCAATGGAGTTTACAAGTCTATCCCTCGACCATTATTTTTCTATGATCTACATTTTTGGTTTCTAGAGAAGGATATTTCAGAACTGTATAACATATTCGAAGTGGGGAAATTATATATGCAATCCCATCTAGATGTATAAGA
Organism: Taxus wallichiana var. yunnanensis; assembly: GCA_018340775.1. Classification (NCBI taxonomy): domain Eukaryota; kingdom Viridiplantae; phylum Streptophyta; class Pinopsida; order Cupressales; family Taxaceae; genus Taxus; species Taxus wallichiana. The sequence continues at coordinate 452,337,816 of CM031237.1, read as the reverse complement.
AATTCTCAGCGTGTAATTGTATACATATCAAAATTGGGTTTATATTTGTAAGTTTTTATGCCCCCAAATGGACGGCAACAACCATATATCGTCCTTGCAGGTTAACGTTTAGATGCTGACACAGGTCAGGAAACCAACGACACAGATATATTTATTTTGGATGCGTTGAAATCTAACGTTGTAAAGCTGATCCATGTGGGCTAACAACGCAGGGGAAAACCAGAGATAACAGAGAATGAATCTAGTCATATTTATTAAGGACGTGAACGGTGAATGAATTCTAGTCGCGTGTCAATTTTTTTGTGCTTTTATAGAAAACGACTGCTTTTGCAGGTTCTTAGGAGTCCAGGACAAATGTCCCTTAGCCAGAAGAACGACACGAGTGATGGGACAAATACCTGTCAACTGTAACTGCGAAGGATATAAAGGCAGAAGAATATACTGATGAAACTCAAACTAAGAAAACATATCGTCTCTGTCACTATTAAACTAATTTGATTAATTTAAATATTAAAAAATTAAATTATTTGGCGTCCGTTTTCCCGGAACAATTTGATAGACGATGCTCAATTAATTACATCGTTTTTAACAATAGATACATTTATTTACTATATTTACAAAGATTTTTCAAATATAATTTTCTAATCACAAAATTGTAATTACTTAGTTTTCGTTGTTTAATACGATTGTAAATACACATGCACGGTTGGAGGATATCTAAAATACATAAGAACGTGTTACTTTCTTTTTACACATGGAAAAATGCAAGCCTCACACGTAATAACTATTGATAAGCTCCAACCTCGTTGGTCATGTTAAGTTGCATTTATATTTTCTTTGCTTTAGATTTCTCTTTTTAAATAGTAGTGCAGATTTTTGAACCCTTATATTTAATGAATTATTCTTGCATGCACATATAGAGATGGAGAGATTTAGATTTAGATTTTTACGTCGAAGGCGTATACTCGGTCAAAACTTTATATGGGTGAAGCCTTACCAAGTCTAACACATTCTAGGAAATCAACGGTGGAGAGGAGTTTGCAAGAAATGTGTTGAAATCATACGGCTATTGTTCATTTATTAGTTGTATCCTTTGGTTGATAGGGTTGTGGCCAGTAACAACCTTGTCATCGATAATATTATAGGTAGCCTCCACGCGGTTCATAATGATCTCGCAGCGATTCGAGGATGTCTCCGCCGCTCTGCTTTTGCCATTGGTGTCCTTTGGTGTCCTTTGGTTGATAGGGTTGACAACGTAACAAACTTGCCATTGGTGTCCTTTGGTTGATAGGGTTGACAGCCAGAACAACCTTGTCATCGATAATATTATAGGTAGCCTCCACGCATTCATAATGATCTCGCGGGCGATTCGAGGATGTCTCCGCCGCTCTGCTTTACTTTGCAACAAATACGCAAGTGTGAAGAACAAGAGTAACTTACAGTTATGATCACAATCCATGGTCGATGTCAACTGAATTATGGATATTTGGAATAAAATGTCCGCATGACATGTATTTAAAGAGAATAATTCGAAAGAAAATCATGAGGCATTGAGATCAACAAGATGATGATGGCCATGCTTTATAGGTGTTGAAAGTTATAGAAACATTAATTAAAAATTAAAAAATAGAAAATATGTGGATGAGGTCAATCGAAATTTATTCAAAAAGTAAGTGACTAGCGGTCTTTGGGTAATTGGGAATGGAGAATGGAATTGCAGACATTTCTAACGTGGGTGGATGTCTTGGGCGTACATGATTAATTAACGATCTTTGCGCAATTTATAATATTTATTACATCCCTTCTCGATCCGCAATGTGGTCCATTCCATAAAAACTAATTGTAGTATATGCAAATTCGAAGACTATCAATAGCTATCTCTGTGTTGATGGTGTCATGTGCATTGTGGAGTCTCGCACAAATAACCATAGAACTATTATCAGTAATTCCACTAGCGATTGCTTTATTTTACACAATATGAGCACGTGAGCTAGGGAGGCGTGCACTGCGGGATCACCGTGAACCGCGTGGTACAGCCCAAGTGATTTCCAATTCCATGTCAAGCATTCTGTCAGCTCATATTGTGCAAAATAGAGTAACTTCCAGTGGAATTATAGTAATAGTTGCTATGGTTATTTTTGCAGACACAAAAAATTCTCGCCATGTTCAAGACTTTCGCCATAATCAATCTTAAGGGTGGCAGGAGAATAGCGAGAACCCATCGATGATCCACTCACTATCTGCATATAAGTCGAGGTACATCCCACATCATCTACTCACATAGGCACCGTGTCCGCATCCGCCTCCCTCTGCATTTGGGGGCGTAACAGGCCCATGCACAACTTGGCCTTACCCCTGCTCTCCCATTACTCATATAGATCTATGCCATACATATGGCTCTAGAGGCACATCCGCACTATGTCAAATTGTCATGGAATTCACTCATAAAGAGCTCGACCACCCTTGAAAACCTATCCTCCAACCACATATTACATCAAATGCATTATAGCTCCACACGATCCTCAAACCATCCCCTATAGTTCCTATATAGCCTTCAAATCACTACACCGAGGCCCCCATCCTATCTAGAATCAACCTATATGTCATAGTTTCAAACCAATGACTCCTTGGACCAACCCATATAGCTTCCAAAATCACGGGTCGAGCCTCGATATACTTGTGGACCACTCAACGGTATCACTATGGATATGTGTTCATAAGTCCACACATGCAACATTCAAGTAACAACAATCCCACCGCCATGATCCTCTGTGTAAATATGTACAAATCTTTATACAAATGAGCCAATATGCAATGGATCCAAACATACCGACTCCCATACTCCTCAATACTCATACGGATCTCATGTATCTTATATGATATCGATACCCCTCCATCGTCAATAGCTACACACGAGGCTAAAAACACTGCAATAAACTACCACACCCGTGGAGCACTCAATCTTATTATGTCATCTATCATAATCGATGACTCTGTATGTGTTCGTAACCCTATAAATTATTACCTTGTAGCTCTCTACTACCACCATTTTTCACCTAGGGGCATCACCTGTACCCTCTCTCTTACTACTAGAAATTGTAGTATCCTATATACATCCTCAAGGGCCACTGTCATCTCGCCAGTAGGTAACTAAAAGGTACAAGTGTTTGCACACCATATCTCATAGAATGCAGTCATCATATGCATATTATGGGGTACCTACCCCAATCTAGTGATGTTTCACAACCCGACATGGTTCAATATATCCCACTCATCCTCCTCTAAGCCCAATGCCAACGATGTAGACAAATTCCTTCCTGCACGGAACTCCCGTGAATGTATGTCTCTCTGCACAATATAGATAAACACAACAATCTAAAGTTAGCATCTCAAACCATGTAAAAACATACTACTAAGATCCTACAGATCCCTAGATAAAAACGTCCAACACCTTGGATAGTAGTGCCACAACTTGGACACTACCACCCGTAATCGAATGGTACCATCCATTGGAAAAAGCGCCCTGTTGGTATTTTCTTGGACAAAAAATGCCCAAATTTTCAAAAAATTGGAAAATGCTAAATTACCCAAAAATCACTTTCTACAGCCTAATATACTTCACAAAATACGTTACTTACCAGTTGATTTGTAGTTTGTGTCGACACTATCTCTATGACCCTCTCGAATCTCGTCACGATCACCTCGTGCATACAACATCCCCGCAACTTAGAGTTCAAAATCACAATACTCCAATTTACAAATGAGGATCTTATTGACTTTTCTAACCTTACTATTTATAGTAAAATCTTATTGTCACTCCAATCACTATAGTTACTATGTTATCTTTTATGACAACTAATTCATCATCAATGTTTCTTCCATATCTTGAGCTTCATTTATCCATTTTCAGCACCATCAACAATATTATAACTATATCTACACCATCTCTGTATCGATTATTCATTGCCATACCTACTTAGGCTATGCTACATGATATTACCATGTTTCACTCCTTGCTATATTATTCTATACTCCTTCAATTTCTTTCATAACCATTTCTTTCAAAGCGCATGGTTTGACGACTCACCTCTCACCCCTTCGCTAAAAGGGGGAAATATTAGGGTCATCCTATTACCCCTCCTAGAACAATCCAAGTAAAATCTCCAATATAATACATGATTCCTACCTTCAAGTAATCACAAATCTATATTCAAATCCTACAAAAGCTTTTACTCAAAATATAGCTTCAATCTATCTCAAGTGTTAATTTATCTCAAATTTTCATATTTTTCTCGGATTCTCACAACTTTTCTCTCAAGTGACCTAATTTGGGGTGATTCAATCTTTCAAAGTAGTCTCAAATCAATCAAACTCAATCAAATACTATGTTTCAATCAATACAAGTTGCTTTGATTTTGTTCTAACAATATCAATATTTCTCCCAGATGACCTAACTTGGGAGCCAATCAAACCAAGCACTTTTCCATTTGACCAATTTTTCACCCTTACAATCATAAAGTGTGGGAAATGAGACGTCATTTCCTTTATTGAAATAATTTATGGGGGTTTTGTTGTGCCTAGTATGAAAGTTTCAATTGGTCCATTTTCGTTTGTAGTGGTGGAACCTATTTTGAGGAAGTGTCATGGTGGAGAGAAAATATGATCGCTCTCCCAACACTCTTTCTCTAGCAACAAGATGCTCAAATCCGTAGATTTTAGTGACATGGTGCTCAATTATATAGAGTTATTTACACTACCTCAAGAATTGATCACTCTCGACCCTTCCTTTAATCTCTAAGTTTCAAAGTCTCATATATCTCCTTAGCATGTTTTCTATCCAACGAATCCTCTTATGAAAACACACAGTCCCGCATGGATCAAAATGGTGATCCATGGTTTACCATGTTGTGATTCTTCTTACTATCGGCACGTTTCGGCTACAAGTCCTTTGGTCCTTTATAGGTATGTTCTTCTTATATCCTTTATACTATTGAATTTCATCCAAATAACATAAAAGGGGGAAATGTAGACACAAAAATATGCACTTATTACTATTACATTATGTCATAGTAAATTCAATAATGGCATAATGTAAAAAAACTAATCTACAATTGCCCCTACCACCCCTCTTAAATTCAATAATTTTAATCTACAATTGTAAAAAAAAAACTTTGCAAAAAAATGTTTAATCTTTGTTGTAGTATTTTATTTTTTAGGAGGCATCCTTTTTGGGAAAGGATTCAAAACGACTACTTGAGTCAATGACTTAACAAATTTTTGACTTATGATAACCTCTCCCAAGCATGAGTCTATACTTGCTTGGCATAGAAATGTCATTATCCTAATGGGATTTGATCTCGGGTCAATTAACTTGTAAATTCAAGTCCAAACCAAAACACTAAACCAAGGTTCTTGAGAAGTCACTTACAAATATTTGACTTATGATAGCCTCTCCCAAGTGGAGGTTTAGGTCAGTTAATTTGTAAATGTAATTCCACATCAAAACACCAAACCGGGGTTCTTGGCAAGGCAGTTACAAATATTTGACTCATTATAGTCTCTTCCAAGCAAAGGCTTACACTTGCTTGGCATATATATACCATTTTTTTAGTCAAATTTGATCTCCAAACAATTAAATTGTAAATATAAGTCCATACCGAAACACAAAACCAGAATGTTTGACAAGACACTTAATTTTGTTTAATATGATAGTCATTACAAGTAACCCATTGCTACTACAATTATTTTCTTGATAAATAGAAAATATTTAGAATCAAATCACCACTTGGATATTGGTATCCACCAAGCACTGTCCTATTGGATGCCTATTATTAAAGTTTTCTACAACCTTTGGTAAGATGTGGTAAAATTTCTGATTGATGTGTTTTGTGAAAGTTACCTCCTCAACACCAACCTCCTTAGTGGCGCTAATTAATAGCATTCCTTCAATTTTATTTTCCTAAAATCCTAAAACGTTAAACCCTAAAACCTAGAAACCTTGCAAATTAACATTTTCCTGTTGAAACGACAAGATCATCCAACAGGTATAAGGAGATGGCGAATTCACGGATCAGTGCATTGTTTTTCACAACCCTACCAAGTTCGAGAGGAGTTTGAGTAGGTATTTTCACAATGGATGTTAGTGGTGTAAAAATCTAAAAGGGAAATGAAGAAAACTCCAAAAGGGTAGATGGTGATGAGAATAGAGAGAGGAGCGGTAAAACAAAATGCAATGGAAATGGTGATGGGTTTCTAGAAGTGGCAAGAAAATCACAAAAGTGAACAATGAAAGTGGTAGGAAATCCACAGAGGCAAACAATGGCAATGGCGGTGGTAGAAAAATAGTAATGAAATGAACAACAAATCAACATATGCAATCAAATCAATTTTCTCTAAAACAAGAACAAAGGCTAGGGAATAGCTTTAAAATCCGAGAAGATGAGCCAAGGAAAAGAATGATTGAAACCAAAGTGCGAAAATAAGAAAAAGGGTGATAGAAACCAAAATCAAGAAGATGTGCAACACGGAGTATAAGGATTATCTATTTAAATGGAAAGGAAATAATTTTGAGGATGCAACTTGGTTGAGCATTGCAAATGTCATAAGACATGGAATTATGATTGTTTAAGCAAGATCTCAAGTTTTTGAAATTGCATGAGGTATATGATGCAAGAACATCGAGGTTAAAAACTATCTCGTATTAACCATTTGAGTCAATTTTATGTCATTGGTGGGTTGTGTTGTGTTGCATTTATTATTGGCGGGAAGTATGAGTTTAGTTGAAGTAGAAAAACATTATTTATGTTGTGCAAGCCTAAGTGAATTCATGGAATGCTACAAACCATTTTCGAATCCATAAAGTTAAATATCTAAAGCCATGGGACACTACGAGTCTGTTTGAAATCTAAAAAGTAATGAAGGATGTTGTTTGAATCCATGAACAACCAAAAATCCAAGGCAACATCACATATATTTCTTGGAAGTTGATTGGTTATGATTCAAGTCATGTAATGGGTCCTTTGGGCCTTGTCTTTGTGTTTGTCCATAATTTTTAGGATTCTAATTGGGTGGATTTTATTCCTATATAAAAATTCTAATTGCATTAGGGGTTTAACTAGGAAGTAGCATAGTTATAACTCTTATAAATAGGATAGAGTGTGATGTGATCCTAAGGATCAGAGAAAATTTTGATTGTAATGATCTAACATGACATACACATCGTTGGCAATCAGTTTGTGTGTGTTTTATTCTTGTGACTAATTGATTTTTTTTTCCTATTGTTTCTTTCTAATCTGTATCCTATTGTATACCTTTTGTGTCTGTTTTCCATGCATAATTTTGAGGACTACACGGTCTAAGGAGGATCTTCATCGAACAACCTTATTGTATATGTTTCATCATCCAAAGGATCAAATGATTTTATGGATATTAAAGGGACATCATAGAAAAAACCATTGTAATATGTAATATTTGAGACTTTGAGGGAATAACTTAGTTAGAAGCTTATTGTTGCAAGAATAATCTAGATAAGTCGCATAGAATGCTTGAAGGTGTTGTTTGGGATCCATTTTACCTTCATAGAGTGGAAATTTATGAGAAACAAATCCTATAGGTAGAGTGTAAGATGTCACCCCAGGTGCTAATATAATGTGAAGTAAGAGGTTTTAATCCATGACATAATAATCTCTATAGACATTCTACTATAGATATAACACTTGATCTCTAAATAAATAATTGTTTGCTATAATGAACATGCAATGGGAAGAGTAATCAAGGGACTATTCATGTGTACAAAGTGTGGTGGAATCATGGTATGCATAGCAATAGGAATTGAAACTTGGGGGAGGGGGAGCATTGGGTTCCCCATACTAGAGTCATCCATTTTATTATTTTCATCCTGGCTATGAATAAGAAGGCATCAATGTGACTTGAGTTGAGATTAAGGAATTCCACAAATTCTTGTTCATCAATATGATTGAAATTATGTAATGTTGTATTGGGGGTGGTATTATCTTGACTAAATTACCCTTGAGAATTTTTATAAAGGATTGTCATGACAACATTTTCAAGAGGGTAGTTGGTCATAGGTGAATAAGACATGCTTGTAGACCACTTAGAGACAATTATATAAGTGAATAAGTTATATAGATCTTGTCATAAGGGGTCTAATAATACATGGTTGAGGCCACTTAGACACAATTGTCTAGATATTATCATAACCCACATATATAATAATGTCTAATGATTAAATAGATTGTGGTTGGTGATAGGTGAATAAGTTACATAGATCTTTTCATAACCCACATGGGGTATCTTACTAATGTGCTTACATTGCATATACTTAGGCTCACATCGGGCATATATTTTCATAGTGATATCTCCCTATGTTATATATTACTGTTTTGTATCTTCCTATCTTATATATGATGTGTGCAAATGATGTGTGCATGCCCTTTTCTTTAAGATATTTTACTCATAGTTTTATGACACACCTTAAAGGGGGCATATATTCCACTTATTTTATTTACAAGACTATGAGACACCCCCTTGCTCCTACACATAGAAGTAATCACATGGATTTTTATCCAAGACATAGAAAATATAATCCACTTGGTTTCACAATGAGGCACACACACATTAGAATTTTAGCACATATTTTGATTTTTGGATTTCTCAAAGGCATATTCATAGTATTTAACACAATAAGGTGTATTTATTTTTATAATTCCCCCCATATTTTAGGAGTTTGTTACTTATATATTTATATAGACACGATTGACTTGTAGATGTTTCCACATGTTTGCGAAGCATGGATTTCTATACCCTAGACACATGATCATATATGTTATTTAGCAATCTCCCCAATCCTACTCTATGGATGTGATTTCTATATCCTTTTATTTTCATCTCATCATTATTTAAATATTTTCTTTGAGAACTATCAACATCTTTCTAAACGATCATGGAAGAACATTTATGTTCACATGATTATTTTAATTTGATATATGTGCACATGTACATCAAAGTGGGGTATTATGTAGACACCTAATTTTGGTATGTATGACTCATTTTTTCAATGGTGCTAGTGTATTTGTGTATATCAAAATTATTTTTCTGGATTAGACTCTTGTTGCATGCATTCCTTGTATTGTTTAATTTTCAACATGTTTCCCTCTATTATTCTCTTTTTGCTTCTATATTCTTGTTGCTCTACCCCTAACTCCTTTCCCTTTTTCATGTTTTCTCTCTCCTCGTTAGTTTTCTTTCTCGAGACCCTTGTTTTTTACTATTATGGGATTTTTCTTAAAATAGACATATTACAATTTTGGCCCGCCATAGCCATATTACTATATTTTTGGTCATCTTTATTGAGGCCCCTTTTGACCTAGTGAACCAAAGTGTGTTATGGAGATTCCTTGCTTTATAAAAGGCTCCATAAGCTCATGTCAGACTTCTTATATGCACTTTTCAAGAAGAACATGTGATATTTTTAGTAGATTATCCCTATAGACATGCCAACCTAAAATCATCCTATATGGTTTAGGGATTGTAATTTATTTTGTGTAAACAAGTTATGTTGGCATGTATCCACACTAAACATTAAGGGGGAGTGTTGGAGCAGTAATATTTTTTGGGGACACATTCATGTGGTCACCACAGAAATTTGACTCCACAATTAAGCTTTACAAGCTTGATATATAACTTATATTATAACTTGTACATAAATTTTTAGTTATACACGATTAATTTAATTAATTATTGTTAAGAGCGAAACAGTTTCATCGAAGGTCAGATCCGAATCACCCATATTTTTAATAGGGTGATGTCCTATCGAGATCGGGCATTGAATCAATTTTGGCTATGTGCATCGTTATTCAATGTTGCTGTGAAGAAGTGGAAGGAAGATTTGGTGCTAAGTTGCGCCCATTTACATCAAATAATTGTTCTTATTATTCTTGATTAATAAATCTAGAAGTGCATTCATAGTAGGTTTTTTTACCTATTTACAAGTTTCCCAACTCACATATCGTATCTTGTGTATTTGTATTTACTTATAATAATGTAATTTACTAAATTGGTGTATAATGAAACCTGTCATATCAACTTGGAATTTAACATCCTAAATATTTTACTTTTTAAAATTAAAATCTTTCAAACTCGACATTACAGGGTATATTATGGTTAATGAAAGATAGTATTTTACAAATAACTTGTAATGGACTCTAAAATATCGAGTGAGGTTTTGGAGCCTTAAAACAAATGAACATGATTTTCAAATGAATTTTACCATATATATCAGTTTTCAAAACTCGTAGTACTACGCTTTAGCCTTTACCACTAAAAAAGTGTTACTATTAAGCCGAGGTACTTTACTTATCTTTGTTTTTTTGGTTTACTTTACTTCTTTATCTTAATAGATTATATGATTTATTTTTATTGATTATATGTAAAATTACAATAAAACTAGTATCACTTTAAAATCTTCTCTCAAACATCCCAATTATTCCAATTTTCTTACATTCTAGAGATTCTTTTATGTTAATTTTTTTTTAATAATTTATATCTTATTTAACTTGGTTACAATAAGTGAATAGTGGTTAGTCGTAATACAATAATAATGTAAAACCATGTTTCCCCATTTACTAGAATAAGACTTTAAGGAGGTGTTAAAGGAGAGCCGAAAGCATGGCCCAAAGCCCTATGCATTTCTTCTTAAAAAAACAACCGTATATAGCCTTTATTTTCCAGAGATGTGGAATGAGAATAGTGAAGATTCCATTATTTATTTACTATTTATTTCTTATTTCTTCGCTTTATGATGTTCTTTTCCTTTGAAATAAGCAAAGGAAAAAGGCTTATTCAAGCATACACCTTAAATTCTCTAATTCCAAATGTATGCTCTCTTGGGTGTGTATTAATCGTTATATTGTAGGTTGCTAAGTAGTTGATGTGTTTCTCATGTTTAAATTAGACATTAATAGTATAATTATTGACATGTGAGGAATGTGGACTTCATGGTTGTCGTAGATTTTATTCAGTCCTTCCCTTTTATATGATTCTTATGTTACACATAAATAAGATTGAAAATTTTGTTTTTTTATAAATATATGAGCATTTTAATTTAATTAGTAATATATCATTTGTTTTTAAGAACATAGTTACTATTTATTTTGTAAATTAATATAGTCAAAGACAATTATTTGAATATAGAGGAATTATGCATCTCTAATAGAGAGGAGTTCTTTTTGCTTATTTAGTGGTTTGAATAGATTACTTTGTTGAGAATAGTGAGAGATGTAAATCTATTGAGTCACCCGGGATAGGTAACATACATCTTCTTTTAAAACATTCAACAAATTTTTAAGAAAAAATTCTAGAAGTTAATTATCGAGCATTTACAATCATATTAGAGAATCAAGTATTCATTGTAGCAATATAATTAATATATAGAACCACATTTCATTGCACTTATTGTCCTAACTTATGAATAAGCGCAACTATAGTGTGTTGTTTTTAATTAAAATGTTAGAATGGATGATTTAATAAGAATAAGCTAAATAGAATACACATCGCAAAAACACCCTCCCTTTTTACAGGTGGAGATTTGGTAGTACAATTAGGGCTAGGAGGAAGAGGTCCAATTTCCTATTGAATTGAGCAAAAATACAAAAAATTGAGATAAGTTTTTGAAATGCATGAGTAAACGAAATCATTTTTTTTTCTAGTTTTAAGCTTTTTGTTCAAAATTTCATCTTCATAGTCCAATAAGTGTACTTTATTCGACAATGTGGCTTATACAAAATCATTTATCTTTCATGAGTTTTATGGATTATACTTACCTATTGCAAATTTTATGATTTTTTTTTTCAAAATCTAATGATTGTCTCTCAATTATAAAATAAGGTGCCTTTCTTTATCTAACCTTTAGTAACAAATTAGTTTTAATTTATCGATTAAACCGTATTTGTGTCTTTTAATTCATATGCATATTTTTTTGGTAGAGGGTAAAAGGTGGGGTTTCAATAGGGTCCCCTCCTTAATACAATAAAAGGAACATATATGATCAGTTGAACCAACAAAATGGAAAGGCTTGTTAAGAAAGGTCTCCTAGTTATAATTTCAAAAAGGTTAGTTGACAACTAACCCGCAATGACAAACCAAAAGATAAAATAAAACTATAAATAGGCATAACAAGGGTATTCAGAGTAGTGATCACATGCCATTCATCTTTAAGGAGTTGAAGCTTATCCATCTCGATGTCCTCCATATATTCATATACATTTTTTTAATCTGTTATCTCAAGATATTGTAATTTTTTTCTTGGTATGGTTTTATTTTTTGGGTCATGATTTCTAGACAAAGTGATGTAGTGAATTCTAACCCACCATGATGCGAGTCCTTTTATTGTAACCATCTTCATTCTATCTCGTGGATACTTAATTGATATTAATTATATATAATATGTTTCATTAATAATTATGTTTCCGTAATACATGTTATAAAGAACACTTGGTATGTTTAATGTACATATATTTCTTAAATGAAAGTGGTATTGATATCGATTGTCTTCCTACTAATATTTATTCTAGAGATACAAACAAATTTCTTGTCGTGACGCATGATTCGGGAGTTGTGTAGAAAGATATTAGCACTTAGCTCTTGTTTCATTTATCAAAGGAAACATGCATTATCTTTTAAAAAAATTGATGCAACCAAGGGTTACCGCCCCGAATGACGCTTATGCACATATGGATTCTACCCTCTAATAAAGAGGGGGTTTAGCTACCCACCTAATTGATCGAATCAACAACTTCATTATGAACAATGAGGGGTGCAAAGCTATGGAGTTATCAAGGAAAACTAACATCCATTTTCTATTAAAACATTTAAAAAGTTTTCAAACAAAGTTAGATACTGAGCATTTACAAGCATCTTAGAAAATGAAATATTTACTATAACAATACAATTGAAGTTTAGAGGCACACATCATCACACTGATTTTTCTAATCGATAAATAAATATAATTATTATGTATTATTTTTAGTACCTCTTCAAAGAAAATTAAAGCTTTGTATGAAATCTTATTTATTGTGAAGATCAAATATATGAAACTTTATTCATTAAAGAAATGAAAACTTTTAACGTCCATGACGTTAAAAATAGCCTATGAAAAAGTAAAACCAATTTCTTTTATTTTCATCATTTCTGATTTTCTGTTAGTCTTGATGACGAAGTTTCCCATTTTTAACTCATGTAGAAAACCTAACATATAAAAATATTTATAAAAATTACCAACACAATTATTTATTTCCTGATTCAACTTTAAAGTGGAGAAAGGAACCCATTTTGAAAGACTCTACATTTTATGTTTTTTCTCTCTTTTGTTTTTGGTTGGTTAGTTGCGTGTACTTATTTGAGTTGTTTAGTATGAACATGTCATGGTTCATTCATTCCGTGAATCACGACGGATTGATTGGGTTTGAAACCAAAAAGGGTACGTACGTATCACATGGGGTGCTCAAAATGCCTGGTAAATCAGCACTTTAGAGGGGAACTCCAAACGCGTAACGCGTTATGCTCCCAATGTATTTCTCGACTTTACCTAATCATGTCTACAGTCTAAATCCCCTTTCTGCACGCACCGCCAAGACCGACAAAAACCCTGAAATCATCCCAGCCGCACACGTGTAAAAGCTTTGGTCATCTCCAGATTTGAAAAGCGACGCTGCACAATTTGAGGAACTGTCGGACCCCGCATCCAAGTGTTAAAAACCCCATTCCAATTCCATAAACATTGCAATTTGATACGATGATGAAGGAAGCGGGGCGATTGTTAGGCGCTACTGTGACCATTTTGTTGATTTGTGGTGATGCCATGGCTGCCAAGCCCAGGCAGGCAGTGAGCGTGCCTTTCCATACAAATTACGCTCCGAGCTGGTCTGCTCACAACATCAAATTCTTTCATGGCGGGAGAAAGGCGGAGCTCCTGTTGGACAAACAGTCAGGTACGGGGTTCGAGTCGAAGGGAACATATCTATTTGGGCACTTCAGCATGCAGATAAAACTGGTAGGCGGTGATTCCGCAGGCACCGTCACAGCCTTCTATGTGAGTACTGTCACTGCCCTTTTATCTTCTCGTCTAAGTATATAAGAAAACAATTGGTTAATGTGAATGGATACGTACAAATATTGGTGCAGCTTTCTTCTACGAACGCAGAGCATGACGAGATAGACTTCGAATTCCTGGGCAACAGAAGCGGGCAACCCTACATTCTCCAAACGAACGTGTTCACGGGCGGGAAGGGTGACCGAGAGCAGCGCATTTATCTCTGGTTTGATCCCACGAAAGATTACCATTCATACTCTGTGCTGTGGAACATGTACCAGATCGTGTAAGCATTTAAATATATACGTACAAAATCTTTTCTTTATGTAAGTAGAGGCTAAAATGACGAGATTTGGTTTGTTGCAGATTGTTTATAGACTCGGTGCCGATCAGGGTTTTCAAGAACTCCAAGGATTTGGGGTGAGGTACCCGTTCAATCAGCCGATGAAAATATACTCGAGCCTGTGGAATGCAGACGACTGGGCGACTCAAGGAGGGAAGGAGAAGACGGATTGGAGCAAGGCGCCGTTCATCGCATCGTACAGGGGATTCCACATTGACGGGTGCGAGGCGTCGGTGAAGGATTCGCAGTGCCCGACGCTGGGAAGGCGATGGTGGGATCAGCAGGAGTTCAAAGATCTTGATGGCCGCCAATACCGATTCCTCAAATGGGTCAGAAGACACTATACCATCTACAACTATTGCACCGACAGAGTCCGATATAAACAAATGCCTCCTGAATGCATTCGTGATCGCGATGCATAATTTGTTTATCTTTCTGTATTTGCACCAGACAAATGCATGCCTTTCTTGCCGCCCTCCCACTTTGTGAAAGTGGAGACGACTACAATATAAATAATTTCATCATTGCTACCTATTTTAATGGGAATTTCTACACTTTTTCGCTTCGAATCCTTGATCCTTTTATTTGTCATTAATTTACTATTGGCTTACCTGAAATGGTGATAAACCCAGCATCCCGAAGGTGCCACATCTTTAGTATATTTTTACTTTTCAAAATGGTTTAAAGTCACCATTTCAAAGTGGTTTTTGAGACTTAATGGTTTATGGGACTAGTGAACATTCTAATAGTTTAAAGATTTGTGGGCTTAGTGATATCTTTTATAAGGTGGTTGTTCTTCGTATTGATTTGACTTCACATCTTTCTCAATTTTTTTATTGTACTTTTCTTAAATAATTTTATTGTAGAATAAGTTCATAAAATTCCTTCATATTTCTAATATTCGTGTATCCTCAACATTTCGGATGAAATGCTCCTCTCTTTAATTATCCTCGTATTGTATAAAATGCATAAGTCATCTCTTTCTACGGTTTATTAAGTGTTGTTTATCTCCCGACTCACATCTAAGTCTTTGAGAGCCAATCCTAACATGAGGAATAGTGATATTTTCCCTCTATTTTATTTCAACCTTTATATAAATTTTCACAATATTCACATGTTAAATTGAGTTGATACTTCTTACTTGTTTTCTTTTATTCACATAATTTTTAATAACTTTATTATTAATATCCCATATGTTCACATGTTTATCATTATATTTTATTCACATATTCTTAACAAAATGTGGTACCCTTAGCCCCTCTCATATTATTCTATTGGGATGAGGGTTTGTTTATTTTTCGAATGTGGGGATCTTAGCTTTTAAGTCAACCATTTAATGAATGCACCACTTTAAAATTATGCATTCCTCTCCCCACATTTTCCACGTTGTAATTACACAAATTCTTCAATTTTTGTGCTAGAATTAAAACAAAAACAATATTTAAAGTTTAATTTTGAGTTGTCGAAAGATGTTAAAGTATGGTTTAAGGAAAGAGTTCATTTCAAAGGAATTCAATTGGGGTAGTAAAGGCCGAGGGTAGTCAAAGCAGGGTTACAAGAATCGATTATCGAAGGTGACATGTAAATGATCATTAATACTAGTAATCGTATCCAAGCGGTCCAATAGAGGTGTTGATAGGTAGACGTGGAAGAAGTTAAAGTTGAAAGAGTTGATGTGAAACATTACAAGAGGAAGAGAGAGGATAGGGGGGAGGAAAGTTTCAAGGGTGGGGAATTATTGGAGGGATTCGAGGTGGTCCTCTTCTTTCCTCTTACAAAGAACATATAGGTGATGTGCCATTCTTACAAACCGCATGAATGAGAAAGGGAGTGTGAATCATAGGTCCTAAAGGTAACACAACCTTTAAATAGCTCTAAAAGTAATCCATTTTCATTCAACATTCGAATGTCAAATGTTGTTGCATGTGGAGTCGAGTAGTTGACTTTTGTAGATAGTTAGAGCCCAAGGTACTCTAAGGGAAATTCACTTATGCTTACCACATGAACTTGTAGAGAAAGGGACATGTCAGGAGGACTCAACATCCCATATCAACCCGATGTAGTTGCTTATTATAATAACCACAAAACATGGCAATTCAGGTGGTTTTGCATTAACTCTATAGATAATATTTCTCTTGAGAGGACCTCTAAGATTAAAAGCTTGACTTGCATGCCAACTCATCCTCTCAAGACGTGGAGAAAATTTGTGAAAGTGCTCGAAACCTTAAGAATCCCAATCGTTGATGCATGAATACACATGGTGAAATATTAGTTAGTCATTCCACAAACATTCTCAGATTAAAGGGATGGAGATTTTAAAAAGTGACTATTGAATCACATTGCAATAAATATCACTATAACTCGGGGGTCATCGAGTGACTAGAAAAAATGTGTAGACAACGAGAGAGCAATTCTAAGGTGATGCAATTGTAAAATAAATTTTGAAGCCAATCAAACATGAATATAGAGGGCAAAACAACATGTGAGGACTATATAGTTGAAGACACCAAAATGCCTTGCAAAGTTTCAAATGTGTATGAAGAGATGTCTATTGAAGGAACGATGAATTGGTGAGCATAGGTAATGGATCTAACTACAAAATAAGAGCTATAAGTGAAGTGATATGAGCTTAATTGTTGAGGCCAAACCATGGGTCAACTGCATGTGGTGTTGGCCTACCATGATGCGTAGGCAATCGTGGCGGAGTAAAGGCGATCGAATATGTGATTATGCCACATAATTACAAATGTAAGAAAACCACGAAATTTTTAATGGGAATTTAGTCGGTGTTATTTTCAGAGGTGTCATAGGAAAATGTCCTCCTTGGGTTGAAAGGGTGCGAGACCCATGACATATTTGAAAGATGAGTAAACGAATATATGGATCTAAAAAATAAACCATTATGTTGGTAAGAGGGTCACTTCCAGCGCATCACCCCTATTGGCATTAGGACCACAGTATATTGGGGTTTATATGTCACCACAAGCCAAGACAACTGATTTTAATATGTGGGTTTGATTGGTTGATTGAATGTGGATTTTTAGAGCATGTTCATGAAAGGGCACCTCCATTGCAAAGCATCACCCAATTCAAGGAATCCATGCGAGCTTGAGCCTTTGATTGAGAGAGGCAATGATAAGTGCTAAGCATCATAGTTTGGTGTTTTGGTGTTAACAAATCAAAAACATTTAAGTACAACCTCCGTCTCTTATTGAACTTGAAACACATAAATGGATTAGTTGTTCAGTTATGACCCAATGTTCCTCCAAAGTCAACAACATAGCATAAATAAACCCAAGTTTGGAATTAACATAACTACATGTTTTTGTGAAGTGCCTTGCAGGACACTCTTACAAGTTTGCATTGAAAATATGAGATTATGCTATGTAGGCAAACTGTGTTTGGATGGGCACATTTATAATATTTTCCATATCAAGGAGAAAATGAGAGAATATTTTGGGGGTGGTGTGCGGATATGATGAAATAAGTATTGAGAAACATGAGTCAAATTAGTCAAAAATAGTATCATGCATAAAAATAACATTGTACCGCATCTTTTTATCTATATGAAGGGTCACCCAATGAGCATTGTTAACTTTTCCACCATTTTTAGGGGCCCAACAAATGGGTCTTACAAAATGATTTTTTTATAAAATACAAAAAAATGGGTTTTGCTATTTTGTTATTTTATTTTTTTATGATGTCAAGATTTTTGATTGGATTGCATTTAATTTGTTAGATGAGATGAAAATCAAGGAGTGGCTACATTTCATTTCATATAAAAGCATGAACAATGTTCCATCCCTCATCTTGAATGAGAATTTGGGAGACAAATAGTGCTAGATTCTTTATATGAATTTCTATTCTAGTATAACATGTTTTCCTTTTCTAGCTACCGACAGAGAGGTTGATTAAGAGAATTCAACTTTGTAGAGGTGATTAATGAATGTCAATATGGGTTTTATGTTTTTGTGTACAACATGTTCAAAATATCCCTATGAGAATCACATGGGAGTAGACACACACAAATGATATGCAGTTTCAAAGAGTTTGTGATTCTCCAAAGTAGATGAAATAAGTCAAAACAATTGAGAATGTCATGTATTATGAGAAGAAGAATTTGAAAAAAAGATAAAATCCTTGAGCTATACATATTGTAAATGTTTAGAGAAATTGATAGTTCCCCTATTTAGTGTATATGATGAAGCAAATATTTCTCCCTAGATACCTCTTTTAAATGACAATTAATACATTCCATCTGTCTTTAGAGAGAGTTCCAACCCGCGGGTCACATGGTTGTTATGTTTGTGGAGCCTATTTTCATGTTAGAGTGTGGTACACCTTCTATGTGTTACACTCGGGTATTTTTACGGAAGTCCCGCTCGCCGGTGAGTGGGTCGAGGGGTTCGGGGTGAAGCCCCCGAAGCAAATTTTCATGGGTGGTTTATTAACCCATGGGTAATGGGTAACCGTTATGGGCTGTTTTTGGGCCCATGGTTTTTCGGTACCCATTGTTTTGATACCCACGGTTTTGTATCAAACTACTTAAGCAATTGTCTATTTATATGGTCTTATGCATATGATACATAAAAACAAGCAAATGCATTGTAGATGTGCTTTGAATTCGGGTGTGAATTCTGTAGAGTTTGTTGAGCATAGCTCTAAACGGATATGGGTATTGTATTGAGAGAGTGGAGGCTTGTAATAAAATTTGAGCAAGTGATTCTTGGTGGACATAGCCCAAATTGGGTGAACCACGTTAAATCTTGTCTCTCTATGTTGTGTTATTTATTTTGCACTTTTATTTGAGATCTGTAATATTTTCTGCATATTAGTTTCTACTGTTGCGATTCTGTAAGGGATTATTCCACATATTTTATCTCTTATTCCCTAACAATTGGTATCAGAGCCTGGTTTGGTTTGCTGAAGTGTTGAATCGCAGGAAAGTTTTTAGCTTGAGTGGGAGCTATGGCAGATGATGGAAGATCTAGGGTTGATAAATTCAACGAGCAGAATTTTAGTCTTTGGAAGATGCAGATGGAAGATTACCTTTATCAAAAGGATCTTTATACTCCACTGTCTGAGAAGGTGAAAAAACCCTCGAGTATGACAGATGTGGAATGGGATTTGTTGGATCGAAAGGCACTTGGAACGATTCGGCTGTGTCTTGCATCTTCGATATTATTTAATTATGGGTCAAAGCATATAACTGTGTCCCACTTTTTTGTAGTTTTTGTACTTTCAGCAAACTATGTCTGACAACCAAAACATGACCAAACACATATAAAATGACCAAACATGCATTTTTAAGAGGCTATAAATACCAAGGTGCAGGGCATCCAGAATTTACCTGATTTTTTAAATTTTTATAGTATTTTTAACTATTTATTTACTAGTCAGATTTTAAAATATTTATGGCCACAAAGTGGGACACACTTGTATGCTTTGAATTAATGTTTCAAAGGAAAAGACTACAAAAGAACTGATGGATGCATTAGGGAAGTTGTATGAAAAACCCTCTGCCTCTAATAAGATATTTTTAATGAAAACATTGTTTAATATGAAGATGTCTGAGAATGGTTCAATAGTTGAGATCATTTAAATGATTTCAATACGGTTGTGAATATGCTAGCTTCGGTTACAATAGAATTTGATGAAGAAGTTAGGGCTTTATTAATTCTGTGCTCTTTACCTGAAAGTTGGAATAGCCTGGTAATGGCGGTAAGCAACTCGGTTCCAGCTAACTCGAAGTTGAAGTTTGAGGATGTTGTAGGGGTGATTCTAAGCGAGGAAATGCGAAGAAAAAGCTCTGGTGAATCTTCTACTTCAGGGAATGCTTTGATAAAGTGGAAACTAGAGGGAGACAGAAGAATAGAGGAAACCGTGGAAAATCAAAGGATCGGGCAAGGTCAAAATCCAAAAGCAAGATAGTATGTTGGCACTATGGAAAGTCTGGGCATGCAAAGAAGGACTGTTGGGAGCTTTGGGATAAGAAGAAACAACAAGAAGAAAATAAGGAGGTAAATGTGGCATCAAGTAATGTATGCCAGGATGCTTTGATTCTTTCTTTGCATAATATTAATGAATCTTGGGTTTTAGATTCAGGGGCTTCTTTTCATGCTACTCCACATAGGCATTATTTTGTTGATTATGTTCAAGGGGATTTTGGGCATGTTTTTCTTGGTGATGATGAGCCTTGTAGTATAGTTGGAAAAAGTCTACATTCGTGTTAAGATGCGAGAATGGGAATATATGACTATTGAAGGATGTCGACATGTGCCTACATTAAGGAGAAATTTGATATCGGGGCAATTGAGAAGTGATGGTTGTCTTATGATATTTATAGCTGACTCTTGGAAGGTCACCAAGGGTGCTCTTGTGGTGGCAAGAGGTAAGAAGGTGGAACCTTGTATTTAACCACGATAGTACTAATGATTGTAATCTTGTGGCTTCAGATGCAAATACAACATTATGGCACTATAGGCTCGGTCATATGAGCCATAAGGGCATGGACATCATAAAGAAGAATTTGCCTGGATATACAGAAACAGGTTTGGATTTCTGTGAGAACTGCATATATGGGAAACAAAAGCGAGTAAGGTTTCTCAAGGTTGGACCTACGAAGAAAGAGAGTAAGTTAGAGCTGGTACATTCTGATGTGTGGGGGCTGGCTCATGTATCATCTCTTGGGGGTTCAAGTTATTATGTTACTTTTATTGATGATGCAACAAGGAAAGTTTGGGTTTATTGTATTAGAAACAAATCTGATGTATTTGATACTTTTGTTAAATGGAAAGCCTTGGTAGAGAATGAAATAGGCCTTAAGTTAAAATGTCTCAGGTTAGATAATGGAGGGGAGTATTACAACAATGAATTTGATGATTATTGTTCTAAGAATGGAATCCACAGGAAAAAGATGGTTCCAGGAACCCCGCAATGAGAATGGGGTGTCAGAAAGGATGAACAGAACAATAATGGAACGTGCTAGGAGCATGAGGATACATGCAGGATTGCCTCTTTATTTTTGGGCAGAAGTAGTGAGCACAATTGTGTACTTAATAAACAGAGGACCCTCAAGTGCCTTGGATGGAGGCATACCTGAGGAGGCTTGGTACGGTAAGAAAGTCGATTACTCATTTCTTAGAGTCTTTGGATGTGAGGTGTTTGTTCATATTGACAAGGATGATAGGACCAAGCTAGAGGCTAAATCAGAAAAATGCACTTTTATTGGTTATGGTGGTGATGACTTTGGATTTAAATGTTGGAGTATTAAAGACAAGAAAATCATTCGGTCTAGGGATGTGGTCTTTAATGAGAAAGTCATGTATAAGCAACAGTTGCAAGAAAACAGGGAAGAATCCAAGAAAGAATATGTAGTGGTAGAGGATCTTCCAGATGGGAAAGTGACCCATGAATCAGTTCAGGAACCTACTCAACAGGAACCCCAAACTCCTACAGTGAGGAGGTCTTCTAGGGTAAGAAAAGAACCTGAACGTTTTTCTCCTTCTCTTTATTATTTATTACTCACTGATAGTGGAGAACTAGAGAGATTTGATGAAGCAATGCAGGTAGATGCCAGTAAAAAGTGGGAGTAAGCCATGGATGAGGAGCATAAGTCTCTCATGGAGAACCAGACTTGGGATTTGGTGAAGCTACCGGAAGGAAAAAGAGAATTGCAGAACAAGTGGGTGTATAGAGTTAAAGATGAAGGAGGAAAGAAAAGATATATGGCCCGGTTGGTGGTCAAGGGGTTTGCACAGAAACAAGGTATAGATTTTGATGAGATATTTTTTCATGTAGTAAAAATGACTTCTATTAGAATTGTTCTTGGAATAGTGGTAGCATAAGACTTGCACTTAGAAGAGTTAGATGTAAAGACTACATTTCTCCATGGTGATTTGGAGGAGGAGCTATATATGCAAAGTAGTGAGCTGAAGGATATGAAGTCAAAGGCAAAGATGAGATGGTGTGCAAACTGAAGAAGAGCTTGTATGGCCTGAAACAAGCTACACGTCAATGGTATAAGAAGTTTGATAGCTTCATGATGGAGCAAGGTTATATTAGATGTCATTCTGACCATTGTGTGTATACAAAGAAATTTGAGGATGGAAGTTATATTATCCTGTGTTTGTATGTTGATGACACATTGGTTACATGTAAAAATATGTAGGAAATAAAAGTACTCAAGAAATAGCTAAGTGAATCCTTTGATATGAAGGATTTGGGGGTAGTCAGACAAATCCTTGGTATGAGGATAACTCGGGATAGGAAGGAACAGAAGCTGACTTTATCTCAGGAAGAGTACATTAAGAAGGTATTGGATAGGTTTAACATGCAGGATGCTAAACCGGTTGGGACTCCTTTGGCAAGCCATTTTAAGTTATCAAAGGAGCAGTGTCCCAAGACAGAGTAGGAAAGAAACTAGATGTCCAAGGTACCTTACTCATCGGTTGGCAGTTTGATGTATGCTATGGTGTGCACTAGGCCTGATATTGCCCATGCAGTGGGAGTTGTGAGTAGATTTATGAGTGATCCAGGTAAAGAGCATTGGCAAGCAGTAAAGTGGATCCTTCGGTATTTGAGAGGGACCATGGGGACAATTTTGTGCTACAGTGGATCAAACACCACTTTACGTGGTTATGTAGATTCAAACATGGCTGGAGTTGTTGATAGCAGGAGGAGCACAACAGGTTATATTTACACTGTAGGTGAGACAACAGTGAGATGGATTTCACGACTACATAAGCTGGTGGCTTTATCAACCACGGAGGCTGAGTATGTTGCTGCCACAGAGGCAAATAAAGAGATGATTTGGTTACAACAATTGCTTGAGGAGTTGGGGCATAAGCAGGAGGAATGTAAGCTGCATAATGATAGTCAGAGTGTTATACACCTAGCTAAGAAATCTGATTTTCACTCCAAGACAAAGCATATACAATTGAGATATCACTTCATCAGGACAACTTTGGAGGAAGATAAGTTAAAGTTGGAGAAGATTCATACCAGTCAGAATCCTGCATACATGATGACCAATGTGGTCACAAGGGATAAACTAAAGCTATGTTCAGCTTTGGTTGGCCTTCGTGGATGATAGTGAAGGGTTGAGAAGCTTGCTCAGTGGAAATTAGTCTCCAAGTGGGAGATTGTTATGTTTGTGGAGCCTGTTTTCATGTTAGAGTGTGGTACACCTTCTATGTGTTACACTTAGGTATTTTTACGGCGGTCCCGCTCGGTGAGTGGGTTAAGGGGTTCGGGGCAAAGCCCCAAAGAAAATTTTCATGGGTGGTTTATTAACCCATGGGTAATGGGTAACCGTTATGGGTTGTTTTAGGCCCATGGTTTTTCAAAGTACCCATTGTTTTGATACCCACGATTTTTTTTTCCCATGGTTTTGATACCCATGGTTTTGATATGGTTTTGATACCACGGTTTTGTATCAAACTACTTAAGCAATTGTCTATTTATATGGTCTTATGCATATGATACATAAAAACAAGAAAATGCATTGCAGATGTGCTTTGAATTTGGGTGTGAATTTCAGTAGAGTTTGTTGAGCATAGCTCAAACGGATCTGGGTATTCAGATTGAGAGAGTGGAGGCTTGTAATAAAATCGAGCAAGTGATTCTTGGTGGATATAGCCCAAATTGGGTGAACCACGTTAAATCTTGTCTCTTTGTGTTGTGCTATTTATTCTGCACTTTTATTTGAGATCTGTAATATTTTCTGCATATTAGTTTCTACTATTGTGATTCTGTAAGGGATTATTCCACATATTTTATCTCTTATTCCTAACAACGGTAAACATGCTACAAATCATCAACAAGTAGTCTCTTTATGCTTAAGCAAGGGATGCTTATAGTATTAGAATAAAAGGGCCATCAAGCTCACCAATGATGCTTCAATAGCTTATTCCATCCCACCAAAATTGTAGTGTACTACCAAATCTTGCATCTCTTCTTACGATCGGTGTATTGGTAGAGAAGGAAAAAGAAATCTATTTTGGGAAATAAATTATTAAAGATATAATATTAATAAGCACATTTTTTAATATTCCACAATCATTGCAGTTCATGAGACTACATATCTTTAAGGAATTTTATCAAACAGTTCACATGCATTGTGTATGCCTCTAAGCACCTGGGTTCCTTGCTAGTAACCTTATTACCTCTATTTTGATAAATATTTTATTTTCATTTAATTATAAATTGCTTTCAAATGTAGTTGTGTTATTGTGGAGTATGTAGAAATATTGTATGGTTTGGATGGCGTGCCATAAATCTCATAGGCAATTCAAACACATTGATTTTGAGTGGAGAAGATAACATTAACCACTAATCAAAATATGGAGGATTCCTTTGTAAATGTGGGACATTCTGGTTCGCCTATTTTTGGAGGCATAAAAATATTAGTCACTGAAAATTTCATTCAATGATATTACAAACCAAACAAGAGGAAGTTATTTCTTTTCCATTGTAATGGCAAGGACCATTCAAATTTTTAAACAAGTAAAACTTACAAGAGATATTATTTATTTGGTAAAAACACTTTTCCATTAAATAGTCTTTCTTTATCAAGGATATTAAATCAAAGCATGTCAAAGGGATTTAAATATATTCTACCAATGCAATTCTATAGGAGTAAAAATATTTTTCAAGACTTCTTCTTTTTTACATGCCAAAACATCTATCCACATAGCCATACTTTAGAGGTTACAATGCTTCATATAAAAAAGAAAGAGAGAACAAAGAGAGGCCAAGATGCCATCAACTCCAAACTTGAGATCCAACCTCCATGTCTTCACTAAATCCATACAAGGAGAAAAGATCTTGTTTACCACCCAACCATAGGCATCATGACATGCCTTTCCCAAGGTTGGGATGCATGCTAGCCTCCCCAAGCCCATGGGAAAGAGGAAAACTAACCAAAACTTGCACAAGATGGAGGGTGAACTGAAAATGATACAAGCACACAAAAATATGACAAATACAAAACAAGACTCCAAAATTCACAAGGAGGAGAACCCATGTTCTTCCTCAAAAGTGGGGAAGAGAAGAAAAAGTTCTCCAAAAGTTATATTCCAAATTGCTTGCACAAAGCAAAAATCTCCATACCCTCCTTATTACTCCTAAATTCAATCAAAACCCTCCTTATTCCTCCACCCTTTCTCCACTTTTGGGGTTTCCTCCTTACCAAGAATGGGGAAGGAGATTCAAGCCAAAAGAGTCAACTTCCCCACCTCAACCATTTGAGGGGAACACTAAGACCCTACAAGGCTTGTCTATCAAGCCTTGAGGATTGAGAGGAAAAATTTCTCTCTTCCCCCACAATCTCCAAAACTCCATCATGCCATATGATGGAGGGAGTAAAACAAGTAAGGGACAACCAAAATCCACATACAACAAAGACAAATTCAAGTAGTCAAACTAACAACTAAGATGAATACAACATATGCATAAGACATAAGAGCCTACCTCAAGGAAAGCTCTCCAACTTCAAATTTCTCCACTCTTGACTCAAGCAAAACACTAGCTCCAAATCACCCAAGCATCCAAGCAAGAAGTTCCAAAAGAAAAGTCCCTCTCTTTTCCCATGAATGGGAATTTGAAGAGGAGCAAGCAAGAATCCTCACAAATGAGGGGGTGACATGTGTCACCCCTCTCCTTCTTCAAGGTCAAAGATGCCAAAACAAAAGAGAGAAAGGGTAAAATTGTCTTTTTGCCCTCTTCTCCCAAAATCCCCTAAATGTTAACAAGACAAAATTAGTGAGACTTTTAACAAGCACTCCAATCCACACCCCTTACATGGATGTGACCAAACAAGAGGCAAAAAGGGAGGGAAAACTCCCTCTAGCCTTGGAAATAAGCCCCCTACCCATTAGGTAGGGTCCAAGGGCTCATTTTTATGTTAGGGGAACTCCCAAACTAAAAAGGGGTCCCCAAAAATGCCCAAAATAACCCAATTTCGGGTTTTGCATTTTTGGCACAAGGGTAGAGGGTGTGGGGACCACCCAAGGGTTTCACATGTGACCCTAAACCCTTGTGATTAAGTGACTCATTAAACAAAATAATTTTTTTAATGAAAGTGGGATTATTAACTCCCAAAACAAGTTTACAACATCACTAATTACCCTAAACAAAATTAATAATTCAAGGCACAATACATTACAAAAATTGGGGTCACCATAGTGCCCAAAAATAATAATCTCCTATATTAAGGCTTCAAACAATGAACATGGCTAGGACTCAGCCCGTGGCTGCTTATGCAAGATTGTGTAGTTGGCCCGAGTCCCACGTCTTCCGTAAACTGTCACCGCACACTCATTGCACACATTAATCGCACTGTCGATAAATATAAATCAATGACTCAACAAGATATCAATGAGTTCTAAACTAGCCTAACATCATACGAAATCAAAATGCGACAACGTGCACAATTATACTCAATTCCTTAAAGTTAGACAAGATGATAAAGTGACATAGAAATGCCAACATGCAACAACTAAGTATCCATCAATATAATTATGTTCCAACAATAAGCATCATATCCATTAGTATCATGACATCATAAGAAAATGCGACAACATAGAAATTAATCTAAATTGGTGCTATACGCCTAAATGTCCACACATGTCTAATAAGATCAAATCTCTAAATATAATGTCCAAGATATAACCAATCACTGTCAAAACATGTTTATGAGCAAAGAAACAACAAGCTACTGAGCTATAAAAAGTGTGGGCACTACATCCCCCTCTACTAAAATTAGAATTTCTCCTAGAAGTCACTGAAAGAGATAGGGATATCTAGCCCTCAAAGGTATCGCATCCTCCAGTGTCGAGTGGCTATTGTCTCATCGTATCGGTCCCACCTGCGTACTCTAACTGGTCAAGTCTCGACCTCGAAGGTCCAACCTCCAGTGCTCTAGTATGCGTACAGGTTCCAGTCTCCACTATCCTCCATCCTCTACCTATAATGCCGACCAATCCAAAACATGAGAAGCATCATGTACATATCTACGTAGTACAGAAACATGAAATACATTGTGGGCCCGTGCAAGGCGTGGTGGCAAAGCTAGGTGATAGGAAACTGGACCGATGACCTCTAAAATATCAAAAGGCCCCACAAAACGAGGTGATAGCTTAGAACCCTTTCCATAATGGATTAGACTCTTATGCGGATGAACCCTCAAGAAGACCTTGTCACCCACTGAGAAGTGACGATCAATCCTCTTAGTGTCTGCATACACCTTTCTGGCATGCTCTGGCCTGCTCAAGACGCTGTCTAATTAGAACAACCTGCTACTCTAAATCCTGAAGGTAGGCCGGTCCCAGAATAATCCTGTCATCTAGTCTATCCCAACTCAAAGGTGTCCTGCAAGGTCGTCCATACAAAGCTTGGTAAGGAGCCATACCAATGGAACTATGATAGCTATTGTTGTAAGCAAACTCAACTAAATGCAAATAATCTTCCCATTTCTTCTATTGGTCCATCACATACATCCTCAACATATCCTCTAACACCTGATTAACCCTCTCTGTCTGTCCATCTGTCTCTGGATGATAAGCTGAATTGAAATTGATCTGAGTACCCAAAGCGGCCTAAAAAGAAGTCTAGAAAACTGAAGTGTAGATAGGATCCCGGTCATTTATGATGGTCTTTGGAATCCCATGCAACCTAACAATGTCCTCCATGAACACTTTGGCAATGGCCTGTGCATTATAGGTGACCTTGGTTGGCAAAAAATGCACAACCTTGGTCAACTTATCCACAGTGACCGTAATGGCGTCGTGACGATAAGATGACATAGGAAGTTCGAATATGAAATCCATGGAGATCACATCCCATTTCCACTCGGGAATATCATGAGGTGTAAAAGTCCTGCGGGATGTGAATGCTCTGCCTTAACCCTCTGACACTCAAGGTGTCGTGCAACAAAATATGCTATGTCTCGTTGAAGACCTAGCCAATAATATAACTCCCTCAGATCGGCATGCATTTTCTTCACTCCTGGATGTGTCGCATATGGGGCTCGATGAGCCTCTGTGAGGATGAAGTTACGCAGATCACCTGACTTAGGCATGTAGATGCACTGTGGAACCGAAGCAAACCATCTGTCTCTAAAACACACCTAGAATATCTGCCCTCTAATGAACCTTGTGACTCCAACATCTGTCTAGCTCCCTCATAAAATCTGTCCTCTAGAAGGTGCTCAAGAATCCTGCCTCTCAAATTTGACTGAAGTGTCAAAGAAGCAAGCACATGTCATCGTCTACTAAGTGCATCTGCAACAACATTTTCCTTTCCTTTGATATACTGCACCTCCATGTCATACTCACATAGGAACTCCATCCAACGCCTTTGATGAGCGTTGAGGTTCGATTGTGAGAAGATATGCTGTAAACTACGATGATCTATCCTCAAAATGAAAGGTCTACCCAAAAGGAAATGTCACCAATGCACTAGAGCATGAACAATTGCTGCAAGATCCAAGTCATGAGTAGGATAATTAAGCTCGTATTCCTTGAGCTTATGAGACTCAAAAGTAATAACTCGACGCTCCCGCATAAGAACCGCTCCCAAAACCTCTAGTGATGCATCAAGTATAAATAAAAAAATCCTCTATCGGGTCCTGGGAACTCGCTAAGATGGGCGCCGTGGTTAACCTTTCCTTAAGCAACTGAAAGGCCTGCTCACACTTCTTTGACCAATCAAACTTCTTCCCTTCCTCCGAAGAGAAGTGATAGGGTGAGAAATCCTAGAAAAATCCTGTACAAACCTACGGTAATACCCCGCCAAACCCATGAAACTCCTTACCTCGATGAATCGATGTGGATGCTGGCCAATCCAAGATAGCCTGTATCTTAGAGGGATCTGAGAGATACCCTCGCTTTGATATGATATGCCCCAAGCATCGAATCTCTAATCAAAGAAGTGCATTTTTCCAAGTTCCCATACAACTTTTGCTTTCTCAAAACCTCAAGTACCCGCCTCAAATGCTCTTCATGTTCCTCCTCAGAACAAGAATAAATCAATATGTCATCTAGGAACACTAAAACAAAGTGATCCAGAAATGTCCTAAATACTCCATTCATGAGGCTCATGAAGATAGCTAGGGCATTGGTCAAACCAAATGGAACCACTGTGAACTCATAATGCCCATAACGTGTGCAAAATGTTGTCTTATGAATGTCTGCATCTGATATGTGCAACTGATGATATCCTGACTTGAGATCGATTTTGGAGAATACTCTCACTCCCCACATCTGATCAAACAAGTAATCAATCCTAGGGAGTGGATAACGGTTCTTTATTGTGACTTTGTTGAGCTACCTGAAGCCTACACAAAGTTTGAGAGAGCCGTCCTTCTTTTTCACAAATATGATAGGTGCTCCCCAAGGAGATACACTAGGGCGAATGAGACCCTTATCTAACAACTCCTTTAATCGAATCTTGAACTCCGAAGCTCGGAGTTGTCATCCGATAAGGTGCCCTAAAGCTGGTGCTGATCCAGTACTAAATCAATGGTGAAATCTATCTCTCTACGGGGTGGTAACCCACAGGAAGCTCGCCTAGAAACACATTTGCATGCTCCCTCAAAACTACATGATCATCTAAGGGTTAGTGCTCTGGAGTGCTCTCAGATCGGTCACTGATGGTGATAGCAAATAACTGGAAACCCTTACGCATGCTTCGCTTGAGTTGCTTAGCCGATATCATGCGTAAGGAGATAGGCCTATGCATTCCAGATATCACAACTGCACTCCCAAGATCATCCTGACACTCAATGACCTTATTTCTACAATCCACCTTAGCTCGATGAGCCTCGAGCCAATCCATACCCAACACTACCTGATAGGATCCTAAAGGAATAACTCAAAGGTCAAGAGTAGTGGAGAAGGCTCCTAAATCAAGTACGCAAATCTCCACATACGAGTCCATGGCGAGTTTGGCCCCAGAGACCAACTCAACCTGCCATCTATTTGGTTACCTAGCCACCACTAGCCCACACTGGTCCACTATAGAAGGTGATATAAAGGAATATAAAGCACCTGAATCAAAAAGTACTGAGACAGAAATACCCCTGATAGTACCTGTCATCTCAATGACTGTGGCTTGATGCTCGGCCTGGCGGTTGTCAACCGCTGCATATACACGATGAGTGCATCCTACATCACCCACCGTCTGCTCGGATCTAGCAGCTCTCTGTGTATCCATGGTATTGGGTTTGTGCGGGCACATGCACACATAGTGATCTGGAGATCCACAAATAAAACAACCTCCTGTACCCCTCTGAGATGGGGTCCCTCCATGCTGCGGTGTACCGATCCGCTAGTCTAACGCTACAGATCGTTGAGTGTGAGCTAGCCGTGCATGTTGAGTACCCTGCCTCCTATCCCTGGCTCCACCAAAACCACCTCTAGAAACACCTCTCTGAAATCCCTATGTCTTCCTGCCTAGTCCCCTCTGCCGGTTGGCCTTGCTGCGGGTGCGGTAGAGCCCTCGTGGGCCTTTGGCGAGAGGCCAAAACCCTCCTCTCGGGGGTGGTGCAAGTACTCGTGACCTCTGACTCTAAAAGGCCTGTATCCTCTCCTGAAACTTGCTCTTGTTCCTATCTCGGTGCTCCTGTGCCTTGGTCATGTTCTCCTCAGCTAAGTAGGCCTTCTAAACGGCCTTCTCAAGTGTGGGAGGAGATAACATCCTAACTACTCCTACTATATCTACATTAAGGCCTCGAATAAACTTGTTAACTTGCAATTTCTCATCTGCAGTAGTCCACATACTCGCAGAAGATCCTAGGAACCCGATCTCATACCGTGCTACTATTGTGTCGATCCCGTCGTAAGTCATAAACTCATCTATCCTCTTTTGCACGAAGTGCTCGACATATAACGAGCCCTGAATCGCTCCTCAAACAACTCCCAGGTCATTGTCTCTCGAGTCAAATGGAGCTTCCGCTCCTCATTCCTCCACCAAATGCCTGCTGCGCTCTAGAGGAGGTGTATGACGAACCTTGCCTTGACGTTGCTCTCGTAAGAGTGCAAGCCAAAGCAACTATCTAAACTAAGGAGCCATGACTCAGCCCTAAAGCCATCTCAGAGTTGGTGTGGGTGGGTGGTTGCAAGCGAAGGAGATCCCCGATCACGCTGCTCGTATCTCGATCCTGACGATGTAGTCCAACAAGCGAAGGGGGTCGCCTATCCTTGAATGGTCCCTCGAGACTATGTGAGCGGCTACGACGGAATGAGGCTACCCTCTCATGATGAATGGAAGGGCTATGTGACCTCTCCCGCCTCGGTGTATCGTGCTCTGGTGGTTCTAAATGTGCGTCCTCACCTATCAACTCCTCGTCTCCCAAAGGTATCTCCTCTCTTGTCTCCTGCGGTGGTGGTAGACGCTGCTCCACAACGCCTATCAGCTGGTGCAAGGCCTCTAATATCCGAGGCCCAAATTTGGGTGCCGGTGGCTCCCACGTAGGTGCACTACGCCCCATGCCTCTAGCTGATCGACCTCGCTTGGGTGCCATCCTGTGCACGAGGTGAGCGAGAAAGTTATTAACTTAAAATTTAATGGTTGTGGATGGTGTTTAATTATTATTATTATTATTTTATTTTTTTAAAAATCCATTTATTAAATTTAATGTTATTAACATTACCATTAACTATCTTGATTTATTTTCATAGAGTGTCCGTGTGTGTGAACCTCGCTTTGATACCAAATGTCGTACCCATTCCGGGATAACGAACCAAATCAGAAATTCCTAAAAAATTGGGGTAATTTTTTTTTTTGAAGTGCGAACTAAGGTTTCGCCTAAACATTCTCATTAAGTAATTTAATTCTTAATGATATAAATTTTAACCAATTCGCTAAAACATTTGTTTCTATTTAATTTTATTTATTTAGCTTCTAATAATTTTTTACACATTTAAAATTAATATATCACATTGAATAAATTTACCTACATGAGAAAATAACTACCCTTTCTTAATTAAAATTTCATTCCCTATTCAAATAGTTTATTCCCACAAAATTACTCATATTCAAAAGTGAAGATGGTCACTTAAGGACCCTAGGATTAAGTAAATCATGACCCTTGATTTGGAAAAAGCCCTAAAATTGCCCTAACTTTCTCTTCTCTTTTCCATCTCTTTCCTTTCATTTTGAATTTTCCTTCTTTATTTTGTTTTGAGGTTGTTGGAGTGCTATGAGGAATTTCTTTTATTGTGAAACCAGCATTGCATATTGTGTTTGAGAGATTCCACCCATAACAAGAGGGGTTTCATTCTTTTTTTCTCTTTTGGTGCAAACCCTTATTGTAATTTTTTTTTGAAATGAAATATATATATATATATATATATTATTTATAAATTTGTTTTGCTTGAAGGTATGGGGCTGGAGTGAGGAGGGAGGCGTGAAGGGAGAAGTGCAGCCGGCGGGAGGAAGAAGGGGCAGGGAAGGCGGTGGAGGTGGAGGATGGCCGCACGAAGGGGGAGAGTGCGGGGCGGGTGCGGGAGGGGGCGGCCCCAAGGAGTGTGGGGTCTTGTTGGGGGAAGCGCCCCCACGGGGCATGTAAGGGTGGGGGGGCGGGGTTTGGCCCCTCCCACTAGCATTTTTTTTTATTTGTATATGCGCAGGGTAGGAGGGTGGGGTGAACCCCCACCAAAACACATTTTTTTGTTTTTATATAAATTTCAAATTTTATAAAACGTTTTTTTTTTTGTTTATTATTATTATTATTTTTAAAAGGATGTTTAAAAATCAGAAATATATATATATATATATATATATATATACCCTGTTTATTAATCATTATTTATTTAATAATAATATCTGTTAAATATTATATATATAATAGGTATATGAATTTTTTTCTTTTTTATTTTATAAAAAAAAAACAAACATAGTTACAATGTATAAACATGACTATAATAAACAAACTCATAACACACACACACACACACACACACACACACACACACACACACACACACACACACACAATTTTATTTGCACACAAGGAGAATTAAAAGCTTACTTAACTATAAAATATAGATTTTAATTTTATTATTTTGATGCCAAAAAGGAATTTAGAACTTTCACTATTCACTCTAAATGATTTCCTATTTTGTGGTGAAAGAATATACAAATATTTTCAATAAACAAAGGGGCTGATTTCAATGAAATTTACAAAGAAAGATACTATTTCAAATGGGAATACTAAGAACAAAACATTAAATTTTACATGGAAAAGAATTTCAACTATTTCATTCAATGATATTACAAACCAAACAAGAGGAAGTTATTTCTTTTCCATTGTAATGGCAAGGGACCATTCAAATTTTTAAACAAGTAAAACTTACAAGAGATATCATTTATTTGGTAAAAACACTTTTCCATTAAATAGTCTTTCTTTATCAAGGATATTAAATCAAAGCATGTCAAAGGGATTTAAATATATTCTACTAATGCAATTCTATAGGAGTAAAAATATTTTCAAGACTTTTTTTTTACATGCCAAAACATCTACCCACATAGCCATACTTTAGAGGTTACAATGCTTCATACAAAAAAAAAGAAAGAGAGAACAAAGAGAGGCCAAGATTCCATCAACTCCAAACTTGAGATCCAACCTCCATGTTTTCACTAAATCCATACAAGGAGAAAAGAGCTTGTTTACCACCCAACCATAGGCATCATGACATGCCTTTCCCAAGGTTGGGATGCATGCTAGCCTCCCCCAAGCCCATGGGAAGGAGGACAACTAACCAAAACTTGGACAAGATGGAGGGTGAACTGACAATGATACAAGCACACAAAAATATGACAAATACAAAACAAGACTCCAAAAATTCACAAGGAGGAGAACCCATGTTCTTCCTCAAAAGTGGGGAAGAGAAGAGAAAGTTCTCCAAAAGTTATATTCCAAATTTCTTGCACAAAGCAAAAATCTCCATACCCTCATTATTGCTCCTAAATTCAATCAAAACCCTCCTTATTCATCCACCCTTTCTCCATGTCCTTCTTGGAAGGATTTTCAAACCCCAAAAGGGGTTTCCTTACCAAGAATGGGGAAGGAGATTCAAGCCAAAATTATCAACTTCCCACCTCAACCATTTGAGGGGAACACTAAGACCCTACAAGGCTTGTCCATCAAGCCTTGAGGATTAAGAGGAAAATCCCTCTCTTCCCCACAATATCCAAAACTCCATCATGCCATATGATGGAGGGAGTAAAACAAGCAAGGGACAACCAAAATCCACATACAACAAAGACAAATTCAAGTAGTCAAACTAACAACTAAGATGAATACAACATATGCATAAGACATGAGAGCCTACCTCAAGGAAAGCGCTCCAACTTCAAATTTCTCCATTCTTGACTCAAGCAAAACACTAGCTCTAAATCACCCAAGCATCCAAACAAGAAGTTCCAAAAGAAAAGTCCCTCTCTTTTCCCGTGAATGGGAATTTGAAGAGGAGCAAGCAAGAATCCTCACAAATGAGGGGGTGACATGTGTCACCCCTCTCCTTCTTCAAGGTCAAAGATGCCAAAACAAAAGAGAGAAATGGTAAAAAAAAAATTTTGCCCTCTTCTCCCAAAATCCCCTAAATGTTAGCAAGACAAAATTAGCGAGACTTTTAACAAGCACTCCAATCCACACCCTTTACATGGATGTGACCAAACAAGAGGCAAAAAGGGAGGGAAAACTCCCTCTAGCCTTGGAAATAAGCCCCCCTACCCATTAGGTAGGGTCCAAGGGCTCATTTTTATGTTAGGGGAACTCCCAAACTAAAAAGGGGTCCCCAAAAATGCCCAAAATAACCCAATTTCGGGTTTTGTATTTTTGGCACAAGGGTAGAGGGTGTGGGGACCACCCAATGGTTTCACATGTGACCATAAACCCTTTTGATTAAGTGTCTCATTAAACCAAAACAAAATTTTAATGAAAGTGGGATTATTAACTCCCAAAACAAGTTTACAACATAACTAATTACCCTAAACAAAATTAATAATTCAAGGCACAATACATTACAAAAATTGGGGTCACTCATGGTGCCCAAAATAATAATCTCCTATACTAAGGCTTCACACAATGAACATGGCTAGGACTCAACCCGTGGGTTGCTTGTGTAAGATTGTGTAGCTGGCCTGAGTCCCACGTCCTCCTGTAAACTTGTCGCCTGCACACTCATTGCACACATTAACCGCACATGTCCGATAAATATAAATCAATGACTCAGCAAGATATCAATGAGTTCTAAACTAGCCTAACATCCTACTGAAATCAAAATGTGACAACTTGCACAATTCTACTCAATTCTCCAAAGTTAGACAAGATGATAAAGTGACATAGAATCCCAACATGCAACAACTAAGTGTCCATCAATATAATTATGTTCCAACAACAGCATCATATCCATTAGTATCCATGACATCATAAGAAATGCAACAACATAGAAATTAAGCTAAATTGGCGTTATACGCCTAAATGTCCACACATGTCTAATAAGATCAAATCTCTAAATATAATGTCCAAGATATAACCAATCACTATCAAAACATGTCTATGAGCAAAGAAACAACAAGCTACTGAGCTATAAAAAGTGTGGGCACTACAAACCTTCCCATAAGGGTCCACATAAGAGGATGTACAACATAAGGTCTACATTTAAAGGAAAATAATGATGGGTGAGCCAAGAGAACATAAATGTTGTTCTAAAAGGGTTATCAAGTTTTTGCATACTAGTTGTGTACGAGCCCACTAAAAAACCATCTAAGGTGTCACAAATACCACACAATAAGAGAGAAAAAATTTCCAAGTTCCATGTGGTTTCACCTCCTAGCTCACCATTACTTTAAATTTTGAAAAATGGTTCACGAGCCTCTCCAAAAATGATCCTAGCATCTACATTATTCATTAAGGTCAAGGATAAAGATTCACATAATACCAAGCATAATTTTTTATGAAATAAGAGGTTTATTTCTAATTGAATGTGAACCCATAGAATAATATATTTCATATAAAAATTAATTTTTAATATGCTACATATCATTGGCGAGATGCAAAGTTTTGTTAAATATATTAATACACGATTCTACACATATATGCACGTATATATATGTAAACTAAATCATGAAAATGTTGTCTATCATAGTGGTCGCCGAGCTATAATTATTCTTTGGTGAAAACATATGTTTAGCTTAGCGTCCACATGACTCATTGTTTGTTTTTTCCTATAGGAAACTAACTATTATTTGGGCCTAGCTATTGCTAGTTTATTTTATTATTGTTTTATACACAAATATTAACAATTTAGATTTATAACACAAATTCATTATAAAAAGATATTATTACTCTGATAATATATTCCAACATGAAAATTTAAGCCTAGCAGTAGTTAATTTCAACATGACATTCGAAGCCTAACGACCGCTAAGGTTGAAGATTATTACATTGTGTTGGTGCAACATAACAAACATTTGAGATTAATGGCCACTAGGATATTTTTTACCTTCCATACAAGACAATTAGTAATAGTTTACCTGAAAACTGATCTAAGCTCCATTATTATCATTATATTTTCCAAAATGATATTCCAAGCCTAGCGGCTGCTAAGCTCGATGTTTATTACATTGCTTTGATCCGACATAACGAACATTTGAGATTAGTGACCGCTAGGCTAGTTATTACATTCCATACAAGATAAATAATAATGATTTTCTTGAATACACATATTTCTTGATGGATTGAATAAAATACAATGCTACATCTAATTTCCATGACTATTGTTATATATTCGACAAGATATTCCTAGGCTAGCGGTTGCTAAGCTCGATGTTAATTATATTTATTTGATGCAATGTAATGAACATTTGAGATTAGTGGCCGCGAGGCTAGTTATTACATTCCAAACAAAACAACAGTGATGATTTTCGGAAAACCGAGAAACACTCCAATTACTATGGTTAGATATTCCAATACAAAATTTTAATCCTAATGTCCACTAAGCTCAAATTTTATTAAATTGTGTTAATGCGCAAAACAAACATTTGACATTAACGGAAACTAGTCTAATGATTACCTTCCATAAAATAAAATGATGAAAAGATATAATGGTAGGAGCCTATTGTCTACTATGGTAAACCATGAATTTTAATTTGATCGTTATTTTGAAAAAAAGAAACTATTGAGCCTAGTGAACACCTAGCCAATCTTGTCAATAAGTAATGGAGCTTAAATGCACGCAAAGCATTTTACTTGATACAAACCAATATGAATTATGTGATATACACAATATATATTATGATAACTACATAAAACTTGATCCCTCTCGAGGGTATGTAGTGCAACACTTGGCTCCACTAGGGATAGTCCAACCAATATGATATAATTTTAAATAATGAAAATACTAGTGATCCAAAGTTGTATAGATAGTTTTTACATTCCTGGAATGAAATCCTAAAAATATAGAGGCTAGCGGCTACTAGGCTTCTAAATCAATAAATAAATGGGCAACATATAACGTGCATAGTTGTTCATTAAAATATATTGAAAGGAATAACTTAGCGGATGTTAAGACCTAGTAGAAGTAATGGAGCTTAGCAACCGCTAAAGATTTTACTTGATACAAACCTATGTGAATGATGTATTATACACATTATATCTTATAAGAACTACATAAAGCTTGATCCCTCTCGAGGGTATGTAGTGTAACATAATGAACATTTGAGATAAGTGTCCTTAAGGTTAGTCATTACGTTCCAGACAAGACAATTAATAATGATTTTCTTGAATAATTAGCGATTGCATGTATGGGAGAGGTGTGCCCAATTTTGGAGTGATCGCATCTTGAAATTTCTTGGAGCAATGTATAACACATACTCTTAGTGGATATTTCTTATTGAATACCATTGTTTAGCAAGGTTAGATCATAATAATAAAATTTCATTATTTAATCCTGAAGGAGAATCATGTGCATCTTGGCCTTACATATCTAGTAAATCATGTGTCTTTATTTACTTTTTGGATGATTTAAAAATAAAATCTTCTCTACACACACAAAAATATGTTGGAGTTGATTTTGATGCTTTGTTGTCTATTATAACTAAGCATCAGAACTAACTCTAAAGCATTGTTGTTGGCATAGAGCAAATTGTTATGAAATTAATCCATCAAAGTAAATAGAAAACTCAATTTACCAAATATGCAAGGAAAATATGCATATTATTCTCCTTCAAGATTAAATGTTGAGCTTCTATTACTATAATCTAACCTTGCTGAATAATAGTCTTCAAGAAGGAATCACCTCTAGAATTAGAATTCTATGTTATGTGTTGCACCTAACAATTTCAACAAGTGGACGCTGTAAAATCCGAATGTGTCTACCATATGAGAGTTAATGGAGATTTGGTGGTGGATGTGTGGATAAATAATGTATGCTAGGATATTAAAACCGGGCTTCCTTATCAGAGCAGGTGACATTAATGCAAACAATGAAATTTAAACTCTTGAAATTTAAATTTTGAAAAAGTCTTTTTAATATGTAATGGAGCTTAGAAGTTGCTAAACATTTTATTTGATATTAATTGATGTGAATTATTTGTCATACACATTAAATCTTATGAGAACTACATTCACTAGAAAACTATCACACTGATATGTGGTCATTTTTTATCGATGATGATGTCAACCATGAAGTCGATATGGTTCTATCTTCAAAAGTTATTAATCAACAAACACTATGTATTTAGGTTGAACACATTGACATTGAAATTAATAAGTGCCTTATTCTTGAAATGGAGTTGGAAGTTTCCTTGTTCATGAAACAGAAATGCATGCTTCTATAGAAAATCATACAAGTTCCTATTCTAAATATGGTTAGAATTTGGAGATGTTTATAAAATATGAAAAAATAGGTTGTGTAAAATCCCATGAAATTCATAATGGTGTGAATTAGTTATTCAAAAAATATATAGATACAATAATACCTCTTATGTTTGTCATTATTTGAATAGAAAAGATTTACTTTCTCCACCAAAACATGCCAAGCTATTTTGTCATGCTGATTTTGTCAACATAAGGTGGAATTGAAGGAGTGCCACCATAAAATTAAGGTTCAAAACAAAAGAATTGGGGGAATTCAAGATTTTTTTTTCATGCAGGAGTAGAGGGTTTCTATCATGTAGGGACAAGTGGCAAAAGTGGGAAACAACAAGAAAAGCATGACACTTTGGTTCTTAGAATTTTTGATAGTGAACACACTTTGGATTCTGAGACTGATGGTAATATTGACACAAAGATCGTGGAGATCCAAATTGAGGATAAGGAGGAAAAAATACCAAAAGAATATGAGATTGTGGACACCCAGCCTATGGAAAAGGAGGAGAAAATACCTAAACGCATGATCATCAAAGTGGCAGGTAGGAAGGACAACGGGCCGAGTGCTAGAACCCGCAACAAGGAAAAGGAGAACTAATGACAGGCCTTTTGCTATCCTTTTGTTGTTCTTGTTCCTATGGTCTATAGATTAGTTCTTTTGGTTTATGTCCTTTTGTAGTTTTTTTATAAAAAAATGTAATGGTTAATATTTAGACTTGGTGAAGTCTGGCTCTATTCTGTGGTGGTCTGTTGTCAATCTTTTTTTAACTTTTCCTCCCTAGCTTTTTGTTGGTTTTTGTTAAAACTAGCTTCTTTCTATGTACATGGTTTTTTGGTCCCCTCAAAACCAAATTTTTTTACCTTATAAAAAAACATGCCAAGCTATTTACAATGCTAAGGTGATCTTATTTTTCTAAATTAGAGATATATCCCTCTAATTCAAAGTTGCACGGGCTTAAAAAGAATAATAAATCAGCTGCATTGTTGAAAAAAGTGACCAGTATATTCGAGAAAGCAGAATATTCAACCGTTGAACAATTTAATTTATTTTTGTTCAATGGTGATGTATTTCCAATTGAAGTTTCTAAGTGCCATGTAGCACCTCAAGAATATCAATACCATCCTATAGATGAGGAGAATGTTGACCTTATTGTCCATTCCATGTTGATTAATGTTATTCCTACACAGAGGGATGCAATTCTTCTTCCTTTTTTACATTATATAAAGGAGATTATGCAACTCAAGGATCTAGATGAATTGAAAAGGGATGATGTGCATTTATACACTCTCAACATCCAACATACAATTCATGCCCAAAATTTTTTTAGCTGAAATAAATTACAAGTCATTACATATTAGGTTACAGATTTTGGAAAGGCCCGCATACCGTGTTTAAAAACATCTAGCGAAGACATTGTTAATATTTTCAAGAAATAAAAATGAAAGTAAAAAAACTTGG
Organism: Taxus wallichiana var. yunnanensis; assembly: GCA_018340775.1. Classification (NCBI taxonomy): domain Eukaryota; kingdom Viridiplantae; phylum Streptophyta; class Pinopsida; order Cupressales; family Taxaceae; genus Taxus; species Taxus wallichiana. Next base: position 452,297,030 of record CM031237.1, on the reverse strand, counting down.
ATTGAAACCAAGTTTATTAATTTACTCTACAAGGATCAATTGATTTGGAAATCACTAGGATTTCCTCAGAGGAGTGGGAAACACAAAGACAAAGGAGTTGAGGGTAATGAATTTTAGTTTTAAAGCATTAGTTTTTAAAATCTATTTTTTGTAATATGCACAAAGTAAATATACTATTTGTGATTTGAATTCACATCTTCAACAAGAAATGTATTGTTATTTTCATTGTGTAAAAGCCAGAGAGTCTTTATGAAAAATAGAATTTTCTATTTTTGCTTGAGGATATATGGACAAAATGGACAAAAACCTTTGATTTGTTTAGATCAAGTGGGCTTGTTTGTTCTCCTTTTAAGGATAACCAACCTAACTTTTAGTCAAATTCACTAGCAAGGTTCACGACCAATTCCTTCAGGGGCTGCAAGAGGAATGACCAATGAGGAACTATCAGTATTAGCTGAAAAAGTGCAATCGGGAATGTATGGCTAATTATCTTTATCGAGGTCGACATCATGGTGAGACTTTTGAATCTTATTGCTGGAGAGTAAAAGATGAAAAAAATGAGAGGAAAGGTTCTAAAATATTTGAAAAATAAATATCCAAATAATATTGTATTGGAAAATGCAATGAAGCCAATATTATTCAAAACTTCAGATTGCATGAATCTCGCTACCACCAGTTGTGTGTAATATTGGGAGAAGAGAGACAAGAAAAATGAATAGTTGATTCCCATGGAATGAAAAAGAATCAAGAAGAAAAATTGATGTTGAAGTGGAAGATGTTCTTCCTGCAGAAGCTCAAAGAATTTTAGCCAGCTACATGATTTAAATGGAAGAAGAAATGCCACCAAGGACAGAAGACACAAAAGAGTTTACCTATCAATGTACACATCCCTTTCATTTTTAGTCAACAATATCATCTATTTCGTCGACTAATCCATTCAATGTAGAATGTATGATCACAAATTTATGTAATTTGTCTAGTGATATAACTTTCGATGTAATAATGGACCTGCTTACAGTTGTCAGATCTAGTCTACTAAATTGTATTATTATTGTGCTCTTACCTATTTCTTATTCAAAAATGTTAAGAGAAACACTATAAAAATACATGCAAAAGGTTAAAGACAAGGGGGAATCAGTTATGGATGGTTGTTATAGATTTTATGACAACAATGGAAAATTTAATAGCTTGTGTCTTATGTACACAATAACTGGTGTGCAAAATTGTGATGTTGATGATGAGGAGAGATAAGAAATCATTAGGGATTGGATGGATCAACTTTCAAAGTAATTTATGATTGTAGGAAAAATCGACCTACGAGGAAAGACACATCCTTTTATTTACGAGAGATATTATGAGTTCTTGTCTCATATGTTCACTTGACTCTCTTCCGGAAATTCTCCAATGATAATGCTTTACAAAAATAGTTTTACATTGCATGCTTTGGTTGAATTAGGTCTATCTACATTTTTTATTGTTGACACTCATGATCAATAAAATGTTTTTAAGACAATACTATCCTCATTTGAAAAAAGGTACGCCGATTAAAACAACATTAAACAATTTTATTAGTTTAATTCCTTTGAACTGATACATACAATATTTATGCAGACAACAAACAAAGAGAGGAAGTAACCTATCATTTCTAGGCCATTTAAAGAAAATGTAGATGATTTCTTTATTAACATACAACTGATTCAACTTGTTACGCCATATGTCACTACCCAAACATCCAATGAATCTATACTAGGTGATTGGCATTTACTCATTTTATAAATTTATCATTGTGATATGTTTTTTATTGTCATTGTTTTCATTTATTTAATAATAATTTACATTTTTACATTGTTGATGCCAAATGAGGAGGTTGTTGGCACATCATGCATGAATACGCAGACAGAACCTGGTATGTTAGTCATGTGTAATTATAAAAAAACCATTTATAAGCCCCGCATAATTGTAGGAACCCATAAAAAAGTGGTCTATTTGTTATATTTATTTGATACCATGCCCATACGAAGCATGATGTCCACTAAGCTCATCAAAAATTATCCACCAAACATAGTCCAACTAATAATGGATTAGCCTAGCGGTCACTAATATACATCTATAGCTATGCAATATTGTCCAAAGAAAGGGTAGTACATTGTATAAAAGCAATTTATATCACGAATTTATTTACCTCGACATGAAATTTATTTTGAATTTATTAATGTTTTTGAAATAGAACGTGCATCACAAGAACCAAAAGAGGGTGAGGGCAAGGCAAGATACGCTAAAAACTCAATCAGTAAGTGTTAACCTACTGAAATGTTGATTATTTTAATTGGTTAATATTAAATTGTGGTTGATTGAAAAAAATTATTTACTTCCATGCAGTTAGCCACAAGGATTATTTACTTATTTTAGATTTGGAGGGTTTTCTATATGAGAAAACCAATCCCATAAGGAGATGGCATTCAAGTTTGGTAAGGAGACTATCAACTTGCAAGGTGGCCTCGAGATAATTTTTAAAGTTACTATCAACAAAATTTGAAGTGGGATTTTGGTCTAACAATCTCGCTTCTGCCAAAGTTGAAAATATGGTAAAGGATTTGAAAAAAATAGTAGCTGAATTGAAACTAGTACTTTTTTTGGGAAAATAACATTTCAATGTACAAGATGAAATTGTAGTAAAATATCTAAAAAAGTTTGGAGTAGAGATGATATTGTTTTCATTTCTAAAGACACATTGTGTATCATAATAGGTACAAAGGGAAACCCTCCGGAAAATTTTATGGTGGGGAGGAAAAGAAGTGGAGAAAATTGTTCCAAAGATATGTGGTTGATGACTGATTTGTAAAAACATATCGGTGATACTATCTCGTGGTTTGAGTGTTATAAAGAGCTTAAAAAAATTGGAGCAAGCAAAAATTTACAACTATTAGTTATTTTAGAGTGTTTTTATAATGATATTTCTAAACATTATAAAGAAGATACATTGATATGTTATTTATTTATTTTATATGTGAAGATCACAATTTAAAATTTGGAAGTATTTATATCTTCACTATGTTTAACTTGAGATTATAGATTTATATATTGTTTTGCGAATTACCAAATTTTTTTTTATCAAAACAATATTTTGACCTCTTTTTCTTTTATCAAATTTGTAAAACAATTAATTTTGAGCTATTTTTATAGATTCAATTGGGAAGCCTAAGAAATTACTAGTTTTGGGAGTTGAAGGTTTGTTGTTTGGAATTATTGTTATTGGAAACAAAGTACCTTGTAATGGGATTCCATATTTTAGAGTTGGGAATACTAAATACTTTGAACAAATATTTAGTGTTGAAGTGATAAGAACTACATCAGAATATTTTGACATTGCCTTATGGTCTACATTTATGGATTCAAATATGGTGAAGTACATGTTCAATAAAATATTTAGTTGGCTACGAGATACCCACTTTAGTTTCATTTGGGGATGTGAAAAATGTAAGATGAAAACAAGTACCAATCAGCAAATACTAGACATTTTTGGTAATGTCTATGGTGAAAACAATATACTTTTGATTGATGACATGATATTCATGTCATACAAATTCAAAGAAGAATTACTCTCAAAACCCCAACATACTAGAGATTTGATGGAAAATATACGATTGATTCATTAATTTACACTCAATTATGTCCATGGTTGAAACATGCAAGAGAACACAAGAACATGTGTAGATCGTTGAAAAATTCAAATGCACTATTGGTGTTTGAATTATATTTTTTGTTTTCAAATCCAATAATGTATTATAAATTTATATGGAATAAAATAATTACCTTAAAGTTTTTAAAGATTCGCAGTGTGCAATAATTTTTTTGATTCAATTTTTTTTGCAACAAAAAAGTTATTTCTAGTACAATGTGAAAAATGCAACTTTTACTTTTGTCAAAATTCACCACCCATAACCATTTGATTATTTTTTTCTTCATTTGCAAATAAGAACATATCCAACATGAAATTGATAATATTTGATATAAATGGCAATTTTGGCACACACCATTCACAAGGCTTATTCATCGCATGAGATGTTAAAAAATTTGGCAACATCAACCTCAAAAATAAATATTATTTTTTAAGACCTAATTTCAAAGAGTTCAAAATAATGTTGTGGAAATCGACAATAAAGTCAAATGTTAATGATAATATGCCTTCATTCCTTTGATACATTGGCTTGGAGGTTGGAAGCTTCAAGTTTATATTTACACAAGAATATTGCATCGTGTCCAAATGTACCGATTATCGAGGTTTTGGGAATCCCAACATATTTCTCAAAAATCTTAGCACCGTTTGGAGCAAGTTTAATGCATATTACAATTGTAAAAATATAGTGCTTATAGATGAATCAGAGAGAAAAACAAGTTCAATGATGTGGGGAACTATGTAATTGCTAACACATTTAACATATAATCTAAATCGTCGAAAACTACTTGATAGATGAATTGTATCCTATGTTACAACTATTGAAGGATGTGGAAGATGTATGTGATGTCATTAAATAAAAAACCCAATTATAATTATGTAATTTGTCCCTAAATTTATTTGAGAACACCTTTCGTATAATGTGTGTGACTATCTTTAGTAATGTTATAATATGATAAAGGATTTAAACATATTTCTATCAATAGATATGTTAGTATATAAAAAATTAAATAATATTTTTATTTATGGTGAATTCTATTTTTATTAATGTTAATTTACTATTGTCATGAGTTTTTGCAAGGGAAAAATTCATACCTAAAAGCATGACATGACCATACCATATGGTGAATATTTTTGCTTAAAGGTCATTCCAAGCCCTCCTCCGATCACCCTAGCTGCCATGTCAGGTCCTATCCCATCCTTCGATTGTTCTAATGTGTTGTGTCATTATTTTCGTAGGTTATTTAGGGATATCTAGTCTATTCAAGTACTTCCAAGACAATATATTTGAAGACAGGCTCTCTGAGGAGCTTAAGAAAAGACTATTTTCGGTCTTCCGAGGGTATACGCCTCCCGAAGTGGAATGAAAGAATTTAAATCATCAATGAGGTGTATAAGAGATAATAATTTTGTGAAACTATTTTTGGAAGAATCTAGGAAGTTTTAGAGGTTTTGGAGCAGTTTCAACAAAAGTGGGTCCTAGAGGTTAAAGTTGTGTACAATGCAAAAACAAATATTAAGCTTTGGAAAATAATTCGGGAGATCGGTAAGGATTTAGAAGCAAAAATATATATTTGGAAATGTAATTCAAATCTATATAGGATGGTTGTTTCACTTTTTTCACAAGACTCGGAAAATCTGCCCACAACCTATTTTCAACATGCACAACCTTTGATCCCAAAGAAAAGCCTCTTTTTCTTGAGGTTACAAGAAGAATGAAGGTATCAAACACCCACCATTATGTTAAAAACAAAATTTCCAATCAATTTAATACAAATAAGTGTGGTAAAATTTGTTCAGGAGCTCAAGTTATGCATCCAAAAAGTTGCTCTGTAAGGTATGGTTTAGATGTTAGTCAATTTTCATGCTTGAAATTTAGACCAATTAGAGAGTGGCGCACTTTCTTGCACAAATCATCCCAAATTTTTGGGATATTTGGTGAAAAAAATGTTCCCACATTGCATTTAATCCCTTGGACCATGATGTAACCATTTTGGAGCTCCTTTTGTCAAGTTAATCCCTCGCACACTGATTTTAAGCCCCCATCCTCATCTAGTCACAATGCGCCAAGTGGCCCAATCGGAGGGGAAAATTTTTGTTCACCAACCGTCCCAAATGTTTGGGGTGGTTGGGACATAAAATTCACCCCCTAATCACGTTACGAAAAATGGTCCAATGGGAAGGGGGAGAATTGTTTTACACCAGCCATCCCAAAGGTTTGGTATGGTTGGGAAAAAAATTGTGCCCATTCTCAACCCAAGAAAATGTGTAACTTTTATAACTTAAGTGTTTCTTCTTTTTCTTCTGCTACTACCCGCACGCACACACAAGAAAACATCTCTTGTCGGATTTCCTCTTCTCATCCATTTCTTCCAATTTCTGCTCCTTTTCAATTACATATCTCATTTATTTTTCATTCCCCCACTAATGAAATGTAAAAATCCTTGTTTTTAAGGCCTAAACAATGTATATTTGCTTTGTTAGAAACCCTCGTAGGAAAAAACGAAGAATCATTGGTAACTTACAAACCTGAGAGTGAAATCGACAAAACTTGGAGCATCCTTCCTCTTCCAGTGCCTTTATGCTACAAGAAACCAAATTTCTAGAAGTGTATCAGATTTTTATGGAAAACATTTGAAATTTTGTGCCCTAATATCCACTTTTGCTATTTGTTGTTAATTCGGAACGCAGTTGACACAAAATTTTGCATGAATCCTCAAGAACAAAAACCGTGAAGGAAAATAGAATTTTTTCATCGAAACAAGGAGAATAAGACCAAATTCCAAAAATATTAAGTTTCATTGGTTCACACTTTCTATTTTTATTAACTTTCCTAAAACATCAGAAAACATTCAAAAGAAAAAACATTGAAAATCACATAAATGGAAAACTAGGGTAAACAAAGTTGAGAAAGCGAAAAAAAAAAAGCAAATTTCTAAAAATAGAAAGTACTTGAAATTGGCCATGAAAATCTGTGAAAATGCCCAAAACTTGATAATAACCTCTCAGTGTTAACACCAAGGCAAAAAAGCAACCCTGCCCAAAATAGCAGCTCCTAGATCCTAAGGTCTAAAAATTGCAAGTTTCAATTTGGAGTGTATAAAGTTGCAGATAGTTCCATTTTCACTCATCTTTCCAATTTTTGAACTCTCTGTGGGATTTTAAGATGATTTCAGGGTTCAAATAGAGAATTGGGAACTCCATATTGGTCTTGGAAACATTTTCTTGAGTTGAAATGTGTTCAAAAGCGAAGTGCATCGTAGGGGGCAAGGTGAATCCATCAACATATCTCGGTGAGTTGGGTGTGTTTGAATACATTGAATGAGGTGATCTCAATGAGATAAATAGGTTCATCAATCAAGTGTCAAGAAGGATCATCGTGATTAGTTCTGTGTCCATCCCAAGCTCACATTGGGAAGTCTTGAAATAGTGTTTCTCAACACTCATTTTGTGGTCCAGTGCCCGTACACCATGTAGAAGGAGTTATCTTGTGATCATCATTAGAAAAGGAAAAAATTTCAAATTTAAATTCATTAGAGCTTCAAATCAGTGTAGGAGTGTTGCAGTGGTCATTTGAAGGCAAGATTTTCGTCTTTAATTTATTTAGGCGTATATTCATCAATGATGGAGGTATCTTCATTCTTGGAAACATCTCTTCTTTCTCTTCCCTTTTAATTTTTTCTCCTCTTCTCTACCCCCTTTATAATTCTGTGTTGTGAGAAATCATGATGTTCGTCCTATTCATTAATGTGAATATAGTCCAAAAATGTAATAAGTTTCCCTTAATTAATAAAAGGGGACTTAATTTTCTTTCCTAGGAATGTCAAAAGTCACGAGTGAAAAGGAAAAGTGAAAGGTCACGTGGGGGTAGACAAAGAGTCTTCTTCATGTATATATAATGTAATAGCATACTCTTACTTAGGGGTTTTAAGTTTTGTGCACTCAAGAGAGAGATTTTTTAGCAAGGCAAAAGATATATCATTCTTCCACTTTCCCTATCTAATTTTCCTCTATCTTCTAAGCATTGTACAACTTGTGAAGATGTCAATAAAGAAATGAGTTTATTCTTTTCATGATGCATGAATGTGTGCAACTTTGTGTGCATGGTTTCCTCTCATAATTGAAATTCTAAACATGGTTTTTTCTTTCCTATAAGTTGTTAGCCAAATTAATGCAAAATTACAAAAGAAAATGATCTCCTTATTTCCTAAATTAGGAAAACAACTCCCAACTCGATTTTCCAAGTAAACTCTAGCTAACTCTGACTAAATCTACTCTAGGTGGCGGAAATTACTATTTTTAGCAGTTTACTAGAACCTGCTATTCTTAGTAAGTTCACATGCTTATTCCTACGGGCACAGAAATTGCCATGCATCTTCTACATCCCTAAATTAGAGGAATTGCCAACTTTCTAACTCATAATGCAATTAATAGACTAAAATTAACTAATGCTCAAAAATAGGAAAAAACCAAACTATAACTTAAATCCTAATTTTTGGCCTCAAGATGGCGGATTTAGGGCCCAAAAACATGTCAAAAACTTGCCCCAACTAGTAGGGAAGGTTTCCGCTGCATTCATCTCATGAAACATGTGGTTTAAAAAAAAAGGACTCAAACGGACACCCGGAACTCAAGTTATGACCTTGTCAAGTTCCTGCTAATTCTGGCGCATCATTCTCCCCTGCTTGAAAAAAATGCAGCTCCTGCAAGTTGTCTTCTTCAAACTGCTTCCATTTATCTACATCCAACTTCTGAATCTCCCACTCTGTGACCCAAGTATTGTCCTCTTGTTCCAGTCCTTTCCAATGTACCAAATATTTGTTGTATTTCCCATTTCGTGTGTCCATTGTTTTCTTATCTAGAATCTGATCCACTTCTTCTTTCTTCTTCACCGGAACCTGTTGCCTCCAATCTACTACTTCATCAATAGAATCCCCTTCTACACCATCCCCATGAAAAGAATACAAATCTGAAACATTAAACACTGGAGAAATATCAAAATTCCCTGGCAATTCTACCTCATAAGCATTATCGTTTATTTTTTCACGATTTTGCAGGGACCAATCTTCTTGTACTTCAGCTTGTTATAGGTTCCTCTTGGAAACCTTTCCTTCCGTAGATATACCATAACCAACTCACCAATTGTAAATACCTTTCTCCGTCTGTGCACATCTGCTATTTCTTTATACTTATCATTACTATTCTGCAGCTTCTTCCGCACTTCTTCCTGCAATTGTTGTATATGTTCGGAAAATGCTTCTGCATCATCACTGACTCTGCCATCAACTGGTAGTTGCACCAAATCTAACACCCCATTTGGATTACTCCCATACACAATTGAAAATGGAGACTTTCTGTGGATCTATTTATGGAACTATTATATGCAAACTCAGCTTGTGGTAATGCTAAGTCCCATTGTTTCGGCTTTTCCCCAACAATGCACCTTAATAGGTTTCCCAAACTCCTATTTACCACCTCTATTTTCCCATCAATCTACGGATGATAGGCACTACTGAACTGTAGTTGAGTTCCAAATTTCTTCCATAAAGTCTGCCAGAAGTGACTTAAGAACCTTGTGTCCCTATCTGAAGTAATGGTTTTTGGAACACCATGCAAACGAACAACTTTCTCGAAAAAAAAATCTACTACGCCTGTTGCATCACTTGTTTTCTTGTAGGCAATAAAATGAACCATCTTAGAAAACCTATCAACAACCACAAAAATTGAGTCATTACCTCGTTGTGTTTTTGGTAATCCCAAAACAAAGTCCATACTCAGATCTGTCCACGACCCTTTAGGAACAGGAAATGGCATATACAACCCTGTATTCTATGCATGGCCTTTTGAGACTTGGCAAATTCGACATCTTTCCACATATCTTACCACATCTCTTTTCAACTTTGGCCAATAGTATTTGTCTGCTACCAAGGCTATCATCTTATCTTTACCAAAATGCCAGCCAACCCTCCGCTATGCAACTCTTTCACTATATTCTCTCTCATAGACCCAACTGGAATACATAGTTGGCGTCCCTTGAATAGGTAGCCATCCTGTAAAATATACTCATCCAAGGACATCTCCTGCATTGTCTGACAATGGACTAATTAGTCTTTCAACAATATCCTTGAAATCAGAATCAGAAGAATACAAACCCTTTATTGCTTCAAAACCCACCACCTCATTTTCCATAGTGGTAAACAAAGTCACACGCCTACTCAATGCATCTGCAACTTGATTTTGTTTTCCGATTTATGTTTTAGAGAAAAAGTATATCCCTGCAAAAATGATACCCACTTTGCATGCCTACTATTCAACTTCTTTTGGGTATTCACATACTTCAGGGCTATGTGGTCTGTAAATAACACAAACTCCTTAGGCACTAAGTAATGCCTCCAATGCCTTAATGCTTGTACAATTGCATAAAATTCCACATCATAAGTAGAGTAGTTCTTTCTTACCTCATTCAGTTTCTCACTAAAGAAAGCTACTGGCTTTCCTCCTTGACTTAGAACAGCCCCAATACCCACATGTGAGGTGTCACAATCAACCTCAAACACTTTATCAAAATATGGTAGTGCCAAAATGGGTGCCTCTGTCACCTTCTTCTTCAAGAATTGAAAACTATCCTCAGCTGCCTTTGTCCACAAAAACTCCCTTCCTTTTGTGCAATCTGTTATAGGAGCTACAATACTGCTGAAATTTTTAATAAATTTTCTGTAAAATGTTGCTAGACCATGAAAGCTCCTTACCTCTGTTATACTCCGTGGAGTAGGCCATTCAATAATTGCCTTTATCTTTTCTGAGTCCATCTATACCCCATCTGCTGAAATAATAAAGCCCAAGAATACCAAACTCTCTTGCATGAATGTGCACTTCTTCATATTTGCATAGAGTTTCTCTTTCCTTAACACTTCAAATACCAACCTTAGATGCCTCAAATGTTCTTCTTTAGTTTTACTAAAGATCAAGATATCATCAAAATAAACCACAACAAACTTACCATTATACTCCCAGTAGCACGGTGTTCATCAATCTCATAAAAGTACTAGGTGCATTGGATAACCCGAATGGCATCACCAACCACTCATATAATCCATTTCCGTCTTGAATGTTGTTTTCCACTCATCTCCTTCTCTGATCCGAATTTGATGATAACCACTTCGAAGATCAATCTTGGTGAAATACTTAGATCCAAGCAAGCACATCCATCATATCATCAAGGCGAGGTATTGGGAACCGATACTTGATTGTAATTTTATTGATTGCTCTGCTATCCGTGCACATTCTCCATGTTCCATCCTTCTTTGGTGTTAATAAAGCTGGTGTTGCACATGGACTCATGCTCTCCCTTACGACCCCCTTTCGCACGAGCTCTGCCACTTGCCTATTCAACTCTGCATGTAATTTGGGCTCATCCTATAAGCCGCTTGATTTGGGAGTGAAGACCCTGGAATCAAATCAATGTGGTGTTGAATATCTCTTTTGGGTGGTAATCCATCTGGTAGCTCATCAGGAATAACATCCAAAAATTCTTCTATTAATTCTGATGTTTCTATTGGTATTTGAGCACTTACAAGTTCATCCTTATTTGCAACTAGTGCATAACAAAAACCGGTTGCCTTTGCCTCCTTCACAAATTCCTTTGCAGAAAGCATATTTTCAGCCTTCCCCTCTTCTTTAAGAGGTAGAAAAACTATTTTTGTGCCATCCTTCCAGAAAGTATAAGTATTCTTTCCCCCATCATGAATAACTTTTCTATCAAATTGCCATGGTCTTCCTAGCAGCATATGACATGCATCCATAGGGATAACATCACACCAAATCTCATCCTTATAACTGTTCCCAATAGAAAAGCTTATTAAACATCTCTTATCAACAGTAACTTCATTACCCTTCTTAAACCATGCAATACGATAAGGGTTAGGATTCTTCTCACAATGTAGACCCAATTTATCGACCATCTCATTTGAAACCATGTTCTCACAACTACCACCATCAATAATAACATTACATACCTTTCCTCCTGAAGTGCATCTTGTTCTAAAAATATTTGTACGTAGCCATGCATCCCCCTTGACCTCCTTTCTTGGAGCAATCATCGTCCTCTTGATCATCAGAGTTTCTCCAACATCTGGTGGGATTTCCAGGTCCTGTTCATCTTCTACTTGCTCAGCTTCAACAAGATTTACTCTTGGAGCATCTCCTTTCCTTTTGTCATGTGTATAAGTATGTGGGCATTCAAAAGCTCGATGCCCTTCTTCACCACATCTGTAACAAACAAATGGTCTTCGTGGAGCCTCCCATCCTCTATCGCCAACATATCCTCTGCCCCTAGGAAATCCTCTGCCTCTTTGTTGATTCTGGAAATCTTGTCTCGTATCCTCTTGCTTTTCCAATCCACGAGATGATTCTCCCCTACCTTGGCTGAAACCAGCTCATCCCCAAAAGGAAGTTGAGGCCCCCTATTCATTCTAGGTGATCTCCTAAAACTTTGACGATTTTGTTTTTCCTCGGCCTTTAAGGCTAATTGATAGGCATCCTCCATGCTTTTAATCCTATGCATACTTATCTCATCTTGAATAGAAAATTTTAATCCATTAACATACCTTGCAGCCATTTGTTCCTCAGTTTCTTCATGCTCTACATGAATGGACAACTTATAGAACTCATCTATGTATTCTTGCACTGTTTGTAAGTTCTATCTGAGATTATGAAACCTCCTGTAAAGGGTTTGTGCATAATCCACAAGGAGAAATTTATCTTTCAGCTTCTTCTCCATCTTACTCCACGTCCTAATTCTTTCTTTCCCCTTTCTTGACCGCTCTTTTTGTAGGTGATCCCACCATAACATAGCATGACCTTTCAATTTCGTGCATGCAAATTTTACCTTCTTTTCTTCTGACATAGTCTTCCACTCAAAAAAATTTTCCCATGCTAGTCAACCAGTCTATTAGCTCCTCTGGTTTTAGACTACCACCATACTCTGAAACATCAACTCTTATCCCATCATTCTTTCCTTCTAATGCTCGAAGCATCCTTTCTTCAAAAGCTAATGGTGGTGCTTGCGTTTCCTCCTCTTCACAAACTTCTTCTTCATCTGTGTCATCTCCACCTTGATTTCCTCTTTGGGTTATCATTGCAGCAAGCGCAAAACTTGTCTCTGCAGATCTTGCATATTTCTATTCATCTATGCAATACCACCTCCTCTTCCTCTTCCTCTTCTTGCCTTTTTTTTAAAAAAAAAAAATACTTCGAACCAGCTCTGATACCAGATAATGTAGCCAAATTAAGAACAAACCAGATATGCTACAAATATTATGAACTCCAAAAGAAAATAGATCTCCTTCTTTGTTATCAAATAATGAATTACAATGTTTCCTAAATAGGAAAACAACTCCCAACTCGAGTTGCCAAGTAAACTCTAGCTAACTCTGACTAAATCTACTCTAGGTGGCGGAAATTACTATTTTTAGCAGTTTACTAGAACCTGCTATTCTTAGTAAGTTCGCATGCTTATTCCTATGGGCACAAAAATTTCCACTCATCTTCTACATCCCTAAATTAGAGGAATTTGCCAACTTTCTAACTCATAATGCAATTAATAGACTAAAATTAACTAATGCTCAAAAATAGGAAAAAACCGAACTATAACTTAAATCCTAATTTTTGGCCTCAAGATGGCGGATTTAGGGCCCGAAAACGTGTCAAAAACTTTCCCCAACCAGTAGGGCAGGTTGCCGCTACGTTCGTCTCATCGAAACACGTGGTTTCAAAAAAAAAAGGGACTCAAAATAATCCTCTCGACTTCATAATGTTTTTACAAAAATGGTTCACAACGGTTTATATAAATGAAAATTATCGGTGAGCACAAACTTCGTGACAATGATTAGAATCTCCATCACTCTATTCAGAATAGGAAACATTATATCTTAGTGTCTGCTAAGCTATTTTTGTTTATATAAAATAGCTTTAGTGGTGGTCAGTAATTTAAGGAATTAACACATTCCCAACCACCTCAAAAATCAGTGCATTCATAGGTATCGTGTAAACTATCTTGATTTTGTATGATTTCTTTTATTAATTTGGGAGCCCATCTTTGGGAATAGTGTTACAATAAAATTCATTTTTTTATTAAAATGTTTTACTATAATTCTACCTTTATTAAAGGAATTTTAATTTATTTCATATCTATATTTAAATATGAAAATATATACGGGATGGTTTTGATTAATTTGATATCTATATTTAAATATGAAAATGTATCTGGAATGGTTTTGAGTTAATTTGATATCTATATTTAAATATGAATATATATTTGGAATGATTTTACTGATTAATTACATTCTCCTAGTCTCTGGATCATTGCCCTCTCAGTAATTTTATTTAGAACATCTTGATAATTCTCTGATTACCCAGAGGTTTAATCACATGATACTAAATGAACCTATAAATGCATCACATCTCTTGAATGTCATTAGCCTAGCTCTTGCTAGGCCATAAGAAAATTTTAAATTATTCATATCCATGTAGTTTAATCTAAAAGGTTTTTAAAACTTATAAGAGCCATATTCGAAAGCATAAACAGTTTCTAGTGGCCGTTGCTTTGTATAAAATAGAAACATGTTATGTTTATTGCAGAATTTTCAGATCAATGTTGGATTCCTTGAAATCATTAAACGATTTTCTTATATTCATTAATTTAATCCGTAATATGATATATTGGACTCCGGAAGGAGGAATAACGGGCTCCAATATTTTAATTTTTGGATTCCAATGGATTGATTTTGATTCCAATATATGTGATTTTGGAGTGTAATAAATTCCAATATATGTGATTTTGGATTCCAATATATGTGGTTTTGGATTCTAATAAATGTGATTTTGGATTCCAATATATGTCATTTTGGATTATAGTAGTATTGGATTCTAATATTGCATATTTTTAGTTTCTCGGATTGGAATAAGTACAGATTTAGTGAAATAAGAGTTGTGACAGAAATTTGGAAAAATGTTTGATAATTTACACATCATGGTATGAAGTGAATAAATTTCCTTATGATAGGGATTTGACTATATGGAAGTTGATTGATTAAAGGAGAGGGGCTGATAAAAATGCCACAAATATGGAATAAAAATCTAATAGATATGGGGATAGATCTATTGCACTTACCACGTCATCCAAGTCGGAAGAACTAGTTAAGAAAATGATAGATATGATCCACCATCAATACATTAGAAGCTTCCATTTATAGATATGTGATATATATGTTCATATAATATATTCAAATAATCATTACATTGTTATGATAATATATTTTTCCTTATTTATATTTAATCAATGATGATAAAATTTTAAAAACTTGAGCAATTGTAGATATGTAAATTTATTAACTTATTAATATTTGAAAATAACAATACTCATGTTTTTTTGTAATTGTTTGAATTTGGAATCCAAAATTTCTGTAATAACTTGAATATCAAGTGCTTGCATATGATAAAATGTCAAATTATTTGAATCATGTATTCCCATGGATTTTTCCAACATTTTCACCTTTAAAATTAAGTCTGTTAATTCCACATGGTGAGATTTGATAGATTCGCATGTTTTTTTCCTTTATAAGAACCATGTTAGAGTGCGAAAGGCAAGCATATAGAAGAAGGATCCACATATGCATAGTTTTGAAAGACCATTTTCTATTAAATGATCTTTCTGTCATGTATGTTTCACTGTGAAGTGCAAACCAATAACAAAACACCATGTAGGTATGGATTTTGCAGTGTCAAACTCTACATATCCTCTATTAGTCACCCCAAAGTGCAAACCAATAAGAAAGATCCACACTTATATTATTTTCACAATGTCGGACTTTAGTTGTTTGCCTGACTTGGTAGGTCATATCAGTCATTTCAAAGCACAATATAATATAAAATCTCCAAGTTACTTCACAATTCGTAATTTGTAATGTAATTTCTTTGATAACCTTATCATTTGTTAACCAATAAGAATATTCCACACTACTTTTCTTTTTGCATAACTAATAACTAATCTACTAAGACTTTGTTAGAAATCGTCAATAGCAAACTAATAATACATCTCCATGTCTTTCGCATGTTCTTTTCCTTTGTAAGAAACATGTTTGAGTGTGAAAGGCTCGCCAAGAAGAAGGATCCATGTATGTATGGTTTAACGAACTATTTTATATTAAATGAACTTTATGTCTTGTATGTTTCACTACGAAGTTTAAACCAATAACAAAACATCACGTATGTACATAATTATTTATTAGTGTCGAATCTACATATCCTCTATTAGTAACCCCAAAGTGCAAACCAATAAGAAAGATCCATGCTCATAATGTTTTCACAATGTTAGACTTCAGTTTCTTTCCATATTGGAAGGTCATGTCACCATTGCAAAGTGCAAAACAATAAAAAAGCTCTAAGTTACTTCATAGTTTGTAATATCAGTCCTTTGATAACCTTTTCAGTTGTTAACAAATAAGAATATTCCATGCTACTTTTATTTTTACATAACCAATCTCTATTAAGACTTTTAGAAATAGTCAAAAGCGAACCAATAAGACATCTCCATGTTATTTTGCATGTTATTTTCCTTTGTAAGAACCATGTTAGAGTGCGAAAGGCGATCCAGTAAGAAGGCTCCACGTATGTATGGTTTTAATGGACCATTTTCTATTAAATGATATTTCTGTCATGTATGTTTCACACTACAAAGTGTGATCCAATAATAAAACACCACATACATATAGATTTATGGTGCCAAAGTATCTACATATCCTCTACTAGTCACCTCAAAAGAGAACCAACAAGAAAGCTCCACGCTTATAATGTTTTCAGTAAGTGTTTTGAAGATGTAATAACACATGAATGAATAGCTTCTGCGTAGTGTAATTTCTTCGAATAATTCAAGGTTTGTAAGATTCGCAAAGTACTTTTCCTATCAATTTATGAATAGAGAATGAATAAACAAGCTCCACGTAGTTTCATAACTAAGTAAACATTAATGGGTTAGCTAAAACTATGATGAAATTCTAAAAAAATTCATATCTACCAAAAATGCTTATTTCATTTGTAAACAAATATTAACTTCTGATCAATTACCTTCCAAATTAACCATTCATAATTATAATTATGTGTTCAAACTTGTAACATTTGATAAACATGAAGTAATTTCTGAAAATACACAAGAGCGGAGAGAAACATAACTATAGAGGAAAGAGAAGGAATGATCCAAATGTGTAACATAGATAAACATGCAGATCAAAGAATACAAATTATTTGGTACCATTACCAATATTGGAACTGTTAAGGGACAAGACTATATAATTTATAATTACTATATGGTCATGAACTAATTTCTATAGTCTTGACTTCAATCTTTCTAGTCTTGAATCCTTCAAACCTTAACCTTTGACAATATGGATCTGAAACTTCTTGTGTGCTTCACTTGTTATAAAGTGATATTGAATTTCTTATATAGCCTTCTATAGGTAAAATATTTTGATAAGGCATACCATAGGAAGATAAAATGAAAAGACAAATGAAAAAATGAAATTAAAGTAGATCAAAACATAGTTATTCTCAATGGAATGCTTGGGAGATTTTTGAATATGTTTCAAATGATTTTTTGACATGGTGTAGATAATCTTACATCACTAAGTATTAACAATGTATTATAGTGCTAAGTATATTTTTTGGTCATTATAGTGCTAAGTATTCAAGTTTTTTCACATTATAACCTTGATAGTGTCAGTAGGTCTCTATAAGTAGTAAAAATAATTAAATTTATGAATATGCAAATAGCTTCGCACATCTACAAATTTCATGAAAAAGAAAATTATATAGTGATTAATCAATCAAAATAGATCTAAGAAAATTTGCAACATAATTGAGAAAGCAATATATAGAAATTGAAAAAAACTCATTGAAAAATCCTTGGACTATCAAGCTCTTTCTTTATAAAAATCTTCCTCCTTAGAGGGTAAATCTTAGTATAGTTACACAAAATTGCCACTACCATGGGGCTTAAAAATAGCTAGTTAAAAATAGCTCAAATAATAAAAAAATTATGAGTGGATAATTAAAGGATAAAAACTATAGCTTCCATGAAAGAAAGTTGATACTTCCTATTTTTAAGATTACATATGTAACAATATTAAATCCTAATAATAGGAAAGTTATTGCTTGTTCAATCTCTACTTAGGTTCCACTTGAAGTTTCATGTGTAGATTGCATTTGACTACATTGAAGTTCAGTCACACATGATTTGAACTCATTCTCAATATAACCTAGGTCTAGAATAGGTGGCCTCATCAAATTAGGCACTTCTTATATGAGTACTAGAACTCTGTTATAGATAGATTTAACATTTTCACTTAGAAGTGAAGATTTCTCCACTTTTCCATTTGTAAAATTCACCAATGCCATAATATCTAATGTCTTCCCATCCATATATTCCTAGGAAAATCTAGCACTTAGAGTAGCAATGAATGCTTGCAATTGTTTCTCAAATATGGACTTGTGAATTAACCTGCCTTGTGGTTGATGCATAGAGGTAATCTAAGCTTCAACTAATAATTCAGATATCTTCTCTACTATACCCCATAGCTCTATCAACAATCCTTCCACTGTGGCCATCCAATCACCTAAAAATGTTATCCATGCATATCTTTCATGTATTCAAGTCTTGGATTTTGATTCGTAATACATTGAGACAAAGACCCATGTTTATGATAACTAGTAGCTTGTCCATCATGGAATTTATCCTGGTCATATGTTTGTGTTGGCCTTGTATATGCTATAACCCTTTCTCTACTACATATTGATGACTTTGTATAGAAACTAATAGCTCATACAAAGTTCTCAAGGACATTTACACATTGGGAAAAGTGTTCTTTGGCACACTGAATTGATTTTGATCATGCATAACATCAATCTGAGCCTGAATTATCTTAACCAAATAAATTTTCATCTACTGAGTGGCATCAATAACTAACTAGGGGTCTACATCCATGACTTCTTCCCTGTGTGTGATTTCTTGGAAATCCTCAAAATGTCCTCCTCTATTTCCATGTAGATAGGAGTATATCCTTGGGAAAACTTCCTCTTTTTACCCTCTTGAGGGTTCTTGTGGGAGTATCATACTTGAGTTGCACCTTTGCATCTTTAAGTTTTTCCATTATAGAATTAATTACCTTTTTCCTAACAATAGGAGTCCATGTTCCTTATGAAGTAGTAGATGAAATTTTCATTATGGAAGGAAAGGTAGAAGAAATCCTTACCACTTGAGGTAAAGTGTGTGGTGTACAAGGAAAGTATGTTTAGCTTGAACATGTCAGTAAAGGGTACAAGAGTTGGCTCATGAACCTCGAGTTACTAGAGGATCTTGAAAAGAAGAAATGGGAATGAAAGATGGAATTAGAAGGAGTGGCATATACATGCCTGATAAGAAAGTTTGGGAAACATATGGTGTGATAGAAGGAAGAAAAGGTGGATGAAGAGACTGACCAAATTGGGGAGAAATTGAAGGAAGGTAAAGGAAAGAAGGATAAGGCTACATTGGTGCCTTCAACTTAGCCTTAGAAGGTCTTTTGAAAAGACTATTAGATGATGTTGGAGCTGAAGAAGATACAACAATAAGAGGAGTAGAAGAATAAATTAAAGAAGTAGAAGAAATGGTTTTAGGAGATACACTCATTGATTTTGATATTATTGTAGTAACTACAACAAGATAGGAATAAGTGACTGCAAATAACTTGAGAAGACAATGATACAATCATTGGTGATGAAAAATAAGGAGAAGAAACAACTAAAGAAATGGGTGAAGAAGAATAAGGCATATGAATAGAAACTTGTGCCAAAATAGAAGCAAGGAGAGAAGGAGAAATAATAGAAGTAGTAGAAATAGGGGAAGAGAAAGGAGGAGTTTGATAACCAATAGGATCCAATATCCCATGATCTCCTCTTGCTTCATCTTCAAAAGAAGAACTAGTAGAAATCATATTACTACTAGTGAAAGGTCCTAGGAAGATGAAATTGAAGAAGAAACCATACCTATAGAAGTAGGAACTGAATAATTAGAAATAAAAGGAATAGACATAGGAGTCAAAATTTCAACAAAGTACTCACTAGAGGAATACTAAGAATAGGAATTGTTACTTTTGGATTGTGTGGACTTGTGGATGTTCCAATAAACCTTGTTGGGCTTGTCATTTATATTCTTAGAGAAGGAGAATAATGAGAAGGACCAACATTCTGTTTTTATGGAGGAGTCACAAAAATGAGAAGATTTTGAAGTTGTCTTGAATCAGTACCTTGGTCATTTGAATCTTCTTCCTCTTCTTCCCTATGTACTTCTAATCCTCCTCACCTAACTTCCAATCCACCAACTATGGATTATTTCCTATTAGGTGCATAAGTAACTTTGAAATTTATCATATTAATGGCCACCACTTGATTGTTGACCTCATCCTTATAAACTAGGTCATCCTTGTGGGGATGATGTTTGTAGCTGTAAGTGGCCATGCTAGGAGTGTGAATATAGAATCGCCCCACTCTTCTGTCGAGGTCAAATGTCCTTAGAGTATGATAGTCTAAGTAGAATGATGTCATGTGGGCTGCTATTCTCTTGGCCTTTTACCAATCAGTCAAGACTGTTGAACCTACTAAGAAAGGCAGAGGAGGATAAGTATAATTTTTCTTATTTTGTTCCTTTGCCACATGACTGATGCCATGGAAAAGTGATATATAATCTTCTTCTCAAATAGCTTTTCGAAACATGTATTTGGGTAGTCTAAATTTGATAGTGAGAATCCCTCTACTCTTATCATTGTACAATCTAGGTAACACCAAAAATCTCCCCATTCTCTCAATGAATTGATGATTCTTTGACTTACCCTAGGCATAGGGGTGTCATGTATGGCATTAAAGATCACATGGTAGTAGTTATTATAGATCACCTCCATGTTCTTCCTATAGTTATGCATGTGCATATTGCTAAAGACCCTAAGGAATATATGTCTATCTTGTGGTGACCAAATGGGGACTCCCTAAAATTGTTGGACTACACACATGACATCAAGAAATCAAGACATTGTATATAAATTTTGCCTTCTTCTCGTGGCACTCACAAGATTATTGAAGAGGTTAAAATCTAGAACTATAGCCAAATTAGGTATCTTTTCATCATTGATGATCATGGCTAGCAGGGGTACCCATGTTTGATTGACATGCACAATATTTGGTGCTCCAAGTAGTCTATTCATTAGGGTCATTCCCACTCTCACTCCACATCTAAAAGATCTTATATTCATCTTGTCTATTGAGACTTTGGACTTGAAACTAGTTGGGTCCTCTACCCAATCTTTAAGCATAGTCTTAAGTTTATTGTTATTTTCGCATTGCTCTACTTTTTCTTGATTGAACTAAATATTAGATATAGGGAGTTGGTAGTAAGTAGAAATAACCTATTTAGTTATATTATCAATTACATTTCATCCTTTTAATTTTTAATTCCTTCATTACAACTTACATTTTCACCAAAATGCCCTAAATAAGTCAATACAATGCATTACCTCTGGTTTTTAAGTTAAATATGCAGCCCACTATGTGTAATTGCCAATAGATCAGCAACACACGATGATTCATCCTAGTTTACATCATCATCATTGTCTATCAAACTAGATCCTTCTACCTTCATTTTCAAGGTTGTATAATGCTCTAAGCCGATGAATTTTTTGTCAAAAACTATGTCTCCATGAAGTTGGTTTGAGTAAAAGTGTGTAGATACGAATCCATTGATGATAAACTTTAAAATACTTGAGCAACTATAGGTATAAAAAGCTCTCAATCTCAGAAAACAGTAATACTCTATTTTTCTTTGTGATCACTTGAATTTAGACTTTCAAACCGTCCCAGAGGATTTTGATTGAAAATAGGACGTCTTCTTCCTAAATCATTAAAATTTTATATGTATTTCAAGCCACATATGATTACAAGGAATTTAATGAGAGGAATGAGAAACTAATCTCTACACCATTCTCATGTCCTCTTGCTTATATGGAACTGTGAACAAGAATAGCCTTCTACCTATTTTATTAATTTGTTAGTTTTATGTCGGAATTTTCATGTTGTTTCCTCCTACTATCCTATAGGATATCTTTATGGTAGTACGATTTGTTGGTTTGAAAATATGTCGGTTAGGCAGATCATGGGGAAATAGGCCAACAGTGTGCAGGGCATAGCCCCTCTTTGAGACAACAAAGTGAAACTAGTTTATTGCTATTCTATCAAGCAGGAATATGTGCAAATCTACACTATTCTAACTTCAGGGGTTTGGGATCTCATCCCAGTAGAGGTAGTTCTAAATGCAAATAGAAAGGTAAGAGGGAAGGAACGGAGGAAAGTAGATCTGAAGGGAGAAAAGAAATGAATTCCAAAGATGGAAAGGTCAGAGGGTTTATGCTTTGGGCTGGTAGTAAATAGAGCCAAACTTACTTGCATAAACAAATAAAGCAATACTGATGAACATATGACAATAATCGAATGAATCCAACGTAATGGAAACATAGATCTAACTTAAGAAATATCGATGCGAATAAAACATATATTGAGCACAAAGTCTTAACATATATATTCATATATTGAGCACAAAGTCTTAACATATATATTAATATCTCTTATGTTACAAGAAGGCACAAAGTCTTTCTCTCTTCACCTCTTTTTCATAAAAAAATGTCCACCTAGAATACAACAAGTATTCCAGTATTTATAGAAGGAGAAGGAGAAAGAAGACAAAAAGAAACCAACCACTATTTACAAAATATCTTACAAGATATTTACAAAATATCTAAAAAGTCAAAAGTTGACTTTGGGCAAGTTTTTGGATGGCAACATCCCATGGTGCAACATGGATGATGTCATCATAAATGCCAACATACTTTTAAATATTTTTACAAAAATATCGAAGCGTACACAAGAAGAGAAACTACTCATCATCATCTCTTTGCTTGAACAAAGTGTCTTGCTTCTGATCGGGAGAGGTGATGTGATACTGAGCTCAGTATTCCATAAACTTGCTGATCATTATCTGAAGTTGATTATGATCAGGACCCTTGAAATGGTCGTCAATGACTTTGCAAGTTTCCTTTTCATTTTTGAGCTTATCTGGTAATCTGGTGTACTCATCACATGCCTCAATCAAGTATCCAATGAAATCACGGCAAGCCAGAAGGTTATTGATAGACTCTCGGTCAAAAGTGACCTCTGGCGCCAAACCTTGAGTTGCGATATCCTTGAAGAGCTGGATTGTCTCGTCTGCTTCCCTCAAGGTGAATGCTTTACTAAGCATCCCTGGAGACATCTTCATGACCATCTGCTCCATTTGATGTTTTGCATCTAGGGCTTCCTCCTTGATTTTATCTATCCTCTCCAGGATAAATTCCATTTGATCAACCTGGTAATCTAATGCGACGAGAGCTTTGTTGTGTGCCCGCGGGTGATCAATGACACCAACCTTTAATAGGTCATCGGTTGAGCAGTCGACCATTTCTGAAATGTTTCATGTTGTAATCTAGCATTGTCCAACTCCTCAGAGAGGGATCCTGCTACTGCCTGTAGCTCCTTGTTTGCCTGATCTATACCCTGGTAGAGTCCTGTGAATTTCTTGATTATTTCCTCACTATCTCTGAGGACTCACTCTATCTAGGAGGACATTGCCATGCCTTGTTCACCAATCTTGGTGTATTCATTTATCTTGTCCTGACTGAGAACTTCAGGAGGTTCGGTGGCAGTCATAGGAGGTGCGTTGCCCATTCTTTGCAATGTTTGTTTTGGTCCTTTAGTATCTGTTAGTGCAAAATCACGGCACCCCGGATGCGATCGGTTTCTAGGTTGATCACTTTGGCATCCAGTGTGATTGCATAACATTGAATCCTTTCTCCAAGTGTGGGACTTGTAAAAATGAGAAAGGATTCTCCGAGAGAAGGTGGTTCCTATTCCTCTGTTCGGATGCACACGAAATATGCGAGAGGGTTTTCTCAAAACCTAATCTAATCTGCCAAGGAGACAAGGTAAGAAGATGCATAAAATAAATCTAAGCTAATAGAGGTGATGCACCAGGAATGAAGAACACCTATTTTGCCAGTGAACACAGACCATTTGAATGTGATATAAGATCATGCACAGATGACAAAACCTGTAGTGAAAGACTAGGAGGATGCAAAAATGAACACAGAGAGGGCTGAGAATCATCCACAGACATGCATTACTTGCTCCAAAGATTGATACAATACACTACAGAATGCCATGAGGCAGAATAGTATTACAGTTCAAATGAGAGGTTCGAACTCCACAAATTTGCCTGAGGAGAAGAAGGGAGAGGCAAAACAGAAAAATGTTTGACCCTTGAAAAGAAGCTCCTCTTTACAATATATAGAAAGAATGAGAGAGGAAAGAGAGAGGGGAAAGCCAAATCTACTCCAACCACCTCCAGGTTGCATTCAATTCATCTCATTATGACAGAAGCGGCGGATCCTGGCAAAACGGCGGGCTGTCCCTAACAGAAGCGGCGAACTGTCTGCTGCATTAAAGTTGTTTGTTGAAGCATTACTTCTGCTTGTTATTTCGTGCCAGAGGCGTTTCTTGATTTTCTCTCTCCAAACTGAACCAAAATGCAAGATTGACCCCGGAATCGTGTAGAGAATCTCACAAGCTTTCCGTTGATATAAAGAACGTGCAAATCCGAGCTCTGGATCGAAAGATATGTCGATCTGAAGATTTAGGGCACAAAACAGGTGAAAACGGATTTTTAAATTTCTTCCCACGCTCTGCCACCTGGATGACACGTGGCAGGTTCTGATTCACTGAGCAACTCTCTCTCCTCCACCTCTCGGCGGGCTCTCTTTTGAAATTTCCTTGTGGGCCCTAGCTGGGACACGTGGCACTATCCCATTGGTTCGGGCTGACCCTTCAAAACTCGCCCTTTGACTTTTTGACCATTTCCTTTGTGACACGTGTCATGATTTGGTTGGTTCTCGGCCCTTTCGGCTCCTTCGCGTCCACCGCGTCCATTTGTCCTGGATGTCCCAGTGCTGCTTGGGACAAAATCTTAGGATTACGCTGATTGCCGGTTCGCGTCCATTTGTCCCACTTGTCCACGTGCTGCGAGACAAATTCTTCCGGTTCACCCGATCCGGCCGATTCGCATCCTCACGGCCCAGATGTCCCATTTGCCTCCGGACTGTTTGTTCTCATTTCGGCCGAACCGGCCGGTTCGCGTATCTTTGTCCTAGATGTCCCTTTCGCTTGGGACAAATTCTTCCGTTTTCGCCCGACCAGCACCGATTCGCGTCTTTTTGTCCGGATGTTCCAAAATATTTAGTGTAGAAGTTCTTCTTTTCGGCCGAACTAGCCGGTTCGCGTACTCAAGGCCCAAATGTCCCGAACAGTTTAGCTCAGTGATTAGTCATTTTTCTTCCTCTTTCTACGGATCGGCTTTTGCGCTTTGCGCAGCGTACTTCTTTCCCGGATGTCCCTTTGCTTCACGGGCCACCACGGAGGTTTTTCGGCCGATCCACGCCTAGATGTCCCTAATGTCCCGACTGCCCCTAGGACTAGGACTTAGTCATTTTTTATGATTTTTCCTGGATCAATCTACATGCTTGGAAATGCAAAACTCTGATGCATGTTATCGAAATTTACCCTGGGGGGTGAAATTTGGATAACAATTTGGCGACTCAGCGGGGGCATCTGCCTGCTAGATGAAGTTACCAGTTTCCTGAAGCAATCCATTGGGCATGGAGTCATAAGCAAGCCTGAAAACTGATCTGAACTTTGAAAACTTCCCTCTGAGCCACTTGAAACCCACCGGACATGGAGTTGTTCTTACCAAAATGCCACTGAAACGAACTGTGCAAGAGCAAAACCAGCACAACAACAAAAACTATGTACAGAACTGAAAATCATACATGCTCCAAAATGGAACATGCAGAGTGTGCACAAGCACTTCTTTACCGCTGAAAGCAAATCTACTACTACTCTACTCTAAGCTGGAAGCAAAGCAAGCTAAACAAACCCGCTATGATTGGTTGTGAGAAATAGCTTCCCTTTCTCAAAAGTGGCAGCCATGCAATTGATTTGGAGCTGATCATGGCTGTTAGGATGAGTGGAAAATCAACAAGAAGCTGGTATTCCATCAAAATCATCAAGGTATTAGCTGAAGGAAAATTCAATACCTCTTTTAGTTGCTCTGCATTTGGATTGAAGAGGTATGACAGCTGATCCTTGGTACTTTGTAGCTCACCCTCATGCTCAGAAGCAAGCATGACTGGTTGTGACTTCTCCTTTGGCTCCAACGAAGCCAAATACCTGATTGGGCAAGGTCTGATCCTTTGAATATGCCCATTTCCCTGATTTTCAGCTCCAAGAATGGAGTTTTCTTGTAGACCTTCTTGAATGGATGGTGTGGAAGAAATGGTGAAATTCCTCTGTCCTTTCTCTTCCTCCAATGAAGAACATGAAAGATTAAAATATTCCAATCTTGATTCCGAAGAGCTGTTATAAGATGCGGAGCTACTGCAAATGAATGTTCTCCTTCGGACAATGAGACTCTTGTGTTTGGAATGTGGATGATGAAAGAGAGAATGGTGGAAACTCAACCGGCTCTTCTCCATCAAAAGCAGTCCTTCAAATCTCGACAGATAAAGCGCCTCATGGCTGTCCTGCTGCAAATGTTCATCTTCCTCCATGGTGTCCTCTTGATCTCAGTAACTTGACCACCATGGTTTCTTTCTCCCTCCAACATTGATTTTGAGAGGTCAAACTCCTTCAGACTGAACTTGGAACTTGAGAGAGGTGAAGTAGAAAGAAGAAGCTGAAGGTTCTCCCAGCAACTGCTTTGTGCTCAGAGCTCTTGGATCTGCAACTTTCTCCTCCACAGCTAGAATGTGCTCCTCTGCCGCTGGATCTGGAGCAGCTTCTCCTTCATCCAATGTTCGAAGACAATCTTGCTCTTGAATGAGCTCCTCCTCCAGCATGAAGTTTGTCAAGTCAAACTCTTCAATCTGCTGCTCTAGAGGACAAGTTGGGACTGCAAGATCTTCTTCTTCTGCTGCAACAGAATCAGTCCTGACCACCATTTGTTCTCCAACCTTAGCCTCTTCTGTAGGCTTAACCATCAAGGGGATCTTTGTCATCCCAAACTTGGCAGCCCAAACCTTCAAGTCGTCTGTCATTTCTTTTCTGTTGGGCTCCTCTTCTTGCTGTCCTTGATGACTGATTTTTGCAATTTCTTCTTCCCCACATGAAATTGGGAATGCAAGAGGAGGGATAGGTTGAAACTCAATTGATTTTACAATTTTTTGTGGTGGTGGAGGAGGTGAAACCTCTTGTTTCTTTGGAGGAGGGGGTATTTCATTTAGCTCTTGTGGAGGGGGTTTGGATTTGGAAGAGAAGAGGGGCGGAAAAGCGAGATGGGATGGAAGCTAGAGAGATGGAGACATGGGATCAACATTTGGGACAGCGAGATGAAGGTTTTGAAACTTGACAACTTTGCTGAAATGAAACAGATTGGGAAAGAGGAAAAGGAAAGGCATGAGAAGGTGTGCTTACCCGTTGACAAGGTTGTTGAATACTCCTCTCATACACCTCTATTTCTTCAATCCACTTTGCAAGCAAAGGCAGCATTGCAATCATGAAGTCAAGCTTCTCCTGAGGGCTGTAATGCCTTGGAAAAGGTCCCACCCATGGACAAGGTGCTCTGCAACCGATTCCAAATGCTTTCATCTGTGCCTGAGCCCTGGACTGCACTATGTTTACCTCCATCTTTTGGATTTTCTCCAACAGACCAGCATCTTGCATCTGATGGTCTTCATTGTATGCATACTCTTGCTCTTGGAAGGCTCCATAGCCAAACTGACTTTGGCACTGCTGCTCATATGGGTATGCATACTGATCTTGAATCTGCTCAAAATGTTGATTTGGAGGATTTGTAAAACATGTTGGAGGTGGAATATACTGCTGTTGTTGATGTGAATTCCATGATGGAAATGAAGTCATGATTGCACAACTTCATAGAATGAAAGAATGATGGAAGAGATGGAAGGAAGAATGGATGGAAAATGAATGGAAAGGAAGGTCTGCAACTTTAGAGATGGGTTGTTGACCAGATGGAGTCGCCAGATGTGTTTGCAAGTGCCTCCAAAGGCTGAAATCTTCACAGGAACACATCAACCTGCAAAAGATGAAGTGGAAGACCTCTAGAGTCCCACCGGGCGTGCCAAAACTGTTAGTGCAAAATCACAGCACCCCTGGATGCAGATCAGGTTTCTAGGTTGATCACTTTGGCATCCAGTGTGATTGCATAACATTGAATCCTTTCTCCAAGTGTGGGACTTGTAAAAATGAGAAAGGATTCTCCAGAGAAGGCTAGTTCCTATTCCTCTATTCAGATGCACACGAAATATGCAGAGGGTTTTCTCAAAACCTAATCTAATCTGCCAAGGAGACAAGGTAAGAAGATGCATAAAATAAATCTAAGCTAATAGAGGTGATGCACCGAGGAATGAAGAACACCTATTTTTCCAGTGAACACAGACCATTTGAATGTGATATGAGATCATGCACTGATAAAACCTGTAGTGAAAGACTAGGAGGATGCAAAATGAACACGAGAGAGGGTCGAGAATCATCCAGACATGCATTACTTGCTCCAAAGATTGATACAATACACTACATAATTCCATGAGGCGAATAGTATTACAGTTCAAATGAGAGGTTCGAACTCCACAAATTTGCCTGAGGAGAAGAAGGGAGAGGCAAAACAGAAAAATGTTCAACCCTTGAAAAGAAGCTCCTCTTTACAATATATAGAAAGAATGAGAGAGGAAAGAGAGAGGGGAAAGCCAAATCTACTCCAACCACCTCCAGGTTGCATTCAATTCATCTCATTATGACAGAAGCGGCGGATCCTGGCAAAATGGCGGGCTGTCTAACAGAAGCGGCGAACTGTCTGCTGCATTAAAGTTGTTTGTTGAAGCATTACTTCTGCTTGTTATTTCGCACTAGAGGCGTTTCTTGATTTTCTCTCTCCAAACTGAACCAAAATGCAAGATTGACCCAGAATCATGTAGAGAATCTCACAAGCTTTCCGTTGATATAAAGAACGTGCAAATCCGAGCTCTGGATCGAAAGATATGTCGATCTGAAGATTTAGGGCACAAACAGGCGAAAACGGATTTTTAAATTTCTTCCGCGCTCGCCACACTGGATGACACGTGGCGAGTTCTCCCGATTCACGAGCAACTCTCTCTCCTCCACCTCTCGGTGGGCTTTCTTTTGAAATTTCCTTGTGGGCCCTAGCTGGGACACGTGGCACTATCCCATTGGTTCGGGCTGACCCTTCAAAACTCGCCCTTTGACTTTTTGACCATTTCCTTTGTGACACGTGTCATGATTTGGTTGGTTCTCGGCCCTTTCGGCTCCTTCGCGTCCACCGCGTCCATTTGTCCCGGATGTCCCAGTGCTGCTTGGGACAAAATCTTCCGGTTCGCCCGATTCGGCCGGTTCGCGTCCATTTGTCCCACTTGTCCCTGTGCTTTGCGGGACAAATTCTTCCGGTTCGCCCGATCCGGCCGATTCGCATCCTCGCGGCCCAGATGTCCCATTTTCCTCTGGACTGTTTGTTCTCATTTAATTGAACCGGCTCGGTTCAATATCTTTATCCCGAGATGTCCCTTTCTTTGCTTGGGACAAATTCTTCCGGTTCGCCCGACCCGGCCGATTCGCGTCTTTTTGTCCCGGATGTTCCAAACTGTTTAGTGCGGAAGTTCTTCTTTTCGGCCGAACCGGCCGGTTCACGTACTCAAGGCCCAAATGTCCCGAACAGTTTAGCTCAGCAGTTAGTCATTTTTCTTCCTCTTTCGGCCGGATCGGCTTCTTCGCGCGCCGCGCGTGCACTTTGTCCCGAGATGTCCCTTTGCTTCACGGGCCGCTTGAGGTTTTTCGGCCGATCCGCGCCTAGATGTCCCTAATGTCCCGACTGCCCCTAGGACTAGGACTTAGTCATTTTTTATGATTTTTCTGGATCAATCTACATGCTTGGAACTACAAAACTCTGATGCATGTTATCGAAATTTACCCTGGCGGGGTGAAATTTGGATAACGAGTATCCTCTTCTCCTCCTTTGCTTCTTGAAGTTTCTTGCAGAGGGCATCTACTGCAAACAAAGCCTCTCCTTGTAGGCTCTCAGATGAGGTTCCCATCATGACTTGGGTCACTGTAAAGTCTGTAGGAGACAGATATTTCTTCTCTTTGGTGGGATCAGGATATGCAATCTCCATGACCCTCTCTCTGAAACGCTCTTAGAGAAGTGAGTTATAGCTTTTTTCTTCTTTGGTCCCTTCTTTGGAATGACAAAGAAGTCCATGGGTGCTATGGGAACCTTTCTCTTGAGTTGACCCAGATGGTCAGAGATCTAGCTTGGACTTATGGGAGAAGGAGTGGAGGGAATGGAGGAAGAAACGGGAGTGAAAGGGGAAGCAACTGAAGAGGCCGCAGGGAAGAATGTTGAGACACTTGGTGGTGGCATCGACAAGTAGTCTAACACGCTGCTGCTTGTAGGGCCTGGAGTTACTATAGGGGAAGAAAAGGTCATGGAGGTGGAAGGGATCTGTAATGGGATGGAGGGAACACTAGGTGATAGATCCGCAAGAGAGGAGAAGATGGAAGAGGTGGGAGATGGAAGGGAGGAAGGGAGAGAAGAAGAAACATCCATTGGGGTAGATGCTTCAATGATAGGGGAGGAGAAGGAGCGGAAGAAGGAATGGTGGGTACCTCAGTAGTTGTAGCTATGACCACATCCTAAGTGGATGTATCTCGTTGAGACTTCAGTGGTCTCTTCTTCTTTGCCTAGAGAGACCAAGTCAACCACTTGCTTCTCAGAAGCTAGAAGGAGGGCTTTGAGGAGCTTCTTCTTGGCTTGATTCTCCCTCCTTGCCTTTCCCTTTTCCTTTCGGCACTTGGGCCAGCCTTGGAGGTGCTCTACCTGAAGGAGAAGTAGTGAAATCTACCCCGAGGTAGATGAGACCATTCTATTTGCACCAATGTTTGGTGCACTACAACGTGTGCTTGACCCTTTCTGAATGGTCTTTGGTGCCTTGGCTCTGTCAATCTCTATGAACGACCAATCATCCCCATCCGTGTCAAGGTAAACTTGATCAATTTCTTGATCAGGCTCTTGGAATCCTTTTGGAATGATGGCCATGCCATAGTGTTTGATCTCTTCTAGAGCCAACTTGGAGTGATCCTTTCACCTGATTTCTATTTCATGTGTCAGGTCGATGTAGATGTCCTCAATCTCAGGGACATGGATAGGATCAATTTTTGCCTTTGGGAGGTAACCTCGGAAATCAAAGGTAGGCCTGGTCGGGAAGTTGTGCTTCGATTCAGCAATTCAAGCTCGGCATACATTTCCCGGGCTTTGGCCAACGTGGTGCAGTGTATTGGCCCCTCAGTAAGGGGAATGGAGTTCCTCCCTTCTTTCTCTTCATGCACCTCTCATGGTATGTGATTAGTTGCCTTGAAAACTCCAAGAGGATCAGCTTGGGCCCTGCATACCTTGGTAGCTTGGTCGGTTCACCCTCAAAATTCACTGCCCTGAGATATGTGAATGTGGGAAACTGAGTGAACAATGCTCCCCACTTCTTTGTGATAGTGACCACACTGGGGCTAGTTCAACCATGTCTCATATTTGGCCTCAATAGGTAGATCACCTCATAGAAGAAGGTGTCGTTGATTTTTGAGAACTAAGGGATGTTGTTCTCGAGCCTGAGCTCTAGGTAGTATTCATATATTTTGACCTAGGGCCATACCCCATTTCGAGCTAGGCCTGTGAAATCTCTCGCTGATGCGTTGTAGCGTATACAATGTAGGAATTCATATAGAACTTCCCAGTTGTCATGACTTGTTGAATTTTTGAGAGATGGTGTCGCTGATGATTTCTCCCCAGCCAAAACGCTGCTCAGGCACATTCTTGCTCATGGTTTCAAAGTACCTTAGCATCCATTTATGGAAATGATGGGCATTAGGAAGCCCAAATATTCTACTCAGGAAGGTGATTGTATCACTCAGTTCCTCATTGAAGTCACTGTGGTGGATGGTCTGTGGCCATCGGCTCACCAAATTTTTATTCTTAAGATATAGCTCATTCATCATTTACATACACTTGTCCTCATTGTCGTCCGTGCCTTCTACACGGTCTTCAAGGCTTATGGTGACGTCATCGCTGTGATGAGGATGCCCAGGGTTATTTCAAAATGATGAGTTGTGAGGTCGATGACCATCTTTCCTTCTTTATCCTCAACACATCTTGTGTCCTTGTTATAGCATCGAGCCACCAACATGATGAACTCATTATTAACAACACTTACTGGCAGCCCAGCTGCAAAGTGCAATCCACTGCCCACTAGTTTGTTCATCCAGGGGCCACTAGTGGCCTGGTTGGTTCTTGCCCAGAAGTCTTCCATATCAATGTGCCCAAGCTCAGAGTCTCTGATATCGAGATCACTCTCTGCGTATGAGTCAGGCATCCTGAATTTCTGATATTTATACTTCATCTCTTGCTCTGTCAACTTAGCTTTACCTTTAGACTTGGTGGCTTTTCTTGATGAAGACATGTGTGAGCTCGAGAATGGTTGTTTTTGTTCTGCAAGGAGAAACAAGGAGGTCCAACATAGAAGAGCCATGTCAACCATTATGTTATTCATAATGAAATCTTGCAGAAAGAAGAATGAGCAATTATAAGGCTTAGGGCGCAAGGCGTGGGTTCATAGCATGTTACGGAGGCTTAAAAAGGTGGGCACACTTTTGGAGAGTGTTGCACAAAAGGTTTTAGCGCTAAGGCGCAAGGTGTGGGGCATGGGTTTACAACACACAACATGGCATGTTGATGTCAAGGTTCATGCGCCAAAGACATTAGGAAATTTACTTTAACTGGGCGCTGCAAAAGATGGTGTTGCATGGCTTTTAGTGTGCCCAAGGCGCAATTTCAGAAGATGTTGCAAAAGAGCTCAATGCGCCAA
Organism: Taxus wallichiana var. yunnanensis; assembly: GCA_018340775.1. NCBI lineage: Eukaryota > Viridiplantae > Streptophyta > Pinopsida > Cupressales > Taxaceae > Taxus > Taxus wallichiana. The sequence goes on along the minus strand of CM031237.1, from coordinate 452,264,258 downwards.
AGGAAAAGTGTTTGGCATGGATTTGGGGACACAACATCAAATGTTGATGTTGGTTGGGATGCGCCTACACCTTTACAAGATTGTTAAGTGTTTATACTTGGCGCAAGTTATGGATATGTTGCATGCGGGCAGTGCGCCAAGGCATGACTACGGGAGTGCAACATGCAAGGATAGTGCACCAAAGGAAAAGGATTTCTTTGCAATTTCTTTTCACTTTACATGGATTTTCTCCTTCTTTGGTTTTGCAAAATGGCAGGGAGGAGAAGGAATTTATGCAAGGCAATAAGCAGATACATAAAGGATGGTTCCTCCTGAGGCAGAGCCTTCTAGATTTGTAGATCTAGAAGGAGGGATAAGGCAGTTTCCAGATGGTTATGAAGTGGGGGTTGATTCATTTTTAGATTTAACCTTTTAGATTATAACAACCCTAAAACCAAGAAACTAAACCACAAATAATAATAAGAGTGATAAAAACCACTTACCGGTTTAATAAAGGATGAAGGATGACTTTGGGGTCCATAAAATTGAAAAGTAGAACACGGGTGTGATAGGGATAGCTGACAGGTGCAGAGGAATATTTTTCACAATTTTCAAATCGTGAAAATGACAGGTGTTAAGCGCCTATATATAGAAAATTTGGCATTAATTACCCCACCCAATTTCTTTGGCGCACTTTTCAAAGTGTTGACATGGGTTTGGATGTGCCTTGGCATAGTTTCTTTAATGTCGACATAACATCTTTAGTGCCTTAAGCGCATATTCGAGATGTCAACATGAAGTTTTCAGCGCCTAAGGGAATTTTACTTAGCGCTCATTTTGATATGTTGACATGTCGTTTCTTGCACCTTAAGCACACGTTTCAGGCGCATGTTTGATTATGCTGACATGTCATTTTCTGCGCCAAAGGGTGCTACTTCGTGGATGTTGACATGTTGTTTTGGGCGCCAAAGGATTTTCAAAGGGGCGCACATTTCGTTGTGTCGACACAATATTTCTTGTGCCCAGTTCAAAAAGGTGAAAATGGCTAAGTTCTTTAAAACTTGATTTTCGGAAGGGAGTTTTAGGCCATTTTGAATGTTAATAGACCTCATCAGGGGACCAAAATGAAATTTTGGTATGGTTATCTGCAAAATTTCCTTGTCAATTTTGGGATAACACAATTATATGCCTTTATTATGTGGTTAAGTCATCTTCAAGGCTTGAATGCAAGGTATGAGCTCATTTTTTTGTGTTTTCAATTAAAGAAGGGTGGTAAAACCCAATGGGAGATATAAGGAAGTGTTTCATGGTGTGTATAGGATTTCATTTTTGGAACAGTTGTCTAAATTACTACGAAGATGTGGCTTAGAGATAATGGTCCTAAAGGAGGTTGTACAAGTATTAGAGGTAGATTTTGTGATTTCATGCATGGTTTAGACCTAGATGGATATGTTTAGCATGAATGAAGACAAATTTGGTAGATATCAGTTCAGGGGAGCTATGTAAAATCTCACATTCAGCTCTATGGATAATTTTTGTTGTGGTTGAGGTTGTAAAGAGAAAGTATAGTCCAAGAGGGAGTCATTTGAGCAAGTAAGTCTTTGTTTCATTGTGTCTTGTCTTGTTTTGTATTTTTCCATGTCTAGTTATCATTATAACCTTTTTCATAGATATCAAAGGGGGAAAAAGCATCATAAAAATGAAAAATAGGTCTAGTAGGTGTGTTTTGTCTTATGGTTTCCATCAATGTTTCTAAAGGTGGTTACCATAAATGACAAAGGGGGAGATTGTTGGTCATTTTTTCTTAGTTTTTTCATTGATGTAATATGGTATGAAGAGGTCACATGAGTCTCCTTGAGGTGTTAGTCAAAGGTCAAACATGAATTTTGATTGGTAGTGTCATGTTTTGTGAAGTCATATGGTGTTCTTGAGCATGATTTAGTGTGCGTAATCATATTATGAGTCCTCCTATGTGGTATTGTATGGTAACTTGAGAAATGGAGAAAGGAAGTCATGGATAAACATGGTATTATTATGGTGACATTTTATATGAAGTTTACAAGGCTTATCATGACAATTTTATAATGATGTTTCATGGTCCTTGTGAATATGAAGGTGAAGACAGACTAGGAAAGCACAAGTACGTCACTATGGTTGTAGAGTTTCAAGTCTATTTGAGATATATGGTGAGTATGGAAAGTTATAGGATGTTTTTATGATGCTTCATGACAAGTTTCAGGTCAAAGTGAATAATATTTTGCAAGATACATCATTTTTGGTAGAACAGGGGTTTAGAAGAAAGCAAAATCAACTTAAATTGTGAACTTTTGATGCTCATTGTGAACTTTGTGCTTTACATGAGATATAGAGGTTATGGGGAATGTTTTTCCATTAAGATAATACTATTTTGAATAAATAATGAGGTCATTTTATTTTTAGGTTTTTATGAATGATTGTTAAGAAGGTAAAGTGGTTTGAAACCCTAGTTAAACCCTAGTTCAAAAGTGACTTGGAGAAAATTTCTTGTACTAGTCTAGTTTTGATTGGTTTTGAAAATATTATAATTTGAAATTATATAAGACTCCTCCTTATTTCTATAAAGGTGTGATATAACTTGTGATAATATGTGGACCCCACTCAAACAGTAAGTTTCTAAAGATTTTAAGTTTGTGGAAATTTTTTCCATTGAAGGCATTGAGTAAATCACCATTGATTAAATATTGGGAGTTTTAATAGATTTCCATGATATTTTCAGGTCATGGTAGAAATAATAAAGGGAAAAGTACACCTGTATCTTTGAAAATTGGTCTTTGGGGTTAAAAAGGCAATTTTGAGCAAGTTGATAGATTGACCTAGTTGAAGGTGAAGTACTTGGATTTGGAAGGAAATGTAAGATTTTTTGGAAAGTAGATTTAGATAAATTTCCAATTATATATTGTTTGTCTCTTGATGAGTTGTTTTGATATGTGAACCATCTTAGTTTGTGAAGACCAAGTTTGATTGATTCAGGACATGATTGATTTTGTTAGATGATTGATGTAGAAGACTCATGTTTTGGCTTATATTATACTTTATATCTATTTGAGAGTGAAGAGGGATAAATTTTGTTCCTATTGAAGGAATTTATATGTCTTGAAAGTGATAGCAAGGGTGCAAACCAATTGAGTTTCCAAAACTACTTTCTAGCCTTGATTCGGATTTGGTGAAGAAGAAAAGAGGTGTAGTTTTCATTGATGGATGTTTTATGAGGTATATAAATCATGGATGTGTTCTATAGGTTATTGGATTTCCAATGATTTGTTACATGGAATAGTTGAGATGTTCTGGTGTGATCTTGAGCTTTTTTGGTGAAGACTGGTTCTTGGAAGTAATTTTTTGAGTAGGAAATGGTCCTACTTGGTAGTGTTATGAAGAAAATGATTAGTGAAAAATATGGTGTCATCATGGATGATGTGTTTATGATGTATTTAGAATGTGTGAGGCCTTTGATTGAATAATAATGGTGATGTGTTTTGGAGGTCTTTAATGATCAAGAAGATGGGGTTTTGAGCCATTTTTGGCTTGTTTAGTTGTCTTGGTGCATGGATGACCTACATGGGTCCATTTTATGAATTTGTATGAATGTGTTGTTATGTTTTTAAGTTTTAATGGTTGATATATTTTGTCTAGACCGACCTATGTTATGTTTTTGAGTTGAGAAGCATATAAAATTCATATTTTGGTTCATTTTTGAACTAGTTGATTAAGAGGGAAAAATGCGGCCTAGGTAAGGAAGTGAAGGTGGATTAAGGACATAAAAATAAAGTTGAGGATATGTTTGAAGAGATGAATGAGTTTTAGGATCATTCATTCAAGGAAAATTGATATAATCATCCCAAGAGGAATAAGAATAGAGCGAGTTGAAGGAGAGAGAATTCGAAGAGGGTTTCATGTGTGTGTGAGATTAAATTGGATCACAATCAGCTGTGAGATCAACACATTTTTAGTGGGAATTCTTCTAAAAATATCTTATGATGAGTCATATTCATAGGATTCCTTTGTTGTGAGTCATATCAATAAGGGTTTAGGGGTTGGTGCTCCTTGTGGGGTTGGTGCCTCACTAAAGAAATCTCTTGTGATGTGTAATATTCACTTGAGTCCTTTGTTGTGAGTAATATCAATAGAGGTTTTCAAATGGGTTTTCTTCCCCTTGAGGGTTTCCCACTTACATCTTTTTTTATGTGTTCTCTCTCATGTTTTATGTTCATGTGAATGTATGGTGCACACCTAATAAGATCTTATTGAATGTGTATGATTGAATGGATAATTAATGGATGTTAAAACAATGGTAAATGAAGTAAGAAATTTGTAGGATTGATTCACCCACCCCAAAGTCCATTTTTCTTCCAACATATTTTCACTTATGATTTGTCCCCAATTTACTACTTGGTTCCCATCAATGGAAACAAGGATGAATTGAGCCATCCATTCTAGGAAATAATTTTTCATCCCTTCACCCATTAATCTACTCAATAGGATGATAACATCTGAGTAACCCTCATGGAACTCACTTCTTGAAAAAAATTTAGGCACATGAGAAGGTTTCCTACCTTTCCTTATCCATGACCCAAGTGTGAGGCCTTAGAGGTATGATTTAGTATTTTCCCATTCATGTGATGCAAACTCTTTGGTGATGATGACCATACTTTGTTGTTGGTTGGAATTTACAAACACTACGAGATACCCTTAGGAGTAAGCACTGCAAGAATTGAGTTTTCATCCATTCACACTATTTTGAAATTAGGTTCATAGTGTTGTGCACATGTTATGACCAATTTCTTACTCTAAACGGATAATGGTTGACATTCTTTTGCAAACAATCCACTCAAAAAGAGTTTCTCTTCTACGAGCTCTCTGGGTCCTCCAGAGCATCCTATTTTTAGGTTTTCGAGATCCATGTGAGTGAAAACATTATCTCCCACACCTAGATACTCATTAACTATGGTTTAAATAGGATCAATACCTAAGTATTTGAACTTCATTTTGCTAAAAATTAACAAGATGAGCAAAAATGGAGCCAACACCAACTTTATGCACTAAAATTTGGAAGTTGTAATTTTTAACAGTAGGGCCCGAAAATGCTATTTTTGGAATCCTTACACAATTTTTGTCCCTGAAGCTCCTAACACACTTAGATTATTTCCATTGATTATATTTTTATTTTTAGATACCTATTTTTCGATTAATCGCTATTTTTAGAAAGTTTCCCAAATTACACTTTTTTATGTTTCTTACTTTTCCAAGATATCTCGAATGCTGAGGATTTATCACTTTGGGAAACTTACTATTTTTAGTAACCTATTGTTCAAATCACCTGCTATTTTTAGAAACTAGACTTACCGGTGTTGGATTGCAACGAAACCACCATCAAAATGTTTTGTTTTTCACTTTAGGATCTTCTTCTCCGAATTTTATCATTTTTGTTAGTTGAATCTCTAAGAAATTGAAAAAGTAGGTTTTAGGGCTTGTAATTTTGTTTTTTTACAAAAGCTTTGGGATTAATGAGTTTATGGAGAGGAAGATTCTGGAAAAGTTTCATAGTGATCAAATTCCCAGTTAGAAAGATATGTGCAAATATTCATTTTTGGTGGCTATGGATGTATGAGAAAAATTTGGTAGCATATCTGGTGAAAATGGAGTTTTTAAGGGTGTTTCAGAAGTAACCTATGTGGAAATGGTGACTGTATAGTGAAAATGAGTTAAAAACGAGTTTTAGTGAGTTTTAGGGCTTGAAACTACTATTTTTAAAATCCTTACACAATTTTTGTTCCCTGAAGCTCTAACACACTTAGATTATTTCCGTTGATAACAATTTTCTATTTTAGATACTCATTTTTTTACATTGCTATTTTTAGAAAGTTTCTCAAATTACACTTTTTGATGTATCCTACTTTTCTAGGATATATCAAATGCCAAGGATTTATTACTTTGGGAAAATTACTATTTTTCAAGTAACTATTGTTGAAAGAACATGTTATTTATATAAACTATACTTATCAATCTTGGATTTCTATGAAACCACCATAAAAATGTTTTATTTTGCACTAGGATCTTCTGCTATGAGTTTTATTGTTTTCTTTTTGCTAAATCTTTGGGAAATTTAAAAAGTAGGATTTAGGGCTTGAAAAATATTTTTTCATTACAAAAAAGCTAGGGCATCAATGAGTTTGTTTATGTAATTTTATAGGTTTTGGAGAGGAATATTCTAGAAATGTTTCACGGTGATCGAATCCTGCTTGGAAAGATATGTGTAAATCTTCATTTTTAGTAGCTATGGATGTATGATAAAATTTGGCAACACCTCTAGTGAAAATGGTGTTTTTAGGGTGTTTCAACAACCTATGTGTAAATGATTACCTATGTAGTGAAAATGAGTTAAACCAAGTTTTATTGAGGTTTTAACTCACCCTCCTAAATATGCCTTGAACCCGGGTTGAAGTTGAGTTTACATGGATTTTGATTATGGTGAAATTCACACAATTGGGAAAATAAGGGAAAATAAATGTAACTTGGAGTAGGATTATGACAAGTGGAAACATGGGATGAGAGGTGGATGAGATGAGGGGTTGGGAAAAGCACCTGTGGAGTTGAGTGGGGTCGTATAGGGGTCCAAGAGCTCCAAATTTGCATGGATCACTATTTATTGTACCCCTTCTCCCCATGGGAGCATATGGGACAATTGGGACACAACATTTTGACTTATATGAGAGAGTGAGGTTGAACTTTTTGCCTCTCTTGTCCCCCTGCACTATGGGGGCAATTGGGACAAATGGGTTAATTGGGACACATAGGACATAAAATTTCAACTTGGGGAGGAGGATGAGGTCACAATTTTGTGTCCCTCATGTCCCCCTTGTCCCCAAGGGGAAAATTGGGACACAAGGAAGTGAAAAGTGTGATTGGGCTAAGGAAAGCCAAATTTGCACTAGATGTCTAGAAATATCTATGAAACTTTATTTTTTCACACCGAAGGCTTAAGATGATGATTTGGGGTAAAATATTATATTATTTTAACTCCAATAAAGTTATAAGATCAATGGAACAACTTTCAAAACTTGAATCTTCCTAAAAGTAAAAATTTAGATCCATTTGTGTTTGGAACGGAGAGAGGGAAAGCGCATTATTAGGAATTTTCAAGAAACCTTTGAACCCAAAATCAAAATTGATATTACCACCATGTGGATAATTCTCATATATTTCCTATTCTTAATTTTTCCCCTCTTAACTCCTTAAGGAGTTCCCAAAATGATCTGAAGAAGTGAGGTTTCACTTTTAGGGTCTTTATTCCGCACTGGAAAACTCATTCTTTGAAAATGATTGTCACTGAATGATCAATTATTTTTTAATATTCCTAAATTTATACCAACACTTAAAGAATCCATGATATCACATTCATATGTTTTAAATATTTCTTGAAATCTTCCGAAGGGTTCACAGCTGAGAATGACAAAAATTGACCTTTTTAGGCATCTACGAAGACTTATCTTTCACTGAACTTCATTGAAAGAAATAATCAACTTCATTATCCTTATTTTCACACCGAGGAATTTTTAAACCATCATTATGAATTTTCTTGGGGCTAGGATTATGGTTCCACTTCGAGACAAAGGTTGGCCAACAGGAGGTTTCAATATGATCAAGAGGCAAAATGTTGTAATGTAGGTTTAGTTATCATGCTTGAAAATTTCAAATTCTTAGGCTAGTAATTTTACATGAAAAAATACCCATTGATTATACCATCACTAAAATATTAGAATTCAAATACCTTAGATAACACAAAAAAACATACTTAGGAGTAGAACTTACCGGTTGTGAAATTATGTCCACGAGTCCTTTGAAATCGAAGTTGAAATCGGACATGAACTCTTGTGGTGTTCTCAAGGTAGTTAATTTTTCCACTAATGAAAGATATCTAATTTTCCTTCAAATTTCTGTAAAAACTTCTCCTAGCTTATCACATGTAGTGATGGAATTTAGTGCCAATCCTCGTACCATGCAATGCTTTTCCTTTAAAATAGGTTGTTAGTAACCTAACTACAACATTATCTTGAGTAACATGATAAATAGAGAATATATTGGCCACACATTTAATGTGTTCTTCAGGTGTAACTTACTTTTATCTAGTGAAAAATGGAATGCTCTTAAGGGAATATATATGGATGTCATAATGTCGAGAAAATTGTAGTGGGCTCCCATCATTGAAGGGAAAAAAGGAAAATTTGTGGCATGGCCATATTGATATTTAGACTAGATATGGAGAAATTTAGAGAAAATTAATGATGGATTATGATAGATTTATTTCTATTATATGGCTTAGAACTCAAAAATATATTTCTCTTTGTTGAATTCAAAGGTAACTCAATGAAATCAAATGGAATACCTTTTGAATATGATCTAGTTGTAACCTTTGGCATGAAATATACACTAATATACTACCATGATGTGCTTTGAACTTATGGAGCCACCATATACTAAATGAATATATTTGAAACACTGATATTTTCCAAGAATAACATTAAATATTTAACAAATTATTTATATTTTATATGGTCCCATCGGGTGTGCTAGAAACTATTGTCACTTTGAAATACACCCTATAGAGAGTGGTGTGGAGTCTCTCCTTTCAATTGAAAAATGGAAACACTCCTAGGTTTTGGGTGACCTGTATGTTGGAGTGAGTCTCTAGAGAGGCTTGGTTCCCTAGTGTAACACCTAAAACTAGCTTCTACTCTTACGAATATTCTACTTTCTTGAATTAATAAGGAAAAGGGAGAAGGAAATAAGGGAAAAACTGGAAAATATGGTGATACACGAGAAATTTTGAAGATTTCGGACTCGTCGAATCACATAGATTGACCACAAGAACCATACACACTATACACAACTTACAAAGGATATGTTAATGCAAAAGTGTTTGAGAGAAGGTTTGGAATTATGACATAGTAAGAAGGGATAGCAGATAGCTCGAAATAAGATATTTTTTAGCTCCACAATAAGATCATGTACAAAAATTTAAATGCAATCTATGACATGAAAATTTAAAAAAATATGCATAAATCCATGGAAATTAAACCACAAATCAAGGATAAAATTGTATCATTAGATAAAATCAACTTAAAGACACAATATTGCACAATACACAAGTTGTAAGAAGGTTAAAAAAAATCCTTTATTGATCCAAGAGGTGAAACTAGTACAAATAATCACTCATGACCACTCAAAAACTATGAATAGAAGTGTCAAGATATTTCTTACACAAAATTCATGGAGTTTTATAGAGAATTAAGAGAATAGAAGGAGGAAAGCTGTAGACACACAAATATGATCCTTAAAATAGACAAAACAAGTGTGACATGCATGAATAATTATCATTAAAGCTAAAATGCATGCTCAAAAATCAAAATGCTTCTAAGCATATCCAAAATGTGCTCAAAATAGATTTGGGTGCTCAAAATGTAAAATGCATCCAAAAATAGAAAGCTGTGTACTCTTACATGTTTTGGTACTTTTAAAAATCTCTTGTTTTATAAAAATGAGTTCTTTTACATGCTTTGATCTTATTTTATCCTTCACATGCTCTAAAAATTAGATCTTTTATTGAAATCTTGAAGTTAAAATATATTCATGATCACCCTATGTCATGCAAAATTTACTATGTTACACCACTTTTTGTGTCTTCTGCAGTCTTCGTGTCTTTACTAATCACTAGTGGACTTTCTTAGACTCCTATAGCTTTACGTTTTAATCTACTTCATTATGTGGCTTTTCTTGTACTATGCAGCTCTTCTAAACCACTTGGATCTTTCCGGACATTTGCGAAATTCTTTAGACATCTCGAGGACCTTTTTTTTCTTTCCATATTTTCCATGGCGATTGACCACCAAAGAAATTAGTATACCTCTGGGGATCCCCTTATACTTCCTTAGACAACCAAAGTGAACTCTTTAGACACGCAAAAACTCTTTTTTTTTTTCCATATCCACAGAACACTACGGTTTTAAATTTCTTTGTTTCATGGAAAATTCATCTTTTGCACATCCACAACACATTAAAAACCTTTCTTTTGTTCCTTGAGAAGCTTATGGAACACCAAGTTAGTGTTCCATGGCTTCCAAACCTTATCGTGTCTTAAAGTTATTACGTTTTCTTCGTGGTGCTTCTAACTTTTCCCTTGTGCATAACATCTTCATCAAAGCTAAAATACACCTAACCCTCAAGAACCCAATTTCCTATTTCATGGCTTCTAATTCTAGACCAATTCCATGGCCAACTTTGTACTAATTCCATAGCTAGCTCTAGACCAATTCCATGGCTAGCTCGGACCAATTTGGCACAAGGGTCATCTTTAATTCTCCTTTTATCACAATGTAGTCTAACAATTACCTAACCATGCTTGTCAAATCTCATCAACCCTTATTTTGAGGATCTAAATTGATGCTCGCTTGGTGTTTTCATCAACTTCAATGGTAACATGTTCATCCTTTGAGCCTATTCAAGAAACTATGAAGAGAAAAACATGAAATTTATACCCTTACCTTAGGTAATCAAGCTCCCCTACTATGTTCTCCAATCCACAGTATGTGATTCTCTTAGTTATGACCATAACACCTTTTTTTTACCTAGGTTCTTGATCTATTCCACCCACAAACTTTACTTGTTTCACTCTCTCCACTATATAAGAATAATATACTTGTGAGTCAACAAAATACCATCATATATCTAACTACCCTATGCCTCCTTACTATCTCAATTAATCACAAAGAGTTGTATTGTACCTACTCAACTTGATGTCTCTTAAGCATCTCATCTTTATTGCTTCATTCACTTATGCATATACATATACATCCTTCATAGCACATCGACCAAATATATCTTATGAGTTCATTACTCCTCTATCATTCCCTATAGCTTCATACCTGGTTTTCACTATGTACTCCATCCACTATACCACCTCAGACTTCATTCATTATCTTCTAATCCCATCACACACTTCACCACCATACTCCATGCAAATGCTTCATCCTCATGTCAATGCTCCACTTCATAGGCTATAATAGGCCAAATCGTTCTTGGTGAACATTCTATTATCTCTCCTCATGTGACTTACACCCATGATTTATTCTTCAACCCCGAGTTCTTCTTCAAAAGACATTCTCTTCTTGACTAGCCTAATAGGCTATAAGGCTCAATAAGCCCAATACTATACTCAGGGCTTTGTTTCATTTCCAACATCCATGAAATGCTTAGTCAGACTTGTTATGATGTATCTAGACCTCTAACTCGTCATTGTCCTTACTTTTGTACTCCAATCCCTCATACTAGCTTCATTTCCTAGTAGCCTTCCTATACACAAATGATAGTGAATCTTGAATATTTCTGAAGCAACCTTACATTCTTATGACTGTTTCAAAGACCCTTCATGGAACCCTAACATGAGTCCAAATCTCACTATTTACTCCTTTGTACGAAATGGTACTTTTGCAACTATCCTAGGGCTTGTTTAGGTCTATCTAGGTCTTTCATGATGCTGAGATGAGTGTAAAGGTTCCTAAGGCTCATACAATCTTCTTATTCCTTCAAATAGGTGAAATGCAACATTTCACAGCTCCTCCAAATGATATTTGATCTTAGCATGCATTAAATACCTCTAAAATCCTCATTATATAGTCTAACTGGTAAAATTCAGGCCTAGAATGTTGGGCCTATGAAAGTCACCCTTACCAGTAGAATTTTGACTTGCACTCTTACATGGGATTAGTTGACACCATAAACATGATGATTTCAAAATCTATAATTTTCCACCGTTGTACGGTAAAAAGATACCAAAAGCCCTAGTTTAGGGGCAGTGAGGGAAAATTTGAGCACACCAAACATATAATGAGGTTTCAAGACCCCAATAAATTTATTTGGTGTTGTGATGATGATCTTTAGCACCTTTAATCATCACAGAAGCTTCTTATCCTAGAAAACCCGATTGTCATCCTTATCTCTCTTGGTCTATGCATGGAATCTATCAAAAATGCATAGAAAATATTGTAAAACTTGTAATTTTCATCATATTAACTCACCAAATCTTTATTACTTATTTATTTCACATAATTACACCTAAACCCATTAGTTTCAACAAGGAATAACATATGGAGGCTCAGAATTTCAATTTTAGCACTCTAAACCACATTCCTAACTTCACTCAACAACCTCCTAAGATGACTCAACCTCTTCCTAACTTAAGAAAAAAATTTACAACTCAAAATAATCTAATAAAATTGTTTCCACGTGAGGATAAGCCTTCCTAGCTTTATTTGCACATTTTTGGCCTTATATGCACTAATAGGCTTTATTTAGGCTACATATAACTTTTGCATTATTTGAACATTCAACCTATATCATTTGGAGGGAAAATGATGTCCTACATCCCTAAAACATCATAGACTCCAATTACACATGAAAATATCCATAAAATCCTAATGATGCACCTGCATCACAATTCTATGGATATCTCTAGACCAAGTTTGCATCCAACTCCAAACCAATTACGTAGAACACTAGTTTTTCTCGGGTTTTTTTAGTCTCGTAGGTATTTCATCAAAAGATCCATAAGCATGGAACCTAGATAATTTATGTAAATAAGCACGGGTTATTATTTTGATAATAGGCATGACACAAGAAAAGATAATAAAACTTAGAAATTTAGTAAACACAATTAAGGCCATAACATTGAACCTACAACGATACTAAACTTAGTGACCTCGATAGGTGCCCAAAAACACGTAAAAAAATGTACCCATAATTTTTCAATCTTCCTCCAAACCAAATATGGAAATAAATGCTTCTTTATTCCCTATTCTTACACAAACATACCAAAACACGTAAGGGTCATAATATTAACATCATACAAGTATACGAGTTCGTTTCATCTAAGTACTTAAATTATGATAAATATTAGAACTTGTATCATTTTCTTCTATTTATATGAAATTTGAATTAACTATGAGTAATCATCAAGATAATAAAACCTACATGAATTCATAATATTGTTTTTTCAAATACAACTATGGCATGTAGCTAATTCATCTAACATGTGTATCCAATCCATTTAATTATTAAGGGTAAAAATCCATGTACTAATTTCATTTAGTTAGGTTCATATGATTTATTCAACTTAAATAGCTATCACGTGAATATTAATTTTAATTAATAATCAATGTGAATGTCTAACTATTTAGTTATTAACATACTCTTATTTCCAATTTCCATATTTGTATACACAATTTTTCTTTTATTCACATGTAATACATACGATATGTACATAATCAAATACATCATAGTTCACTTATTTTGATTATACTAGTTATATTTATTGTCTCAATACACAATACAATAGATATCAATGCATATACGAAATATAATAATCAACCATTGTGACACTAGTGTCTTTTATCATAAGAGATCTATCCTACTTGCCAAATTGTGTTGTAAGAGAAACAATATCATTAGAGAACTTTACCTCCAACCATGAGCCTTAAAATATCCCCCGCGACTCTCTCCAACACAAGAGTGACCTTACCCTTCATGAGAAGTAAGATGCAAGAAATCCATAATGGGAGAGAGAATCCCATCTATAGAATAGTTACCTTAAATTGTAAACTAAGGATAGGGTAGGAATATGAAACATCCTATAATTATACAAATATTGAAAAATTACTTTTATCTAAAAGAATTAAAATAACATAAGGCACTCCCTATTGAAATATAGTATGTGCACAAACATGAATTAATTCCACTGAAAATAATAATGATAGACTTTAGATCTATTTGATCCTTATCAAATCCCACAGCGAGATATCATATGTGATATACTACACCCAAGTTATCTAACCCATTGTATATGTCATTAATGACATACTACTCCTAGGTTATCTAACCCCTTGTATAGGTCTCTTCTAGTCCCAAAACACTTATCTCTCTCAACATACTCATTTACCCTTTGGAAAATACAATAAGACATCTCAATCTTCTAATAGAAACTTGGGTATCCTGAACTAGAACTTAATAGTGAAATATTCCCAAATTTCCTATGCCACCCGTTCACATTTATGCTATAAAATCCTTATTCTAGATTTTTACTTCCCAAACAACATAAAAACCCATGATTAACACACTCTTAATCGTAACCTCCTTAGGTGTCCCATACCACTTAAGGAGATCATTTTACAGAATTCTAAAATGGGTTTGTCATCACATGCAAAGGACTATAAATGCATGTATTATATTTATGAGTATAATATTCACTAATTACTAGTTAAGAATGTAAATAAGAGTTAACCAATGGTTACCATGAGTCATTATGAGTGAAAAGACATAACCTTTTCCTTTTAAAGGCTATATAATGATGTAAAATGAGGGGGAAGAGAATATCACAAAAATGAGTGAGAAGAGTTAATATAATCATGAAGATAAAAGAGAGGAATCAATGTAAGAAGTGAGAGATATGAATATAATCAATTCAAACATATATTTATAAATTTTATGTAATTGAGATTAATAATATTTGTGGTTTGAACCATTGATGTGTTGAGTATTATGTTTATTCATGTTTAATAAAGGATAAATACTTATTTTATAAGAGAGAGCTACCCTTCTTTGTGATGTTAGCTCTAGCTGGGATAAACAAACTACTTAACCCTCACATTCACATTGAGGCTTAAGGTCAACACCTCCATTAATAAACTTGATCCTTAGTGGAAACATCTTATTATTTTCCATGTATGATTTTTCAAATCAATCTATTTCCAAATTTCTTATAAAAAATTGAACAAACTCCATCTTCAAAAAGTAGTTTAAAACCATTTTCAACTAGTTGTCCAACACTAATCAAATTATGATTCAAACTTAGAGAAAAGTAAAGATTCATACGCCCTTGCCTTCAATTTGAATGGTTTTTCAATCCTCGAAATGCACTTGATTTTTGAAGGTATCATTTAGCATGTTAAAACCCTCTTTCTGACTTGTCATGTGATTTGAGAAATATGAATCAAGAAACACACATGTTTGGGACCATCTTTTCCCACATTGCATGTGAGATAATAATTTGAGTGATATTTCATCTCAATTTTCTCGATATGGAGTTCCTTCTTCTTACCCTCTTGATTATCTTGATTCCTTGTTGCCAATTTCCTATAAATAAAGTGTTCATATTTTTATAATAATGAAAAATAAAAGATTTCTTACTCTTACATATGAAAGTTGTTTGTTAATTCCCATTTGAATTAAATTTATTTAAATTTTATAATAATTATTTTTTGTGTATTTTCCCTTGGATTTGAAATTATAGCATTGATTTCAAGTACATGTTCTATATTTTCTACATATATATTCATCTTATCCTCATGGGACAAGAGAAACTATCAACACTTGTAGTTCTCATGTCCTTACACTCTGTAAGAGTGATCATAATATACAATCACCTTGGTGTAAAAGATCTCAAAATATTTCTAACAATGATTTTATCTTCAATAGTTTCTCCATAAACTATCATTTTATGAACCATGTCATTTACCCTTTTTTGTAAACATCTCATACACCTTCACTTTTTGACATTCTTAAATTTTCAAAATTCATTTTGAGGTTTTACATTTTTATTCCTTTGCATTAATAGATCCTTGATATGAAGTCTCCAAGTTAACCCATGCTTCATGAGAATTTTTGCAGCCAATAATTCTTGGGTAGATGTTAGGATCTATAACACTCTAAAGATAAAAGAAGGATTGAGCATCTACCTTCTCTTCATCCCTTTTTACTCTCCTTTGATTTTGAGAGAGAACATTCCAATTGTCATGTGATTGATACTAATTGACAATATTGTCCCAAACACCCTTCCAAACAAGAATTGTCTTCATCTGATCCCTCTAATACTCAAAGTTGTCTCCTTTGAAAATAGGGATATTCATAGAAGTAGAATTGATGGAAGTAATTTCTTGTACAACCTAGATCTAATACACAATGAAAGTGGAATGGATATGGAAGGAGGAAACAATCAGCATCTTGAATTACTAATCAATATCTGATATAACCCAGAAAGAATCTTTATATCATCCAAACAAGGCCCAAGAAAACTAGTGATTAAGCTAGTGTAATTGTTTGTGTACTTGATGATCAAATTGTGCATTGTATGCACCATAGAACTTTAAAATAATATTTTTAATATTTATGGTTATTGATTTTGAATAATTTTAATAAAAATAGTAAAAAAACATTTACATAAATTGCAATAATGGAGTGTTATGGCACCATGCTTTGGGCCATGCTTTTATTAACATAAAAGGCTAAATTTTTCACTTACAACTCAACTTGCAAAACAAGTTAAACTCAAAATAGAACCAATAATAATATTAAAATACTCCTAAAATAATTTTGGACTTCCATTTAACTCAAAAATAGACTCATATAATCTATGGAAAAAGTGAACATACAAGATTTTTTTCCCAAAATAGAATTATGCAAGCTATTCATGTATGCAAAGCCTACTTATGGCTCTCTTCTAGAGAATGTACCATAGGGTCCCTAAAATATAGGTATTGTCATAAAATTTGCATATTTTCAGTTATCTTAACTTATAAAGTGTTTCCCACCTCTTTGGGGATGATTACACAATAATTTTTACTTATTCTCGAAAACCGATAATTGTTAGTCTATTCTTAGCTTTTTCAACTATTTTTAAAAGAATCATTAAAAATCACTTGTTTATTCCTACTTCACTAAATGAACACATATCTGAAATAAATAATTCCTAAAAAATATTAAAATTCTAATTTTAGAGTATTTTAAGAATATAAATCATCTAAATTTAATAAAATTTAAATTCCAAAATTGGCATCATTTCATATAGTGACAGGATTTTGAATGTGGGAATTTGTCTTAAAGAATGGAACATGGTCAAAATTAGCATTTTATAAGCAAAAATTATTAAATTTTAGTGCCTATACTATTACTTAAAATAAGGATATCCAATTTACATTTTAATTACATTCCTAAATCAAGATTTACATGAATAAAAATGTGCACCAAATAAATTCCAAAAAAGGTGTGATTGTTATTTAATGGTTTTTACTATTATATCTTAACACCAAGGAACATGATCAAGTTGAAAAAATACATAAGTCAAGGCGAGGGATGTTTAATACACGTTGATTCCAATGGTAATCTATAACTCTAGAGATGTTTTTAAGGTGATTGAAATTTAGTTTTAATCAACACTCGCATACGTGACTATGAGACTAAGGAACACATTTCACATTTTATTTCATATTGGGGTAAGTGTACATTTTAGGTGGTTTTCTAAATGACTAGTTGGGGTGGGGAAGTAACATAGCTTATGGTTTTCACAAGTAATGCTCATTTTTATATTTAATTATTGTTTACATATTAGTTAACATTCATCCAAATAACATATACCCACCAAATTTATCCACATATATGAAAAATAAAAAAGAGAAAACTAATGTATCAAAAAATAACTAGGAAGAAAAGTAAAAATCCATGCCTATTAAATAATGGAATGATGCATGATATGAGTTCCAAGTGGGCCCACAATGTGCATTCCACAAGAAAAATTCTAGAGGAATTTTTAAAATATTTTGTGTGCATTGTGTATGTTCCCACACTTGCATTCATATATGCTCCATCACTTACAAATACAACCACCAAATACAATGCTCATTATGTTTTATTGGTCAGGCCCATAAATGACACAGTGGTACTATATTGGAAAAGGTTGGAGGGATTGGTTAACACAATGAAATTATAAATAAATTCCAAAAGAAAATCACAAGGCAATTAAAGATATTAAATTATAGTTTTACATAAGTACATAATTTTAGTTACATCTACACATGATTTTGAAACAAAAATATGTATATCAAGAGCTACAAGTCTTATTTTTGGTTATTTAAAAACACAATGCTAAAGATCATATTTGTAGTGGGATTTATATTTACTTGTCATATTTTTCCTTTCCTACATTAAAATATTTTTATAAGTGATCATAATAATAACATTCATGTCAATTATGTTTGTACCCTCCTAGTCAAATATGTTCCAAGGCATTTTAACAAACCCATTTTTACATACCCCAGTAAATTTGGGCGCCAACGCCCTATCACATGTTTTTCTTAAATTTACGAAGGCCTTTTAAAATACCCCTATCACATGTTTTTTCTTCAAATTTACCAAGGCTTTTAAAATACACCCATCCACCAATATACCCAACAAACATAAGACATATTTGTAATCCAAACAAGTTGAGGAGCCAATATTTTTTCTAGCATGGAGCACAAGGTTAGAATATGTAGAGGCGGTCCCCCCAATTTTGAATGTAAGATATCTTATTCCAATCCATAATTTATTTTATCTTATTGTGATGACTACTATAGGGTGTTCCATTAGGTGAGTCCTACAAATAACACCCACCACTCATAATCGTTATAAACAAAATATCGTACATAGGTATATGAAGGTTTGATGTGAAATCAATTTATTTATTCATACAAGTGAGCTCCCATGCACTATTATTTTGACCACAATATGGAAAATCTATTCATAATTATAGTAATTGCCAAATGAAGGAACACATTTTTGTGCCATGTACAATAATCACATATCACCACAAGACCACACCCCTTCTTCGTATGTTTTCAACAATACCATGTCCGACGTGTGCTTCCATTTTACATGCATGTCTCTTTTGGCACTTCTGTAACTACAAATAATGAAAAATATGATTTCATTGTGTTTGTATGTATTCACATACCATTCCAAAACTCCTTCCATGCTCATTTTCCTCCATGCATCCTTCCATCCTACTACATTATATTTCCTCCATCAACCACTTTCTCTTTTATTTTATCATTAATTTACCTTTTTTGTTACATTTATTTCTCATTTCATCACTGTTTTTTCCATTTTATCTATTATTTATTTCTTTTATTTTATTTATTTTTATTTATAATTTAAAATCCTACAAAATTACACTTCCTACAAAGTTTTTTTATGTCCCCTTAATGTATTTGAGGTTTTTATTTAACCCAAAATCTCATTGATTCATCAAATTATTTACGTGTAACATTTGTATTAAATTACACAATCAATACACTCGCTAAAAAATTATAAGAGGTTCTCGAGATACTTAGAAGACACTTACAATTTACTGATTTAACATAAAACTTGCTCCAATGGGGTTTAAACTTGCCTAGCATTGACATGTTATACCCAATGGGACACAAACTCATATCAATTAAATCATGACATGGGTCCACAAACTCAAGTGAATCAACACAGGAACTACTTGTCTTTCATCATGGATGATGTTTCTCTAATGTTTTTTGTATGTATTCTATGTTTGACATGTCTAATATGTGATTTCAATGTATTATATGTTTCTTTTGTTCCTAATTTGAGTTTAGCACTTACAATGTGTCTTATGTGGTTTCATTTCTTTTTTATTTTCAAGTGCCTAATTCAAATTCATTATGTATTTATGAATATTTGACTTGATTTTAATGTGTGATAAATTATTACCTATTGGATGTATTATTATTATTTAATGTGTTTACATGGTGTCTAATGTTCTTCTTATCATGTTTACACAAAGACTAATGTGTTTCTTATCATATGTTTACACCATGAGTAATATGCTTCTTACACTATTCACTTTGTAACTAATGTATTTCTTATCATGTTTTGATTGTGTATGGTGTGTTCATTAGTGTGTTGTTATATTACCATATCAATACCGAGACACCAAATGTGAAGAAAACCTCAAGTAACTTTGTTATGATAATCATTAATATGTTTTTAGGAATAATAACTCACTATCATGGTTTTCCATATTGCTATATTTGGTATATATCTTGATCTAGTAGGGAAAATCTATAATATATGTTATTTTGCTTTTAAACATTTATGCATGATGCACATTTCTTTACTGTATATATACCTGATTGTATATGTTACATCTTTTTAAGTTCTACATTGGTAATTATATTAGTTATATCACTCATATCATGAGCCTACATGGGGAAAATTATCTTCTATACATATTTTTTCTAGAATATATCATTATATGTTATACATTGGTCACATGTATATTATATCACACATGTGATTTAACCTAAATGGTTAATCATTAAGGGGTAGTAAAATAGTGGTAGATTATCTTAATCAATTAGTTTCTAAGGATAATTGCAATAATATCAGAATAACCATTAAATAATGATAAATAATGATAAGAAATGATAGATAATGATATATAAAATAACTTAAAATGTGAGAGAAAGAGAGAGAAGATGAATTAGTTGATATCCTACTTTGTGTGATGATCTAGGTTGGTCTAATGACTAAAATAGGATGGAAATGACTTGGCCAGACCCTTATTGAAATTGTATGTTGAAATTTTGCATGGAATATAGTGGATGACACATGCCAAAGAGTATGAATGATATGGCCCTTTTGGTATGCCCTTGTTCCTCTCTAATTTCTACTCCTACAAGTTCTTGTGACTAATTATTTATTATTATTTTGCTCTTGTCTAGAATTAGGATCTTGATACCGTGTGATGCTCATTGTGTAACTAATTTGATATTAAAACCCTATATAGCCAATAATTTTGCAAAACAATCATTGGGTGGGTTTTAGAACCCCTATGCACCGTCGACATTGTTAGTACTCCATAGTGGACTCAAACCGCATTTCGTTATCACCTAGTAAGTGATATCTAGAATGTATGAAACCAAATAGATAGTCATGATCTTAAAACAATATAATTATATTTGCGCCTTTTCCCTAACTTGCATTGGAGTGATGATATGTTGTTTATATTTGTAGATATAAGTGAATGAGTTTCTTATAAAGAATATGTAGAGTATATAGAGCTCAAGGGATTCTTGAAATGACCTTGCTTATGTTTTCTCTTAGTGTATACTCATGACAATATTTGGGTATCAAGTGTATATGATCTCCTTTTTGATAATGGACAAAGAACTATCTTATATATGCATTATGGATCTAAAATCATCAAAATAAGGTTGACTAGAAATGAACCAAAAGAATTTAAATTAGAAAAAGTGTTGTTGGAGGAGGAGGGACCAAAGTAGCCGAGGTTGTCTCATTACATACATGTGTTATGGCTATCCTTGTCTGTTATGATCTCGAGATGGTTGTGCGGGTGATCTAAGATATAGTATTGTGATATGTGAGGGTATATCCTTCTTTGATGGGGTAATGTGACTATTTTGTGAACAAATAGGTTGTGTGTGCAAGAAATAATGAATGAGATATAGCTATGGATAACATAATTGGTTAATTTTGACAAGTGTGGACTAGTGCAAAGGCATTGTATAATTTATGTTATTGTAAGACATGAATTACCAAAATGAGTGTCTACATTTTCCCCATTTAAGTATGAAATTGAAAATTGTGTGCTTAAAGGAAAAGTCACCTAAGTGTGTAGACACACTTTGTCTTCGCTCGAGCACCTTTTTCTTGTGTTAGGACTTTGTCGTGTTCTAATTGTGTTTTTTTTTAAGATGTAGAGATAAGAGTGTAGTCGATGTCCATAATATATGACATTAAATTTTAACTTGAAAACTTTGAACTTAGTATGCAACTAGTAATATGTAAAGTAGAAAAGTAAAATAAAGGAAAGAGTACACCTAATTATTTTATGAGGGGGAGAGTATTCCCACTCACTTCATAAATGGAGATGTGTTGAACTTTGTGTTGGAGACAATGGAAGGACTTGGGGTGATAAATACCTAAGTGGAATGTGTCGAAGAGAATATAAAGAAGTGTAAATGCACACTACATGGTAAAGATAATGTATGGGGGCCATTTTATTTTCTCTACATCCATTCACTAGAATATTAGAAATGGGAATTCAATCCTATGAGGATAACAATCACCTTGACACTTCCCAAGACCCACAGATAAGTGCCACTATAGATGAACACAAACCCAATTGATTTACAAATGATGACACAATGTACCAGGGTAATGCTAGCTTGCATATACCCTTGGTGCCACCATAACATGAACTGTACCATGCATTTTGTAATGAAACTTGATTAAAAATTATGTCGATGTTATTGAGAAATTATTCCAACCGAGAAATTTCTTGAATCAACTGGAAGAAAGGAAGTGTATGGAATGGTCTATAACATCCATGCATTATGGTCCCCTGTGTAATTCCTAAGCCAAGTTTGTTTCTAAGCCATTTTCTAAACCTCTGTAATGTTTGATTATGTAGATGTTTTTTTTTCTATATTCTAAGCTATTGTGAGGGTAAAATATCACCGATGGTTTACCCCCTTATTTGGTGCGCATGAGATAGAGAAATGTGAATACAACCAAAAAAAGGACTTGCAGTTGATGTGCACGTGTGTTGAAGGATTCCTATAGAGGAAATAAATAATTTTTTATGGTGTATATCTTGGCACATGCATAATAGTATAATAGAAAAGATAGTAAATTGTTAATGACAAGAAATAGAAAAACAACACAAAGTGGATATAAGAAAAATCATACAAAGACACACAAGTAGATAAAAGAAAAATCATACAAAGACACACAAATAGATTAGTCATGGAAAAAAATATGCCATGTACATGGAACTCTACTCATGATTTCACAAGAAAATCAAGGGAATCAAGGACAAAAAGCAACAAGAAACATATGGAATTTCATATAAACAAGTGAAAGCATAAATTAAGAATGTAAAACAAGAAATAATCCATAGATGAAAATTATTTTGGTTTGAAAGTAACCTATAAAACAAATACTACACATGAAGCACCCATTAGCATGTTAGTGTAATAAAAAGTATGACACGATGTATATATGGAGTGAATGAGGTAGGAGAAAGTAAAGTAGTAAATATTATAATGATAGCGGCTATGTGTAATAAATTATAAAGTGGAGGGCCTCGATTGGCGCAAAATAATTGGTAAAGAGTAATGTCAAGAATCCCGCATCATGAGAAATTTATTTGTAGCTGCATTCAACTCAATGTACCACATGAGTGAACATATATATAGAACAATGGTATATCATAATATGTCAATATAACATGATAAGTGAAGTGCAACATGAAAATTTGAAGCATGCAATAGAAACAACCAAGCAAGAGTAATGTAATCGTTTTTTATTTTTTTTAGCATATGTGAATGTTTTTGGATTTTTAACATATTTAAATGTTTATTGATTTTATGCCCCTTAAGGAATAGATCAATAATTATTCTCCAAAGAGAAGTACGGTTTATTCAATATTTCCCGAGAAGGGAATATATATATATATATATATATATATATATATATATATATATATATATATATATTGAATGCTTTTGATTAATAGAGATTATGCAAGAAGATATGGGAAAGAAAGGTCTTCCCTCTATGTGTTTATGTGTGTGTAAAGTGAGGTTAGGTGTGTAACCACTCCCTAAACATTCAATTTGAACCTATAGATATAGTATGGCATGGTAAATAAGGTGGGAAGTTGGATGCCCCATAGTGGTTGTAACATAAAAACTAGCTAATGAGTATGTTGGGAAGGGGCCTATTATCTACCATTGCAAGCGAAGGAAGGATGTGATCATGAATCAAGGGACGAGTTCTATGTGAGATTGACTACATGAATATGTGTGTAGGAATTATATTTCCTAAGGAAATGTTTTGTTTATGAGGTGAAACAAACCTATTGGATAACTAAGATGTGTAGTGTGTATGATGAATGTTAGCCGTAAAAGTATATACAAATCCAACCTTCAACATATTTTGTAATATCTCTATATAGTGAAATAGTATATTGTATATATAGAACAAAAGAAAGAAAATTTAAATTCCTCTTGGGACATGATAAATGTTGAAATAATCCTTCAAGAAAGAAAATAAGGTGAAGGGACTAATATAATGACAATCACCTAATTTTGTATAAATGTATTTAAGTGCACTACGCAAAAGGGGGTAGATGTTGTTGTCGGTTTCGCACCCGATTGATCGTAGTAGTTCAAATATTGTTACCTAAAATATATAATAATATATATATCATAATGGTAATATGAGTCCAGTTTATGTGTGTCTCTATGGTATTTCTTTAATCATTATGTACCATTTTTTTGTCTTGGTTATGCAATGATTTGGGATGTTGTTTAAATAATCTAGTATGGATTGAATTTTCCCTATACTAAAACTTGTGGTATGTGTTGATGAGTGATTCCAAGGACCTCTACTAACAATGGTTCCATTTTTCGTGACCTTAAAATGTCACAATTTCTACCAGAAAAAGAGATGTGTAGAAATGAATGGAAGAGAATACAAACTAGTTTACGGTAGATGAAGAAGTAGTGATGGGAATTTGTGCAAAAAAATTAAGTCGGAGAAATTATATGGATACATTAATGAGATCATTTGGTGTGAAATCCATGTATTACTATCTCAATGGTTTTCTAGACTAGAGTATTACTATTTTAGGTGAGACAAGGAAGAATACGTGTAGATGAAATATAAAATAGAATAATTGTGCAATCTTGACACGGTGTGGACTAGAATATTGGATGGAAAATACTATAGATGTCTATGTAATTGAGTTTTTGTATAATATCATTCTTATTTTGATAATGCTAAAGCTTGTTTTATTTATGGATTGTGAGCTATGTTTTTAGTCAGCTCCTTTTTGGTAAAAATGTTTTTTGTGTAAAAGCCCTTGGTGCCAATTCCACTCGAGATGGAGTAGTCGGGAGGTGTCGGGGATATGTGGAATTATAAGGATAAGATGAAAGGAAAATGTTCACATGTAAAATGGAACTCATAATGGCCCAAGAATAATCAGAAAGAAGAAAAGAAAAATTGAGAGATCTGCAAAAGAGAAGTGAGGCATCACAATCAATCAAACAATATTAATGCTATAACTAGGAAGTCTAAATCAATTAACGATAGAGGTAGACTATTTATCAAGGCATAGGAAGGATAATTTTTGCCTCTTAGGATAGGATAAGTAGTGAAGGATATCAATGATAAAGGGATCCAAGAGGGTTTGGAAGGAGTCATGGACCCCGAAAGTGAAGAAGAGTAAGTTGAAGTGATGAAAGGGAAAGGAAAGGAAAGGATTAAGAAATAGTTAGAAGTAGGACTAATAGGAATTTGGATTTTATCCCATAACATTCATCTTTAATACCTTTGAATTTCATAAACTAAAAGAAAAGAACTTTTGTAGAAGAAAGAACAAGGAAATATGCTTATAGATCAATAGAAGATGACAATACCCCCTTCTAGGACACATATCCCTACTCCCGTGATAGAAAATTGATTACATGAGATTACCGGGAGAAAGTATAATTATTGCAGCAGATAGAATTGCAAAAGGAGATATTATGAGAGATAGCAGAGAAATTGGAGCAACCATACTATACACAACACACCATACAACTAAACATAAGTGTGGAGGAACTAGTGGGAATTGCAGGTTTTAGATTCAAGGAAAAATTAATATGTATCCATATATAATAATATAGTAAATTTTCATAGGGATAGGGAATTAAGAATGTGTCCATCATTCCAAGATACAGGTACGTTTTCTAGATTTAGTCAAGAATTACTAGATACAGAGGAAGTTAGGAAGAGATCAATAAGTGGTGGTGTAAACATGGGAGAAAGTAATAATCAGAGAATTATAGAGGTAGGTAAATAATAATTCAATAAGTAACTTGACATAACCAATTGTGCATGTTCATTAAGGAATATCATCAAATACAAGAGGAAACACAACCCACTCTACTAATCCATATGTGGTATTATTGTAGACACCCATTTTTGGCACCTTACATGACCTATCCACACCCATAAAATTTACATTCAAACTACCAAACCTATCTCATTATCCTAAAAATAATATTTTATCCTAAAAATTTACATCTACCCCCATAAATACTTATTTACCCCATCCTAACCTCCTAAACCACCTAAAACCCATTCTAACCCATTTTAGCCTAACCTATCAACCTCCCAACATCCCTAACACATTTCCACTCACTTCCAAACCCAAAATAACTCATTTGGAAGTGGTTGAAACCACTTCAAGAGGGTCTCACCACTTTTCCGGATCATCGGCAATTCTAACTAATCACCGGTGATTCTATATAAGCCCATCAACTTTCCTAAATCTAGATCTCTCTGGACAAAGCAAAGCAAAGCCATGACACTTTGGAAACCGATGACATCATCTATGACATATTATCACTCTATCAAGCCTGTCAAACCATTAGACAGTTGGTATCATCAAGAGGTTCTTCTACATCATTATAATCTTAGTTTTATGTCATAAATAAGGTACAACTTTTTTACACGTATCTTTTTATCAAAACAATCAAATCATTAAAACTCATTTTCAAAGTCTAAGCTTCAAATTTCAATAAAAATACCTTCACATAGTAATCATTCATGATTATTTTGAATCATCAGCAATTTATCTGAATCACCTATGATTCCTTTTAATTACTAATGATCCATGTTCCAAACCCCTTTTATCACATTTTTTGCATATTTCTAATCTTTATCGAATTTAGTATCTTCTAATATGTATGTTTCAAGTGGTCTCTACTTGTAGATGACTATTTCAGGTGAAGCACACCCCATCAACAATATTTATGACCTTCGATCACCTCCCAACCTTTTGTTTGGGACTAATACGACATCACACAAGAGTTGAGCCTTTGCATCATCATTGTGACACTCGAATCTAGATGAAATTGAGGATCATATATAAGTCATCCGAGAAATACAAGACACCATCGAGGAAAAGTGGCTCGAGTATTTAAAATAACTCCATCTTGTCACAAATTTAGCATGGGCCATCTACTACAAAAATAGGGTCTTCTTATCCCCATGGAAGATTAGTTTTATCTCATCATTATATTGTCTAAGTACCTAAATATTTATCTTATCATATATTTTATCATTTATCATTTGATTACAAAATTATTTGACACCCTTCAAATGAATCCCATTGGTTCTAGAATCATCCTTTTTCGAACAACTTGTCATTTTTATATAATATCTATGTTGTCCAGTTATCTCTTTGTGTGCAGGTTTCTCTCATTCACTGGAAGGAGGAGTCCCTTGCATTTGTTTTGCATCCATACATCTCGACACTTTATTTTTGCCTCGTTATCTTCTACTTTTTGGTGATTTGTTATATAATAAAGTAAACCAAAATCCACCATAAACATTATGGCACACTCGATGGAACCCTTTGTCCCTTTTAAATCAAATTTTACATTTTATTGTTTTATTTTTTGTCAAATCATATAAATTTTCATATTGGAGTGCTTTGGAATTAATTCTCAAAAACACTTACAACAATTGAAAAGAAGTTCTTAGAAAACACAAGTATGCTTTTTTATTTCCTTTCATTCTTTTTCAATATTGCATTTTGTGTTCGTTGTCTTCATAGAAATCAATCTTTCTTTCGGTCTAAAAATAATATTCATTATTACATGTTCATCTAGATTAATTAGGGGTTTAAAAGATTGCATTCACAATTTCCCTCATACACAACCAAACCACATAATAAATCAAACTTACATCTAAACATCTCCTTCCATGTCTACCTACTTGGATTTCATCACCAAGGGGGAATTCAAATCAGTTTACGGCCAAGTATAAATAATTGGTGAGTGGTATATTGGCTAAGCACCGACACCCTTATCCCCGCGAGACCATGAAGTGAGGGGATATGCCCCAATATCATGCCTCATACCGACACCAACATAGGCTTAGGGATCTTGTTCCTTCGGGTATATCGAGGAGCCCATCATTAAAACACCTAAAACTATCCTTAGAGAGCACCTTTCATAGTTCCTTTGTATCCATTTTTCATTTCATATTTTTGTTAAGTTAATCAAGATAATATAATATTTCTTGTGATTGTGTGGTTTTATTTTGTTAACTACCATCTTTCATTTTCTTCACTATTTGTTATTTTAGTTCATGGTTTTGACTAGATAGTATTCATGTCTTCAAAACATATCAAACATGTCGGACCCACTCACACAATCCATAAAAACAACTCAATAACCTCCATGGTATCTCGGTGTTTGGTCGATGTGTATGAAAGTATATAACCCCTATACTTTTCTCAACAATACTTCAATAGTGGTGACTGGTATTTACAAAAATCTTAGACTCTAACCCAATTTCCCTTAGTGTATACCTTTTTAGCGAGGCATTCATTTCCGACATCCTGATCTAGAATATCATCCACCTATCACTACCATTACTTATGGATATTCCATACCTATTGACCCTAACTACCAAGTAGTTATAGATAATATTTCACCCTACCCTACCTCTAGTGATACAGGAACATCAAAACATACTTCATCTTCTCTCATTTTTATCTTTGAACTCAATACCATATCATAACAAAATAAATCTACTCAATAAGGCCCCACACCATCCATATCTTTTAGTAGCCATTAAGGTGCTCAAAACCCCACCCTTACTACACCACCTTTAGTTATTCAACAAGTACCCATAACGTCAACATCATTAGTTAATCCACAAGGTGTCTAAAACTCTGTTGTTATTTCATCCTCCATAGTCGGTCATATATCTTCCACTCCTTTTCCTCCCTCGAAACAAGCTCAATTAGTATACTCATTTATATTATCCCCTTGGCCATAACCAACATCCTACCATCTCAAAAACCCACATATATAGTTTAAAATCTAGTAATGTCTATCCTTGCATCCTTACCACCCATTAACATGAGTGGCATCACTAACACTCATCCTCTTTCACAACTTATCTCCTCGATGGGTGTTCTATAATATGGATAAAACTTGGTTCATAAAAACTCCACCACAGTCACATCCCCCTATCTACACTTATATTCCTCACCCATACCAGTATATTCAATCCTCCTCACAACCATTGGTCTCTCAAAAAACCTAAAACATACCAGGAGTCTCCCTCCTTTTCAGAACCCACTTCCACCACATCACCCATATCAACAATCAAATCCCTTCATTTATGGATAGGCTAACCCTTCCTCTTTAAACATCCAACCACCTTAGAATGATTGTATGCAATATTTGATAAGTAGAATTTCTAGTCTCGAGGATTGTTACCATAGAACCAAAAAAAAACTTTCCTACAAATAAATGTGCAATAAACTTATTAATCCATCTTTGTCTTTAAAGTCTTATCCTCCACACTTGGAACTTCTAAAGTTCGTCAAGTTCTACAATAAGGAGGACCCACAATAACATATTAGGGCCTTTTATCATGCATGTTATCTCATTGCTCACATAGATATGTCATGTTGTGGATATTCACCATATCTTTGGCTAGCCCCGCCCTTGATTCGTATATCATTAATCTGCAACACTACCTCTATTCATTCATGCAATTATCACATTGTTCTGGAAAAATTTTCTATCAACATCACCCATAAAATATATGTCATTGAATTATATGCCATAAAACAATTTGAGGATGAGTCTTTTGTTGATTCCACCACCAGATGGTGAGGAATAATTAGACATCCTTCTCCCTTTCACAAACTAAGTTTATTCAGTTTTTCACTTGATCCTATGCAAAATATTTATCATCAACTCTTTAAATTAAGTCATTTCAAATGTTTGATATGGTCTTTACCATGGCCCGAAACTAGAAATCTACTCCCTTGAGGATGGTAAAGTTAAAATGTGATCTAAGAAACCAAAGCTTGATTCCTCTTTTAATAATTCTTCTAGCAATGAAAAATATAAAGGTTTAGTAAATGTGATTGTTTTGAAAATTTATTT